>CM029601.1:59487727-59497489 GCA_017311375.1 Mytilus coruscus
GATTAAAAAAAAATACTCCAACTTAGCCATCCCTGTGCATATGTTCACAATTTGTTTCAGCCCTTTAACTTTAAAACCCCTTGGAGTTTGTGGAATAATTAGTGGTTCCTCCGAAAACTTCTGCCTTCCGCAGGTTTAAGCTTTTTGTATTAAATAACCACGATTATTTCTCATTTGCATTACAATTTAATTGTTTACTCGAACGGTACCTGCGGTGAAGGCTCCTATCACTATCCTCAAGTTCAACCTAAAGTAACAAGTAGCATGCTGTACTTAATATGCATTTTTATAACAGTATGAACCAGTTATACAGCCAAATACATCGAATTATGTGCATCACATATTGATATACAACTGTCCAGTTGCAAATGATAGCGATGTTGGGACTTCCTTCGAATGCTATAAACATGAACGCCCAAAACTATGGAACGCCTCAGCTGTCTTATGTGGAACTCTGATATTACTTTATGTTGTTTTATTATTACTTGATGATATTTTGTCTTTACTTGATATGGTTTTGACATAACGTAATGATGTTTTGATATAACTCAATATGGAATAGTCATTACTTAATGATATTTCGATATTACACGATATGGTTTCGTATTGACTTGATATAGTTTTGTCATTACTCAATATGGTTTTGTCATTACTCAATGTGGTTTCACCATTATTTAATGTGGTTGTGTCATTAGTCAATGTGGTTTTAACATTACTTGATGTGAATGTGACTTAACGTTATGTAGTTGTTTCATTACATGATGTGGTTTTGTTATTTTGTAATGATGATTTGCCTATTCTTTATATGGTTTTAACATTACGTAATGATATTTTAAAATTTGACGATTTTACACTACATGATGTGTTTGTTTCATTATTTGATGTGGTCCTGTCATTCTTTGATGTGGTTATCCCATTACTTGATGAGGTAAAACCACGTGACCAATTCGGAAAAAGATATGTTCTATTTTTAAACAGATTTCAATATATCATTTGTTTAATGTGCTTTGGGTGGGTATCGCTATCCTTTGAGTTAAAGTTCAAATTAAAGTTCAGTGGTTGTTCAGAGTAATTTAGCATGAAAAAGGTAACCGGCAGACAATAATAAGAAAAAAGTATTAAAAGTTTACAGTATTTCTTACATAATTGGGATATCCCAAACCACTTTGTCTTGTTGTTTTATCCTAAGTTCTCAAACGGAAGCAGTATTTTGTAATAAATTTGTAAAATATTCCACGGAACCCTATGTCTCGCCTGATATTGCTGCTGTAAGTGTAAAAGCGTCATGTCGATCGGCTGTACATTTATCTATACATTTATCGGTAAAACAAAATTAAAAAAAATGTTTTTCTGTAGATGCTTTTCTTGAAATTGAGGAATAACTCCTATACTCCTATACAAGTTTTAAAACACTTCATGGAGGTTTACAAATTTATCATGTCAAAACAGTTTAATTCGGTTTTATTTAACTAAAACAAAACTGTATGGTTATCAACAATAAGCAAAACCCATTCCTATAGTAAGCTATAAAAGGTCCCGAAATGAAAATGTAAAAACTAGAAACCTAACGATCTATAGATAGATAGATAGATCATAGATAGATAGATAGATAGATAGATAGATAGATAGATAGATACTTATTCTCTAAAACTAATTACAAGTTTACAGAGAAACATACAATATAAATACAGATACAATAGTTGAGGTAAACAAATACAGTATGATATTCTAAAAGTACAAAACTATAATGGCATACGTGTTTAGTAACATGTATAATGAAAGGTTAAACTCAATAGAAATAAAAAAAAAATAACAAATAGAAATGGAGACGCCGACGCCACTATCGACGACGAAATATAGGTTTGTTGGGTCTCACTGCCGCAACATTGATGTCGCAGGCTCGACACAAATCAAACGACTTGAACTTTAATGTTAACAAATGAAGCACTTCAAATCAACTCACACTAAAGTTACAGGAAAACGGGGAGGGGCTCGGACTTAGCGACAAAGCATCAATACTATAAAATAAGAATTCTCCGAATTTTTTAGCGTAAATGATCATTTGAACTTATACAAATATCAATCTTTTATTTGTAATCAATTGAATTCCTGATCTACCTCGCACTAATTGAAAAATAAACTTTTTGGAATATCTGTTTCACATGTGACGACGGACATGTTCCAGTGGTCGTAACCATAATACCGTCATCTTTTTTCTTGAATGTGAACTACCAAATAAAACCAAATCACTGGGTTTGTACTTTCTCGAATAACACGGCGGGTGCCTTTCTGGAGCATCCGAGATCACCCCGATGGATTTATATTACCCAGTCATACCGATCTATTGAGTCAGCCAAATGAAACTGTTTTGTATGCCACCGCAACTGAAAGTTGGGGGGATATTGTTTTATCCCTGTCCGTCCGTCCGTCCGTCCGTCTGTCCGTCCCATTATGGGTATATAGTTATTCCGCATAACTCCTCCTACAGTTTGAATCCTAGGAAGTTTTCTCTTTACTGTCTGTTTGTACATATATTGAAGGTGTGCATGTGGTGTTGGTTTTTATTTTTATTATCTTTTGCTCTTTTGGGAGATAATTGAACTTTTTTTTTGGTCATTTTTGGGGTATAAGCGGTTAAATGAGTTGAGTGCGGGGCATCACTTTGTCTAGTTTACATTTTTTTCTCGTGTTGTGCTGTTACACAAGTGTAACAGTCCGATGTAAGGTTAGGATTTAGCGCTCACATACATGTTAAACTCCGCCACGTGCACTTTCTTTATGTACCTGCCCCAAGTCAGGAGCACGAAGTTCAATTGTTGTCGTTGTATAAATGTGTGTCATTTTTTTTGTAGATTGTTTAAATATAAATAAGACCGTTTGTTTTTTCGTTTGAATTTTTTCACATGGTGCATGGTGGCCTTTATAGCTGACTATATGGTGTGTTGAAGGCTGTACGGTTGCCTATATATGATTTCTTACATCCACTGCATTTAAACTCTGGTGGATAGTTGTCTCATTGTAAATCACACCACATCTAACTTTATTTCAACTTCTATGTTGCGTTTTGTATACTGTAACATTGTTTATCTTTTGTACGCATACCCGGAGCCCTCTTTTGGAATCCCGAGCAAAAGTCCTTGTTCCGCGATAGAAAATTTAATTACGAACTCATATAAGATAGCACGAATTTCAACTCAAAATCTTAATTAATCTAAATGAGACTTAAATTCGAATCTTACTCAAACTCAAAAAGTGACTCAAATTTAATGATGTAACTAGAACTCTACCTTTAAATGTGACTCAAACTTGAAGTCCAACTCGAAACTCAATGCTAACTAAAACTTTAATTCTAATAATGACTTGAATTCGAAATCGGAGACTAACTCAAAGTTCTACTCAAACAGTAACCCTAACTTTAATTTGAACTCTAATTCGATGGATGGCCACACTCATCCAAGGCACATACAACATGGAAATCTATCTAAAAATAGAACAGGTTTTTCCGAATTGGTCACGTGATTTTACCTCATCAAGTAATGGGATAACCACATCAAAGAATGACAGGACCACATCAAATAATGAAACAAACACATCATGTAGTGTAAAATCGTCAAATTTTGAAACATCATTACGTAATGTTAAAACCATATAAAGAATAGGCAAATCATCATTACAAAATAACAAAACCACATCATGTAATGAAACAACTACATAACGTTAAGTCACATTCACATCAAGTAATGTTAAAACCACATTGACTAATGACACAACCACATTAAATAATGGTGGAACCACATCGAGTAATGACAAAACTATATCAAGTCAATACGAAACCATATCGTGTAATATCGAAATATCATTAAGTAATGACTATTCCATATTGAGTTATATCAAAACATCATTACGTAATGTCAAAACCATATTAAGTAAAGACAAAATATCATCAAGTAATAATAAAACAACATAAAGTAATATCAGAGTTCCACATAAGACAGCTGAGGCGTTCCATATTAAACGGTTATAAATATAATGAAATAATCATTGCATTGGAAACAAACCCTCAAGTGAACTTAGATAAAGCTTACGGAGTTACGTGTCCAAGGTACGTTGCATTAGTTGTTATTGTACATCCGCTGTTTTTGTTGTCTCAATCTGCTTCTATTCTTTATTACAAAAATACAAAATAATAATAATAATACCGACATATTTATACAATATTAAAAATATGTAAAATCTTAATCATAAGGGGGGAAATCGTAGAGGAATACAGTTTGTCAGCAATATCCATCTTTATTTTAGTTTGATTTACAGTTGTCATTTCGTGGTTTCTTGTATGGTAATGCAGGTTCCTCAAGCTTGTAGACGTCAGTGTGAGACTTAAAAAACAAATTCATTGTAATAAGTTTTATTATTTATTTTTATGACCGAATCTGCTTATATTACTTATCCTATAATTATGTGTAGTGTACCTGTACGTAGACAGTTTTGCAATTGGATAGTCAATTGATCATCAATATAAATAGAAACTGGATCCAACTATTATTCGATAGAATTGAATATTGTTTTTGAAAATTTATACGAAATGAAAGTAAGTGAACTTCTAATTTTACATGAAGCGCAGAAGCATGTATATCATAGAATAATAATTTATTTATACCAATTATCCATATCCACTAAATATGTTGTCGGCTACTTTTTCAAATAAATAAATTTTGACATTTTTTTTAAAGCATAATTACACCTTATGTAAGAATCCTGGGTTTTGATTGGTTGATAGCCAGTGTATTTTTCACCAATTTACTGTTATCAAATGAATATCGTTCATTTTTTAACGCCGCCGGGGTATATGCAAAAAGGATATGCCTTTTTTACCCTCTCTGCCGTGGTATTTGCCAAAAAATACTCTATCCGACTAGACGCTTGTAACGTCATGATCATCAATGCGTTTTTGAACGTAAACATTCGGTGTAATTAAACAGATATAGCATGTTCTTGAGGGGTATTTGCGAAAAATACCAGTCTTGAGAATGAATTTCCCTCGCCTTACGGCTCGAGAAATTTAACATTCTCTCGACTGGTATTTTTCGCAAATACCCCTCCTTAACATGATATATCTGTTCATAACCGTTTGCAAAGAAGTACACGAACAATGAAAAGAAAAATAGTATTGTTGGCCAGAGCTATAACAATTTTATTACCTTGGGTTGTTTTTATACAAATTCAATGACATGCATATTGTAAATAAATGTTAAATTGTCGCTACGAAACAGGAGAAAGATTGGCTGGTCTCGTTTTCCTTCTTAAGCTCATTCATGCACATTTTATGATTTCCGTTTAGATCATTGCTATTTCAACTGAAACTTACCTTAAATGGACTACCAGTACAAGAGTTATATATTGTAGAGTTACGTAATGCGTCCGTGAACTTATTTCTTACTGTGGGGTCAGTCCAATTCCATGTTTTTAATTTCCTGATTGCTTCCTTAGGATTAAGAGCAATAGTACTGTACAAAGGAACGCTCAAGCAATTCGTTATGTTTATACGCGGATAGTAATACATTATCGAAAGACACATTTCATTAGATGTTGATAGTTAACCCTAGAATGTAAAAACAAAATCATTTACAGAATTTTAGATTTTGTTTGTGGCACTTTTTAAAGTATTTTGTGATGGAAAATATTTTCAAATAACTATTTTAACAGTTTAAGAAGTTTTAATTCTCTTCGACATACTGTAGATCGAAACTGTTGTTTCAGCTTCAGCATGTAGAACTGCTTCAATTCTTTCAGCTTTCTAATTTATTTGAATAAACATATCTCACGATTGTCTCTAACTTCCGCGGCATATTCAAAAATTGGTCGAATAAAGACTAAATCAGTTTAAGTTTTTCTAAATAATTTCGGGACAGTCTGTATTAATAAGTTTCACAAAAGTCAAATAGTACAAAACAATTTGCATATAGATAAGTTGAGATGTGGATTAAATGTCATTGCAGGCAATCAACACAAGTTAATCAAACCACTCTTCAACAAATATTCACTGAAGTAAATGTTTTTTTTATTTAGGAATTATTAATTTGGCTCCAAGAATCATTGGAAAAGCCAATTTTGATTAGCTGGATTATCATAAAATAAAATCTATCTATGATCAACTTCGGCCGATGGGATTGCAACCATTCTTAATGGTTTCGAAATTTATCAACGGAGAATTTAACAAAGGTTACTATGTTATAAACCATGTCAGTACCGAAGTCCTGACTACTGAGCTGATGATACACTCGGGGACTAATTCATGGTCACTACAAGCTTATTGTATGTCTTCATTAAAGAGGAAATTTATTCAGAAAAGGTTTACTCGTAAGATTATGTGTCGTAATTGCTTACACTAAATATTCTAGATAATAGAGAAATCCCCTTGTTTTTCTTTATGTGAAATTGTGAACTAACAAATGGTATTTACAGGCGACGATTCAATTTTAAAACCTTAGACGCCAAAAATTTCTTCTCGAGGGAGCGCTTTATTGATTGTTTATTTAATTTAGTCAGTGCAACGAAAATACAATTTTTTTTTAAATTATAACGCGAAACAATGGGGAAATTGTAAGACAAAAATAATCTATGTAAAATTTTGCAACCTATATTTTTCCAAGAAAAACTATTTCATCAAATGGCTGGTGACTTATATATTACCGACACAAGAAATAATTGAAGTACTTACATACGTGGGCTTTGTTCTGAATCGAGAGTCATAAGTACATTCAACAATAATGCGATCACCCTAAAACAATGACAATTAAAAAAAAGATGTAATAAAAATAGTACATATGTAAAATAAAAATCAAGGTCCACAACAATAATCAATAAGATGAATGGCAATGGGAAAAATTCACGAAACTGCTATAAATTGTGTATAAACAGAAATTACTTCAAATCACATTATTTCTAACGAAAATTCTAACTTTAGGACAAGCAAATTGAGTTGCTTATGTTTATGTTATGTTTATGTTATTTTATACATTGACACTTCATTTGTGCTTATTTTTTTATAATAAATAAGGACTTATAAAATATATATCATAGAGTATAAAAGAAACAGCTGGTATCTCTGAGCAAATGGTTTAAAATGTGCAATGATATACTAACAGATTTTATTTCTCTTTCGCGAGTAAAACTTCTGAAGTCTTGGTAGTCAAAATCATAATGTTGGTCATCAACAATTGGTTTTAACTCTGTATCACCTCGTATGTGACGTGTTTTGATACCAACACCTATTAGATGAGCATGTTGTAATACACTAAATACTCTAATGCCAGATGTTTCATTTTGCAAACCCTGCAATAAGAATCAATAGAACAATATTTACAACGATGTATATGTTGAGAGTTTTATTTTATTTATCATCTTATCTATTGAAATTATGTAACGAGAAACTGAAAGTTACATTGAGTAGCAACTAGTGTATTTCAGATCAAAGCATTTTCAGATTTAAAAACCTTTTAAAAACCAATACAATATAATATAGGTTTCATCTAGATACCTTTTTATGAGTGAAGCAGAAAAGTTCTTTGTAAATACAACAATTTCATACCAAATTCAAACACTCTTGTGAGCAGTGACCACTATGAGTGAAACTTTTCTCGTATGGTGGAATCACAATAAGCTTGTTTGAATTCATTCCTGTCATCAAACACCCTGCGTCATACTGTCGTGTTTGAGTTGTTGCTATAATCTTTATCCCTGAACTATCAACCAAACCTACATTTCAAAACAATAATTAATATACAAAATTGGATAAATGGGGGCACTAATTCGCAAAAAAACCCCGAAAACTTAAAAAATGGAGGCTGCTATTGAATGTTTACATATCAGTCTGCAAGGTTAAAATGCATTTACCAAGCAAACTTTTGTGTCTTGGTGAAAGAGGTGTGCTTACATATCAATCTGAGTGACCAAATATACTTTGATATTATACAGTCAGGTATAAAACCTTACTTAGGATAATATTACGTTTTCGTAGAGTTTTAGAATAAGTGTTGGCGTTTACCATACCGCTTCAGATTTATATATTTATTGTTGTTGATTTTTACCTAATTTGGATGATTTGTAAGAGCTGCAGTATAAAGAGAACACATTGTTCCTGATACATTATCTCAGAAACAATTTCAATTTAATCAGTTCGAGACAGAATAGAAATTTTCGGCAAAGCTTCGAATTCGTAAACACTTTTTTTATATATATTTGGAGACAATGTATAGTTATTCTTCATTAAACATTATATATTTTTTTCAACAATTACATGTAGGAAATAATTAGGGTTCGGTGCATTTCTTCGCAAAATTATAGAGTAATTTCTTGTTGATTGATTTTACCTGAATTTCTTACTGGGTTGTTATAGTGTGTTTCCATCAATAAGTACCTTGGATCATCATCAGTACCTAATGAGAAACCGGCATTGTCTGGAAAGTTGTAGGCCTGAAATCGAACAAAGCATTTGATATAAACAGTTATGGTGTTCTAAAAAATTACATCTCATTATAAACTAAACTTAAATTTCTGAAACAGTTATAAATTCAGTTTTTTATATGTTCAACTACTGCCTATTAATATGATAGTAAGAATTCCTATTTCGTACACTTTTTGCAATACCGTAGATCAATCCATGCATTGTCCTGAAAAATAAGCCGATTTCCTTCGTCCCCAACATGCTTAAAATGTTTACCGCTGGACGAAATGCAAACAACAATTAATCAATGTATCTAAACATGCTAAATGCATAACATTTGATAACCGATTAAGATATGTGATTCATTAATGTGATTGCTACAATGTGTAATATCATTATCTTTTAAAAGATAAAACATGAGGCGAAATACAAATAAGACATTCACTCAGTGTGCATTCGTAAAATCGTCGGAACACAATAATTTGTAACATCTGTTTTCAGTTATCCTTTACTCAAACCGTACACGCTATCCTTTACTTAAACCATGAAAGTAAAAATACTTCCATGCTTAAACCATAAATGTTATTGTTATATTAAAAGTATTTCTCAATAATTATTGTTTTACCTTTTAGTTTTATCATTAATTAAGAAAATATTTATACTTACCACGCCACCAACAGCCCAAGCTATTATGACATCATAACACCAATCCAAGTGTTTTGTCCATAATATGGAACGCCTCAGCTGTCTTATGTGGAACTCTGGTATAACTTTATGTTGTTTTATTATTACTTGATGATATTTTGTCTTTACTAAATATGGTTTTGACATTACGTAATGATGTTTTGATATAACTCAATATGGAATAGTCATTACTTAATGATATTTCGATATTACACGATATGGTTTCGTATTGACTTGATATAGTTTTGTCATTACTCAATATGGTTTTGTCATTACTCGATGTGGTTTCGCCATTATTTAATGTGGTTGTGTCATTAGTCAATGTGGTTTTAACATTACTTGATGTGAATGTGACTTAACGTTATGTAGTTGTTTCATTACATGATGTGGTTTTGTTATTTTGTAATGATGATTTGCCTATTCTTTATATGGTTTTAACATTACGTAATGATGTTTCAAAATTTGACGATTTTACACTACATGATGTGTTTGTTTCATTATTTGATGTGGTCCTGTCATTCTTTGATGTGGTTATCCCATTACTTGATGAGGTAAAATCACGTGACCAATTCGGTAAAAACCTGTTCTATTTTTAGATAGATTTCCATGTTGTATGTGCCTTGGATGAGTGTGGC
>CM029601.1:59497589-59817589 GCA_017311375.1 Mytilus coruscus
TAGGTCAGACATCTCGGTTTTCATGGTCATCATTCAACAGATCAATACTGAACAGAAAACTTAAAGTTGATATTTTCTCCATAGTGCGACTTTTTTTATTAATTTGAAATGGAACGTGTTTTTTCCTACATTTATTAGAAAGAGGAAATTTCAACATAATGACGTTAAACAAAAAGGAGTCATATCATCACGATCATAGATGCACAAGAACTTGATCATGTAAATGCAACAATGTAATTATCAATTGAAAGAAGGAACGAATTAGAAAAATATTAGTGTGTTGTTGTCCAAATAAACTTCCTTTGTCTTCTCATTTGAATCGCTCCAACCAATAAAGATGTACGGAGGAAGATCTTTGAAGAACAGATTGAAAAAAATGTGTTGTCTAAGAATTGCAGGAATATTCTAGTGGATGAAATAATTTATTGACTTGACTCTTATATAGTGGACTGAATAATTGTACATAGCAAGCAATGAAAAAAGAAAACTAAAACTTTAACAGAAAAAGTGTTTATATTATAAATTTGCAAATATAAGCTTAATATTATGTACACCACAAAGGTATATAATTCAAATTGTTTGCATATTCATGTATTGCAATGAAACTATAACAAAGAAAACCTTACCTCATGAAAAGAGTAAACTTGTCAGTCAGAATATGAAATATTTTTTTCAGTTCTATTTTTCATAATAAAATAAACAAGACAAAGATTTCAAAACAATATTTTTCATTTATTTAGACATCATTTTGTTTCAGTGAAAGGACTTTACTCTTTGACCATAAATATTATTATGCATTCCAAATTGCAAAATAAGAATAATCTTTATTGTCATATAAACAAATAAAAACATGTTTGTGACAAAATGAAAAATAAATATATATATATATATAAAAATATAAAAACTCGTATACATTTAAAACTTTTACTACCAAACAGCATTCATTGTAACATACACATTACTGTATATTTATATCTATATATTTATAATTTGAATCCATAGGATTTTATTTTGTCCCATGGGATATTAAAAATCCCATGGGATAATTATAGTCCCATGGGATTTTTTTTGTCCCATGGGACAACAAATATCCCATGGGACTACAATTATCCCATGGGACCAAAAAAAATCCCATGGGATAATGGTCAATCCCATGGGATTTTGCCCTGTCCCATGGGATATTGAAAATCCCATGTTTTTATAAATCAAATAGCAAAATAAATATAATAGTAACAGTAGAAAACCAATGAAATTATTGAATCCTTGTAATTCCGCACATTTTGGTTATATACATGACACTGTAGCTCTTATTTGAGGCGGCGCGGATTTGCAAATGAGTGTTTTGCAAATTAAAAGTGTCCAGTGTTTTAGGATAAAACAACAAGACAAAGTGGTTTGGGGATATCCCAATTATGTAAGAAATACTGTAAACTTTTAATACTTTTTTCTTATCATTGTCTGCGGTTACCTTTTTCATGCTAAATTACTCTGAACAACCACTCGAACTTTAACTCAGTGGATAGCGATACCCATCCAAAACACATTAAACAAATGATATATTGAAATCTGTTTAAAAATAGAAGATATTTTTTTTCCGAATTGGTCACGTGGTTTTACCTCATCAAGTAATGGGATAACCACATCAAAGAATGACAGGACCACATCAAATAATGAAACAAACACATCATGTAGTGTAAAATCGTCAAATTTTAAAATATCATTACGTAATGTTAAAACCATATAAAGAATAGGCAAATCATCATTACAAAATAACAAAACCACATCATGTAATGAAACAACTACATAACGTTAAGTCACATTCACATCAAGTAATGTTAAAACCACATTGACTAATGACACAACCACATTAAATAATGGTGAAACCACATTGAGTAATGACAAAACCATATTGAGTAATGACAAAACTATATCAAGTCAATACGAAACCATATCGTGTAATATCGAAATATCATTAAGTAATGACTATTCCATATTGAGTTATATCAAAACATCATTACGTAATGTCAAAACCATATTAAGTAAAGACAAAATATCATCAAGTAATAATAAAACAACATAAAGTAATATCAGAGTTCCACATAAGACAGCTGAGGCGTTCCATAGTTAAGTGTGCCGATGAAGAAAAGCAAAACAATCGTTTGATACCGTCATTGGTCATCCATTAACTATCATAATTTTACAGTTATAGTTATTTATGTTTGTGTTTAAAAACAGTTTATTTGCAAAGAACTCAACAATGATACTACTATGATTATAACAATGGTACTACTATGATTATAACAATGGTACTACTTCATAGAAAGATGTCAGACTTGGTCAGTAGTTTGACCTCTTTTCTTCGATTGTGACATCACCGAATGAGACTTATCACCGAATTTTTACTTGCATGAGCTACACGACATGTGCCATATATGGAACAGGAACAGCTTACCCTTCCGGAGCACCTGAGTTCACACCCAGTTTTGGAACTTTGTGGTGCGATTTGTGCAAACTCCGTACATAAATCGTTTCCGTTCCGGAACTATTTTCCTTTACTTCATCAATCACTGCCACCGGCTTTCGAAATTCGTTCCAAAATTTGGAACGAATATCTACGCAAATACATTTCCTCTGAAATATTAGTTACCGACTTGAAAAGGTTAATTTTATAATGTCTTTTTATAATTTAAACAACTTTTCCTAGATATAAAAAATGAGCATTAAATTTAGTGTAGAGTAGTATGCGGGTCGGAGCTGGAACTGCCGAGGAGTTTGCGATTTGTGTTGCTAGGTTTTTAGGTTTATATGTAGTGGTTTGTGCATTTGTTTGTCTTTTTTCGTTTTTAGTCATGATGTTGTCAGTTTTTCTAAGCAAAATGAGCATTAAATTTTACTTCACCCTTTCTCTCAAGAGCTACTAAATAGAAAAAACTCATACTTGGTCATCAGCTTATCAATGAGGAGTTATAACGTGAGCATTTTTTTTTTCTTCTGTCAGACACCTACTTCCAGTTATCTGATACTTTGAATCACGAGTAGGGGCATGCTTAATACGACATCGCGTCCATATTTGTTTGGTTTCTTTAATATTGTTTCTGAGTGTGTCCGATGAAGGACCGGGTGTTTGAGAAATACCCGTCGTGTCTATTACACTCTGAATTGTGTGTTTACATGTATCTTGAAGGTCTGTAAAGGAGATATCTTTATGTACAACTGTTAGGGTACATTTATACAAATATGAACAATATA
Source organism: Mytilus coruscus (assembly GCA_017311375.1). Taxonomy (NCBI): domain Eukaryota; kingdom Metazoa; phylum Mollusca; class Bivalvia; order Mytilida; family Mytilidae; genus Mytilus; species Mytilus coruscus. The sequence continues at coordinate 59,500,839 of CM029601.1, forward strand.
TTTTTCATTTTCTTCCTTCGTTTGTTTGCTTCTCTACTATATTTGCATAATTTTGTCATAATTTTTTTTTCACTATTGTTATGGATAAAGGGAAATATAAGATAGTAAACGTGTATGCCTATGGGTCAACTATCCCCGAATCAATATTCTATTCTTTTATGACGGGTTGTGATTATTAAGGTCTTTCCTTTTTCTATAAGGAAAGACCTTACTGTATTTCTTTTGATTATTATTAAGGTCTTTCCTTTTTCAAAAGGGAAAGACCTTACTGTATTTCTTCTGATTATTATTATTAAGGTCTTTCCTTTTCCAAAAGGGAAAGACCTTACTGTATTTCTTCTGTTTATTATTATTAAGGTCTTTCCTTTTCCAGAAGGGAAAGACCTTACTGTATTTCTTCTGATTATTAAGGTCTTTCCTTTTCCAAAAGGGAAAGACCTTACTGTATTTCTTCTGATTATTATTATTAAGGTCTTTCCTTTTCCAAAAGGGAAAGACCTTACTGTATTTCTTCTGATTATTATTATTATTATTATTATTATTCATTTTGTTCCGCCAAACTTTGACAAGATTTGCCTCCGTAACCGTAAGACATGTCCCTTTCAGGTTCACACTTTGTATCAGTGTCATAAATACCTATCCGGAACTCACCCTGTGAGTCGTAAAATTTGTCGGTCCAGAGTTATCTGCCCGAAATCAAAAACCTTGTTATCATTTAAACACCGTAACAGTAATAGGTAGACAAAACCAAAGGTTGGGATTTGTTCAGGACCAGACCCTGGTTCTTCGTTACATTTGGATCGAAAAGATTTAAAGACTCCTTGGTAGGGTTATGCCCCTTTGAAAATTAACCGATGTCGGTTGGCCACTAAAACTCAGGAACCGTAAGTCGTAGACACCTAGGATCTTCACCAATGATCATCATTTGATGTGACCTTGAAAATGCCTCAAGGTCAAATTTTTAGGTTGACCTTGACCTTTGACCATACACCTTGTTATGGGATGATCTCAGAAACCATTATACTTACAGAAGTTTTGAATAGTGGAAAATGTTTGGGTCATTAAAGCGCAACTTTGTTACATTTTGACCGAAGAGATTTGACCTTTCTGTAAGGGGCATAACCCCTGTTTCAGGTTTCTGAAAAGACAAAATCAGCTTTTACTATGTAACCAAGGTCCTAGACCCATGGGGTCTTCAACGATGACATTTCGGACCAATGACCTTGACAAAGGTCACAAGGTCAAAGGTCAAGGTCATGTCCCAGATAGCGAATTATGTGTTTTTGACCTTATTTAAAGGATTTAAAGTGTGTTTTAAAGCTTTTTAAGGTTGACCTTGACCTTTGACCTTTCAACATTTTATTGGATATCTCAAAAACGATTATACTTACAGAAATAGTAAATAGTGAAAAATGTTTAGGTGACTAAGGCACAACTTTTTTACATTATGAACGAAGAGATTTGACTTATCATTAAGGGGCATAACCCCTGTTAACGCTTTCTGAAAAAACTAAATTAGCTTTAACTCTTGAAAAGGAAAGACCTTACTTCACAAAGGTCACAAGGTCAAAAGTCAAGGTTCTAAAAGCGAATTTGTTGTTTTTGTCATATTTTATTATTATTATTATTATTATTATTCATTTTGTTCCAATTGACAAACTTTGACAAGATTTGCCTCCGTAACCGTAAGACATGTCCCTTTCAGGTTCACACTTTGTATCAGTGTCATAAATACCTATCCGGAACTCACCCTGTGAGTCGTAAAATTTTGTCGGTCCAGAGTTATCTGCCCGAAATCAAAAACCTTGTTATCATTTAAACACCGTAACAGTAATAGGTAGACAAAACCAAAGGTTGGGATTTGTTCAGGACCAGACCCTGGTTCTTCGTTACATTTGGATTATGTAACTAAAGGTCCTAGACCCATGGGGTCTTCAACGATGACATTTCGGACCAATGACCTTGACAAAGGTCACAAGGTCAAAGGTCAAGGTCATGTCCCAGATAGCGAATTATGTGTTTTTGACCTTATTTATTATTATTATTATTATTCTTTTGTTCCATTTTATTGGATATCTCAAAAACGATTATACTTACAGAAATAGTAAATAGTGAAAATGTTTAGGTGACTAAGGCACAACTTTTTACAAAACTTTGACAAAATTTCCTCCGTAACCGTAAGCCATGTCGCTTTCAGGTTCACACTTTGTATCGGTGTCATAAATACCTATCCGGAACTCACCCTGTGAGTGAAAAATTTTGTCGGTTCGGGTTCAGTAATCCTCCGAAACCTTAAAACCTTGTTATCATTTAAACACCGTAACCGTAATAGGTAGAAAAAACGAAGGCTGAAATTTGTTCAGGACCAGACCCCGATTCTTCGTTACATTTGGATTGAAAAGATTCAACGACTCATTGGTAGGGTTATGCCCCTTTGAAAATTAACCGCAGTCGGTTGGCCCCCAAAACTCAGAAACCGTAAGTCGTAGACACCTAGGATCTTCACCAATCATCATCAATTGATGTGACTCTGAAAAATATCTCAAGGTCAAATTTGTATGTTGACCTTGACCTTTGACCTACCACCTTGTTATGGGATAATCTCAGAAACCATTATACTTACAGAAGTTTTGAATAGTGGAAAATGTTTGGATCATTAAGTCGCAACTTCGTTACATATTGACCGAAAAGATTTGACCTTTCTATAAGGGGCATAACCCTAGTTTATGTTTTTAAAAAGACAAAATCAGCTTTTACTGTTAAACCAAAGGTCCTAGACCCATGGGGACTTCAACGATGACATTTGGGACCAATGACCTTGACAAAGGTCACAAGGTCAAAGGTCAAGGTCATGTCCCAGATAGCGAATTATGTGTTTTGACCTTTTTTAAAGGATTTAAAGTGTGTTTTCAAGCTTTTTAAGGTTGACCTTGACCTTTGACCTTTCAACATTTTTTTGGATATCTCAAAAACGATTATACTTACAGAAATAGTAAAGAGTGAAAAATGTTCAGGTGACCAAGGCACAATTTCTTTACATTATGAACGAAGAGATTTGACTTATCATTAAGGGGCATAACCCCTGGTAACACTTTCTGAAAAAACTAAATTAGCTTTAACTCTTGAACTAAAGATCCTAGACCCATGGGGTCTTTTATAATGACATCATGGACCAATGACCTTCACAAAGGTCACAAGGTCAAAAGTCAAGGTCATGTCCTAAATAGCGAATTTGGTGATTTTTGTCATATTTTAACGGTTTTATGTGTGTTTGAGAGCTTTTCAATGCATTTTACGTCTGTTGGGACATGTATTTTACATTACGAAAAGGAAGACCTCTCAATTGTTCAAGAACAATTGACATTTTAATTATTATTCTTTTGTTCCGCCAAACTTTGACAAAATTTCCTCCATAACCGTAAGCCATGTCGCTTTCAGGTTCACACTTTGTATTGGTGTCATAAATACCTATCCGGAACTCACCCTGTGAGTTAAAAATTTTGTCGGTTCGGAGTAATCCTCCGAAACCTTAAAACCTTGTTATCATTTAAACACCGTAACCGTAATAGGTAGAAAAAACTGAAGGCTGAAATTTGTTCAGGATCAGACCCCGGTTCTTCGTTACATTTGGATCGAAAAGATTCAATGGCTCATTGGTAGGGTTATGCCCTTTGAAAATTAACCGCAGTCGGTTGGCCCCAAAACTCAGAAACCGTAAGTCGTAGACACCTAGGATCTTCACCTATCATCATCAATTGATGTGACTCTGAAAAATATCCCAAGGTCAAATTGGTATGTTGACCTTGACCTTTGACCTAACACCTTGTTATGGGATAATCTCAGAAACCATTATACTTACAGAAGTTTTGAATAGTGGAAAATGTTTGGGTCATTAAGTCGCAACTTCATTACATTTGACCGAAAAGATTTGACTTTTCTATAAGGGCATAACTCCTAGTTTATGTTTCTAAAAGACAAAATCAGCTTTTACTGTTAAACCAAAGGTCCTAGACCCATGGGGTCTTCAACAATGACATTTGGGACCAATGACCTTGACAAAGGTCACAAGGTCAAGGTCAAGGTCATGTCCCAGATAGCGAATTATGTGTTTTGACCTTATTTAAAGGATTTTAGTGTGTTTTAAAGCTTTTAAGGTTGACCTTGACCTTTGACCTTACAACATTTTATTGGATATCTCAAAACGATTATACTTACAGAAATAGTAAATAGTGGAAAATGTTTAGGTGACTAAGGCACAATTTTTTACATTATGACTGAAGAGATTTGACATATCATTAAGGGCATAACCCCATTAACGCTTTCTGAAAAACTAAATTAGCTTTAACTCTTGAACTAAAGGTCCTAGACCCATGGGGTCTTTTATAATGACATCGTGGACCAATAACCTTCACAAAGGTCACAAGGTCAAAAGTCAAGGTCATGTCCTTTGTTGTTTTTGTCATATTTTAACAGTTTTATGTGTGTTTGAGAGCTTTTCAATGCATTTTACGCCTATTGGGACATGTATATTACATTTCGAAATCGGTGTCATGGAACTCACCCTGACCTCTCAATTGTTCAAGAACAATTGACATTTTAATTCTTCGTCAGAAACCGTAAGTCGTAGACACCTAGGATCTTCACCAATGATCATCAATTGATGTGACTCTGAAAAATATCCCAAGGTCAAATTTGTATGTTGACCTTGACCTTTGACCTACCACCTTGTTATGGGATAATCTCAGAAACCATTATACTTACAGAAGTTTTGAATAGTGGAAAATGTTTGGGTCATTAAGTCGCAACTTCGTTACATTTTGACCGAAAAGATTTGACCTTTCTATAAGGGGCATAACCCCTAGTTTATGTTTCTAAAAATACAAAATCAGCTTTTACTGTTAAACCAAAGGTCCTAGACCCATGGGGTCTTCAAGAATGACATATGGGACCAATGACCTTGACAAAGGTCACAAGGTCAAAGGTCAAGGTCATGTCCCAGATAGCGAATTATGTGTTTTGGCCTTTTTAAAGAATTTTAGTGTGTTTTATAGCTTTTTAAGGTTGACCTTGACCTTTGACCTTAAAACTTATTTATTGGATATCTCAAAAACGATTATACTTACAGAAATAGTATATAGTGAAAAATAATTGGGACATAAAGGCGCAACTTTTTTACATTATGACTTAAGAGATTTGACCTATCTGTAAGGGGCATAACCCCAATTAACTGTTTCTGAAAAGACAAAATTAGCTTTTACACTTGAACCAAAGGTCCTAGACCCATGGGGTCTTTTGTAATGACATCTTGGACCAATGACCTTGACAAAGGTCATAAGGGTAAAAGTCAAGGTCATGTTCCAAATAGCAGATTTTGTGTTTTTTGTCATATTTTAAGGGTTTTAAGTGTGTTAAAGAGCTTTTCAATGCATTCTACGCCTATTGAAACATATATTTTACATTATGAAAAGGAAAGACCTCTCAATTGTTCAAGAACAATTGACATTTTAATTATTATTATTATTATTTTTGTTCCGCCAAACTTTGACAAGATTTGCCTCCGTAACCGTAAGACATGTCCCTTTCAGGTTCACACTTTGTATCGGTGTCATAAATACCTATCCGGAACTCACCCTGTGAGTCAAAAAATTTTGTCGGTTCGGAGTAATCCCTCCGAAACCTTAAAACCTTGTTATCATTTAAACACCGTAACCGTAATAGGTACAAAAAAACCGAAGGGTGAAACTTGTTCAGGACCAGACCCGGTTCTTCGTTACATTTGGATTGAAAAGATTCAACGACTCATTGGTAGGGTCATGCCCTTTGAAAATTAACCGCAGTCGGTTGGCCCCCAAAACTCAGAAACCGTAAGTCGTAGACGCCTAGGATCTTCACCAATCATTATCAATTGATATGACTCTAAAAAATATCTCAAGGTCAAATTTGTATGTTGACCTTGACCTTTGACCTACCACCTTGTTATGGGATAATCTCAGAAACCATTATACTTACAGAAGTTTTGAATAGTGGAAAATGTTTGGATCATTAAGTCGCAACTTCGTTACATTTTGACCGAAAAGATTTGACCTTTCTATAAGGGGCATAACCCCTAGTTTATGTTTCTAAAAAGACAAAATCAGCTTTTACTGTTAAACCAAAGGTGCTAGACCTATGGGGTCTTCAACGATGACATATGGGACCAATGACCTTGACAAAGGTCAAAAGGTCAAAGGTCAAGGTCATGTCCCAGATAGCGAATTATGTGTTTTGACCTTTTTAAGGGTTTAAAGTGTGTTTTAAAGGTTTTAAGGTTGACCTTGACCTTTGACCTTACAACTTTTATTGGATATCTCAAAACGGTTAATCTTACAGAAATAGTAAATAGTGAAAAATGTTTAGGTGACTGAGGCGCAACTTTTTTACATTTGACCAAAGAGATTTGACATATTCTTAAGGGGCATAACCCCCGTTAACGGTTTCTGAAAAGACTAAATTAGCTTTAACTCTTGAACCAAAGGTCCTAGACCCATGGGGTCTTTTAAATTGACATTGTGGACCAATGACCTTCACAAAGGTCACAAGGTCAAAAGTCAAGGTCATAAGGTCATGTCCTAAATAGCGAATTTGTTGTTTTTTGTCATATTTTTACAGTTGTATATGTGTTTGAGAGCTTTTCAATGCATTCTACGCCTATTGGAACATTTATTTTACATTACGAAAAGGAAAGACCTCTCAATTGTTCAAGAACAATTGACATTTTAATTATTAAGGTCTTTCCTTTTCCAAAAGGGAAAGACCTTACTGTATTTCTTCTGATTATTAAGGTCTTTCCTTTTCCAAAAGGGAAAGACCTTACTGTATTTCTTCTGATTATTATTATTATTATTATTATTCTTTTTGTTCCGTCAAACTTTGACAAGATTTGCCTCCGTAACCGTAAGACATGTCGCTTTCAGGTTCACACATTGTATCGGTGTCATGAATACCTATCCGAACTCACCCTGTGAGTCAAAAATTTTGTCGGTTCGGAGTAATCCTCCGAAACCAAAAACCTTGTTATCGTTTAAACACCGTAACCGTAATAGGTAGAAAAACCGAATGGTGAAATTTGTTTAGGACCAGACCCGGTTCTTCGTTACATTTGGATCGAAAAGATTCAACGACTCGTTGGTAGGGTTATGCCCTTTGAAAATTAACCGTGTCGGTTGGCCACCAAAACTCAGAAACCGTAAGTCATAGACACCTAGGATCTTCACCAATGATCATCAATTGATGTGACTTTGAAAATACCTCAAGGTCAAATTTGTATGTTGACCTTGACCTTTGACCTAACACCTTGTTATGGGATAATCTCAGAAACCATTATACTTACAGAAGTTTTGAATAGTGGAAAATGTTTGGGTCATTAAGGCGCAACTTTGTTACATTTTGACCGAAGAGATTTGACCTTTCTGTAAGGGCATAACCCTGTTTTAGGTTTCTGAAAAGACAAAATCAGCGTTTACTATATAACCAAGGTCCTAGACCCATGGGGTCTTCAGCAATGACATTGGGGACTAATGACCTTGACAAAGGTCAAAGGTCAAAGGTCAAGGTCATGTCCCAGATAGCGAATTATGTGTTTTGACCTTTTAAAGGATTTTAGTGTGTTTTAAAGCATTTTGAGGTCGACCTTGACCTTAGACCTTAAAACTTGTTTATTGGATATCTCAAAACGATTATACTTACAGAAATAGTAAATAGTGAAAAATAATTGGGACATAAAGGCGCAACTTTTTACAGTTTGACCAAAGAGATTTGACCTATCCGTAAGGGCATAACCCTGTTAACTGTTTTAGGAAAGACAAAATAACCTTTAACTCATGAACCAAAGGTCCTAGACCCATTAGGTCTTTTGTTATGACATCGTGGACCAATGACCTTGACAAAGGTCAAAGGTCAAGGTCAAGGTCATGTCCCAGATAGCGAATTATGTGTTTTGACCTTTTTAAAGTATTTTAGTGTGTTTTAAAGCTTTTAGAGGTTGACCTTGACCTTTGACCTTAAAATTTATTTATTGCATATCTCAAAAACGATTATACTTACAGATATAGTAAATAGTGAAAAATAATTGGGACATAAAGGCGCAACTTTTTTACATATTGACCTATTGACCGAAGAAATTTGACCTATCTGTAAGGGGCATAACCCCAATTAACTGTTTCTGAAAATATAAAATTAGCTTTTACTCTTGAACCAAAGGTCCTAGACCCATGGGGTCTTTTGTAATGACATCGTGGACCAATGACCTTGACAAAGGTCAAAAGTCAAGGTCATGTCCCAAATTCCGAATTATGTGTTTTCGACCATATTTTAAGAGTTTTGTGTGTGTTTTAGAGCTTTTCAATGCATTATACGCTTATTTAAACATATATTTTACATAATGAAAAGGAAAGACCTCTCAATTGTTCAAGAACAATTGACATTTTAATTATTATTCTTTTTGTTCCGCCAAACTTTGACAAAATTTCCCTCCGTAACCGTAAGCCATGTCGCTTTCAGGTTCACACTTTGTATCGGTGTCATAAATACCTATCCGAACTCACCCTGTGAGTCACAATATTTTGTCGGTTCGGAGTAATCCTCCGAAACCTTAAAACCTTGTTATCATTTAAACACCGTAACCGTAATAGGTACAAAAACCGAAGGGTGAAATTTGTTCAGGACCAGACCCCGGTTCTTCGTTACATTTGGATTGAAAAGATTCAAAGACTCATTGGTAGGATTATGCCCCTTTGAAAATTAATCGCAGTCGGTTGGCCCCCAAAACTCAGAAACCGTAAGTCGCAGACACCTAGGATCTTCACCAATCATCATCAATTGATGTGACTCTAAAAAATATCTCAAGGTCAAATTTGTATGTTGACCTTGACCTTTGACCTTACAGCTTGTTATGGGATAATCTCAGAAACCATTATACTTACAGAAGTTTTGAATAGTGGAAAATGTTTGGATCATTAAGTCGCAACTTCGTTACATTTTGACCGAATAGATTTGACCTTTCTATAAGGGGCATAACCCCTAGTTTATGTTTCTAAAAAGACAAAATCAGCTTTTACTGTTAAACCAAAGGTGCTAGACCCATGGGGTCTTCAACGATGACATATGGGACCAATGACCTTGACAAAGGTCAAAAGGTCAAGGTCATGTCCCAGATAGCGAATTATGTGTTTTGACCTTTTTAAGGGTTTAAAGTGTGTTTTAAAGGTTTTAAGGTTGACCTTGACCTTTGACCTTACAACTTTTATTAGATATCTCAAAAACGGTTAATCTTACAGAAATAGTAAATAGTGAAAAATGTTTAGGTGACTGAGGCGCAACTTTTTTACATTTTGACCAAAGAGATTTGACATATTCTTAAGGGGCATAACCCCCGTTAACGGTTTCTGAAAAGACAAAATTAGCTTTAACTCTTGAACCAAAGGTCCTAGACCCATGGGGTCTTTTAAATTGACATTGTGGACCAATGACCTTCACAAAGGTCACAAGGTCAAATGTCAAGGTCATGTCCTAAATAGCGAATTTGTTGTTTTTTGTCATATTTTTACAGTTGTATATGTGTTTGAGAGCTTTTCAATGCATTCTACGCCTATTGGAACATTTATTTTACATTACGAAAAGGAAAGACCTCTCAATTGTTCAAGAACAATTGACATTTTAATTATTATTATTCTTTTTCCGCCAAACTTTGACAAAGTTAGCAGCCTTAACCGTAAGACCATGTCGCTTTCAGGTTCACACTTTGTATCGGTGTCATGAATACCTATCCGAACTCACCCTGTGAGTCAAAAATTTTGGTTTCGGTTCGGAGTAATCCCTCCGAAACCTAAAACCTTGTTATCATTTAAACACCGTAACCGTAATAGGTAGAAAAAACCGAAGGCTGAAATTTGTTCAGGACCAGACCCCGGTTCTTCGTTACATTTGGATTGAAAAGATTCAACGACTCATTGGTAGGGTTATGCCCTATGAAAATTAACCGCAGTCGGTTGGCCCCAAAACTCAGAAACCGTAAGTCGAGACACCTAGGATCTTCACCAATCATCATCAATTGATATGACTCTGAAAATATCTCAAGGTCAAATTTGTATGTTGACCTTGACCTTTGACCTACCACCTTGTTATGGGATAATCTCAGAAACCATTATACTTACAGAAGTTTTGAATAGTAAAAATGTTTGGATCATTAAGTCGCAACTTTGTTACATTTTGACCGAAGAGATTTGACCTTTCTGTAAGGGCATAACCCTGTTTTATGTTTCTGAAAAGACAAAATCAGCTTTTACTATATAACCAAAGGTCCTAGACCCATGGGGTCTTCAACAATGACATTTGGGACCAATGACCTTGACAAAGGTCACAAGGTCAAAGGTCAAGGTCATGTCCCAGATAGCGAATTATGTGTTTTGACCTTATTTAAAGGATTTTAGTGTGTTTTAAAGCTTTTTAAGGTTGACCTTGACCTTTGACCTTACAACTTTTTATTGGATATCTCAAAACGATAATACTTACAGAAATAGTAAATAGTGAAAAATGTTTAGGTGATAAAGGCAACTTTTTACATTTGACCGAAGAGATTTGACTTATCCGAAGGGGCATAACCCCGTTAACTGTTTTGAAAAAGACAAAATAAGCTTTAACTCATGAACTAAAGGTCCTAGACCCATGGGGTCTTTTATAATGACATCGTGGACCAATGACCTTGACAAAGGTCATAAGGTCAAAAGTCAAGGTCATGTCCAAAATAGCGAATTATGTGTTTTTGTCATATTTTAAGGTTTTATGTGTGTTTTAGAGCTTTTCAATGCATTATACGCTTATTGGGACATATATTTTACATTACGAAAAGGAAGACCTCTCAATTGTTCAAGAACAATTGACATTTTAATTATTATTATTATTATTCTTTTTTCCGCCAAACTTTGACAAAATTTCCAGCCTTAACCGTAAGCCATGTCGCTTTCATGTTCACACTTTGTATCGGTGTCATAAATACCTATCCGGAACTCACCCTGTGAGTCAAAAATTTTGTCGGTTCGGAGTAATCCTCCCTAAACCTTAAAACCTTGTTATCATTTAAACACCGTAACCATAATAGGTAGAAAAAAACCAAGGCTGAAATTTGTTCAGGACCAGACCCGGTTCTTCGTTACATTTGGATCGAAAAGATTCAACGACTCATTGGTAGGGTTATGCCCTATGAAAATTAACCGTGTCGGTTGGCCACCAAAACTCAGAAACCGTAAGTCGTAGACACCTAGGATCTTCACCAATGATCATCAATTGATGTGACTTTGAAAATACCTCAAGGTCAAATTTGTATGTTGACCTTGACCTTGACCTAACACCTTGTTATGGGATAATCTCAGAAACCATTATACTTACAGAAGTTTTGAATAGTGGAAAATGTTTGGATCATTAAGTCGCAACTTTGTTACATTTTGACCGAAAAGATTTGACCTTTCTATAAGGGCATAACCCCTAGTATATGTTTCTAAAAGACAAAATCAGCTTTTATTGTAAAACCAAAGGTCCTAGACCCATGGGGACTTCAACAATGACATTTGGGACCAATGACCTTGACAAAGGTCACAAGGTCATGTCCCAGATAGCGAATTACGTGTTTTTGACCTTATTTGAAGGATTTTAGTGTGTTTTCAAGCTTTTAAGGTTGACCTTGACCTTGACCTTTCAACATTTTATTGGATATCTCAAAACGATTATACTTACAGAAATAGTAAATAGTGAAAATGTTTAGGTGACTAAGGCACAACTTTTTACATTATGACCGAAGAGATTTGACTGATCATTAAGGGCATAACCCCAATGAACGCTTTCTGAAAAAACTAAATTAGCTTTACTCTTGAACTAAAGGTCCTAGACCCATGGGGTCTTTTATAATGACATCATGGACCAATGACCTTGCCAAAGGTCACAAGGTCAAAAGTCAAGGTCATGTCCTAAATAGCGAATTTGTTGTTTTTGTCATATTTAACGGTTTTATGTGTGTTTGAGAGCTTTTCAATGCATTTTATGTCTATTGGGACATGTATTTTACATTACAAAAGGAAGACCTCTCAATTGTTCAAGAACAATTGACATTTTAATTAAGGTCTTTCCTTTTCCAAAAGGGAAAGACCTTACTGTATTTCTTCTTCTGATTATTATTAATATTAAGGTCTTTCCTTTTTCAAAAGGGAAAGACCTTACTGTATTTATTATTCTTTTTGTTCCGCCAAACTTTGACAAAATTTCCCTCCGTAACCATAAGACGTGTCGCTTTCATGTTCACATTTTGTATCGGTGTAATAAATACCTATCCGGAACTCACCCTGTGAGTCATAAAATTTTGTCGGTCCGGAGTTATCCCTCCGAAACCTAAAAACCTTGTTATCATTCAAACGCCGTAATCGTAATAGGTACAAAAAAACTGAAGGGTGAAATTTGTTCAGGACCAGACCCTGGTTCTTCGTTACATTTGGATCGAAAAGATTCAACGACTCATTGGTAGGGTTATGCCCCTATGAAAATTAACCGATGTCGGTTGGCCACTCAAACTCAGAAACCGTAAGTCGTAGACACCTAGGATCTTCACCAATGATCATCAATTCATGTATCTTTAAAAAATACCTCAAGGTCAAATTTGTATGTTGACCTTGACCTTTGACCATACACCTTGTTATGGGATAATCTCAGAAACCATTATACTTACAGAAGTTTTGAATAGTGGAAAATGTTTGGGTCATTAAAGCGCAACTTTGTTATTTTTTGACCAAGAGATTTGACCTTTCTGTAAGGGTCATAACCCATGTTTAAGGTTTCTGAAAAAGACAAATTCAGCTTTACCATATAACCAAAGGTCCTAGACCCATGGGGTCTTCAGAAATAACATTGGGGACTAATGACCTTGACAAAGGTCAAAAGGTCAAGGTCATGTCTCAAATTCCAAATTATGTGTTTTGACCATATTTTAAGAGTTTTGTGTGTGTTTTAGAGCTTTTCAATGCATTATATGCTTATTTAAACATATATTTTACATAATGAAAAGAAGACCTCTCAATTGTTCAAGAACAATTGACATTTTATTATTATTCTTTTGTTCCGCCAAACTTTGACAAAATTTCCTCCGTAACCGTAAGCTATGTCGCTTTCAGGTTCACACTTTGTATCGGTGTCATAAATACCTATCCGAACTCACCCTGTGAGTCAAAAATTTTGTCCGTCCGAGTAATCCTCCGAAACCTTAAAACCTTGTTATCATTTAAACATTGTAACCGTAATAGGTAGAAAAAAACCGAAGGCTGAAATTTGTTCAGGACCAGACCCCAGTTCTTCGTTACATTTGTATTAAAAAGACTCAACGACTCATTGGTAGGGTTATGCCCCTTTGAAAATTAACCGCAGTCGGTTGGCCCCAAAACTCAGAAACCGTAAGTCGTAGACACCTAGGATCTTCACCAATCATCATCAATTGATGTGACTATAAAAAATATCTCAAGGTCAAATTGGTATGTTGACTTTGACCTTTGACCTAACACCTTGTTATGGGATAATCTCAGAAACCATTACACTTACAGAAGTTTTGAATAGTGAAAAATGTTTGGGTCAATAAGGCGCAACTTTGTTACATTTGACCGAAGAGATTTGACCTTTCTGTAAGGGGCATAACCCCTGTTTTAGGTTTTTGAAAAGACAAAATCAGCTTTTACTATATAACCAAAGGTCCTAGACCCATGGGGTCTTCAGCAATGACATTGGTGACTAATGACCTTGACAAAGGTCACAAGGTCAAAGGTCAAGGTCATGTCCCAGATAGCGAATTATGTGTTTTTGAACTGATTTAGAGGATTTTTAGGGTGTTTTAAAGGTTTTTAAGGTTGACCTTGACCTTTGACCTTACAACTTTTTATTGGATATCTCAAAAACGGTTAATCTTACAGAAATAGTAAATAGTGAAAAATGTTTAGGTGGCTGAGGCGCAACTTTTTTACATTTGACAGAAGAGATTTGACATATTCTTAAGGGGCATAACCTATGTTAACGGTTTCTGAAAAGACAAAATTAGCTTTAACTCTTGAACCAAAGGTCCTAGACCCATGGGATCTTTTATAATGATAATCGTGGACCAATGACCTTGACAAAGGTCACAAGGTCAAAGGTCAAGGTCATGTCCCAGATAACGAATTATGTGTTTTTGACCTTATTTCAAGGATTTTAGTGTGTTTTAAAGGTTTTTAAGGTTGACCTTGACCTTTGACTTTTCAGCTTTTTAGTTGATATCTCAAAAACGGTTAACCTTACAGAAATAGTAAACAGTGAAAAATGTGTTTAGGTGACTGAGGCACAACTTTTTTACATTTTGACCGAAGAGATTTGACATATTCTTAAGGGGCATAACCCCTGTTAACGGTTTCTGAAAAGATAAAATTAGCTTTAAGTCTTGAACCAAAGGTCCTAGACCCATGGGGTCTTTTACAATGACATTGTGGACTGATGACCTTCACAAAGGTTACAAGGTCAAAAGTCAAGGTCATCTCCTAAAAAGCGAATTTGTTGATTTTTATCATATTTTAGTTTTTTGTGTGTTTAAGAACTTTTCAATACATTCTACGTCTATCGGAACATGTATTTTACATTACAAAAGGAAAGACCTCTCAATTGTTCAAGAACAATTGACATTTTAATTTTGTTTTCATCTTTTTCTCACTTTGTTGTTGAATTACAAATACAGAAGTATAGGATGCATTTCGTATTTCATTATTTATTCTTTATAATTTTCATGTAATTGAGTGTTTGTGTGTGTGTTGTCCTTATCTATGGTATGAAAATTTTCTGTAATCGTTATGCAGAGACAGAATATATCTAAAGGATATTCACCGAATTAGACTTATCACCGAATTTGTACTTTCATGAGCAACACGACGGGTGCCACATGTGAAGCGGGATCTCCTTCTGGAGCACCTTAGATCATCCCCGGATTTTTGGTGGGGTTCGTGTTGCTCATTACATAGTTTTTTTATGTTTTTGTAGACTGTTGTTTGCTTTATCGTCATTTTTCGTTATTTGCCATGGCCTTGTCAGTTTGCCTTCGACTTGGGAGTTCTAATATCCCTTTATAACGTTCCGCCTCTCTTGTGTCCACGTTACAACGAAATAGCAACACGTGTCGCCTGTCATCTCCAAATAATATATATAGCAATAATCCCGAAGTTCATGTTTTTAATTGGGAAACCAAAAATATTCAGATCAAAAGTAAAACAAAAGGTGCACAAGTACTGGTTCTATAGAGCTATCTGCCAAGCCGTTTTCAATTAGTTGTGGATTTTTTTTAACATAAAGTGTGACGTGATTAACGCAGACTTTGACGAAGCGGACGACGATGACAGAAGTCAAGATTCCACAGCAAGATCCTGTAATGCGACAGAATTACTGATTTTATATAGAATTTGAATTTTGCTTATTGACCAACAGCCGTATTCAACTACTTATGATTATTTTAACATTAATTGTGACGCCATCAACGCAGATTCGACAAAGCTGAAGACAATGACACAAGACTACAATAGTGATCCCTTGCTGTAGGTCCACTTTTATTCACTATAAAGATTTAATATGATTTTTCAATGAGATTGGTACCTACCAAAGACAAAAGGACATGCTAAAGAATATGTTCATATTTATACTTGTAGTACTAGATATTTTAAATACATTTGCTTGCAACAGGATGAAATACATCGGAGATAGTGTGCACTGAATATTAAGTCGAAAACGAAAACAGAGAAATACACGTAATTGTATTTGCACGTTCATCACAATTATTAAACAACTAAAAATGATAATGATAAAACGGCACAAAAAACTTCGAAATTCTTCATTCGTAAACTCGGTGCGATACCAGTTGGATCTGGAAAGAGAGTAAATAATGGTAATTCTATCTTAATAAACCGCAAACAAAATGAAGAAATAGTTTTTGAGCAAAGAGGAACAACTCTGTTATGCTTAAAAAATACGGCAAATATTTTATATATTACTCTGAATATGAATATTTTACACTATTTGTTTCACTTATATACAGTTGCATATAGTTTTGATATATAGAGGTGACCCGAAGAAGTAGCGCGTTCTGTGTGGCACATCTATAGAGTAAAACGTAACAAAATACTTCTGACAGACAGGTTACTTTCGACTGTTAATTTAGTCATTCCCTTGACAAACTATCCAATAAATTTTATTGTTGTTTGTTTCATTATTTTTTGAAGTAAAGTGTATTAAGCTGTGAAATTTGTATCAATAGTTTTCAGGAAAAACAGGAATTGATCGGGTTTCTTTGAATAAAATTGTGACTTTGCGTAGATTTTATTTTAGCTTGTTTCTCATTTAATTGGTATATGTCTTGTGTGTTATTTTCGGGAATACTGCTATTCCAAGTTTGATAATTTCAGATCTGCATATTTGTTTTATTTCCCGCAAAACAATCGACCATAAACCGGAATGAACTAAGAAGCTTCTGAAAGGTAATCAGTCCCTTCCCTATTTGTACAACCAATCTTACGACTCATGATAAAAACAATCGGTAATCAATGGTATATAGTGATGAATGAGAAAAAGGGTGCAGGATTACGACTTCATCTTTTATACTGTCAACCAACTTACAAAGTGGCGACCGAAAATCTCAGAAGGTCTACTTCGAGTATTTTGATCGGACGTTTAAGTCTCTTAATCCAACTGTTTTGTTGAGTTTGATGTGAATTTACCTCCAGCAAAAGCACTCACGGTCAAAGTAAACATACTGTCTGGGTCCTTTGGTCTTAAATGGATAATTATCTCATTTGCAATCACAACATTTATTGCCAAGAAGGCACGAATTTAGAATCGTCTAACAGTATGATGATGTAGTGCGGTTGGGCGGACTGGGAAAATTAGGTACATTTTTTAAGTTATCAGCTTCTATAGTTCTTAACGCAGTTCCTTAAAATTTTTGAGGATTTTTCCCCAATTTTTTCAAGCATAAGAAACATTTTTCCGTAATCTTTTTTAAAAGATGGTAACGTTACCAATTTTGTGTAATCAACTAATTAAGGGCGACATCACAAGTTGGTTGACCGTTATGGGATATATATTTCACAGATGATGACAAATATGTTCTAAAAATGAAAACAACACGTTTTTAATTTCATGTGTCCGAAGCGATTTTCTGGATTTATCTTACTGTCGTAACCACAATCCCGTCACAAGTTATCTATTCATCGAACGTGACCTATCAAATTAAACTAATCATCGGGTTTGTACTAACATGAGAAACATGACGGGTGCCACATGTGGAACAGAATATACTTACCCTTCCGGAGCATCTGAGATCATCCCCGGTTTTTGGTGGGATTCGTTTGCTAAATCTTTAGTTTTCTATGTTGTGTTTTGTAGACTGTTGTTTGTCTTCTGATCTTTTCCCGGTTTTTTCATTGGCATTGTCAGTTCGTATTCGACTTATGAGTTTGGCTATCCTTTTGGTATCTTCCGCCTCGCCCCTTCACAGTTTTCATCGCAGATTTGTAAAAGTTCACAGAAAGACTGTTCACATATAATGGAGTTGTGAACCTTATATTATGAAATTATTGTAGCAATTTTTTGTATGTTAAGCCAGAACTTAATTTTTTATTGTATTTCAACTAGTTTCGACTAGTGTTGCATTTTTTTTTAAAATGACATATTAAATTACTATAGTTACCTGTTTTTGTTGGAGAAACCGTCGATGTTGAAAGTGCTTCTATTGTTCATGTCAATAGTTTTTGTTGGTAAAAAAAATATATGAAAAGAAAGTAAAATGCATCAAAATGAGTAATAATAACTTGTCCATTTATTGATTGCTGGCATGAAGGAAAATGATTATCAAATAAAATACATTTTATATCAGTTGGATTTTTGTTTAAAAAAGGTAATTGATGTCTGACTGGACAATTAAAATGACAGGATCAGATTACACGACAAAGTGACCCCCTATCCTCTTACAAAAACGAAAAGAAACAAATACACAAAACAAAAACACAAAGCAAAAACCACTTCATGGTCATATGGATCACTGAATAGCTAACAGCCAACATGAAGAAAAAAACACAGAAAATACAAAATCATAAATCATACAATTACATTCGTCTTAGATATGTTTTATATCTATATATATGGATATCATTCATTGAAAATGTGTGTTTCTGAGACCAAAAGTAAACGGATAATATTAATTTACAGGCAAATCAACTAAGTCTTAAAGTTGGAGAGACGGGGTTTGGCGGTATTGCATTATACGTCACAACTATGGGTTTGTCTTTTAAGGATGTTCTCTCCTCTTGTTTTTCAATTTTTGCCAGATTTTCAGAATCCTCTGGTTTTATCAATGTTTTGCCATTACAAAATTTTGTCCACTAACCCCTACTTTTCTTTTCATAATTTTATTACATATAGTTTTAAAAGCCATATTTGAAAATCTTTCAAAATCCTTGTTATTTTTCATAGTTTTTAAAAGAGAAAAGCGAACAATGTTAAAAGTATGAAAAATATAGAGAGAATCATTTCCCGCCAAATTTTCAGTGGCTTATATCTCGAAAACAAGCACACGGACCCTTCATTTTTTTCTGCTTTTTAGTTCCTTTATTCATATACTGTAATTTTATAACAGTCTTAAAAAGCTTGTTATTTTGAAACAGAGTAGCGAACATCCTTAAAACACTTTTGGGCTTACAACTTTGGACTCTTACCAAGTCATCTGCAAAGCTACTTTTTAGACATGCTTTTTTGTTCTTGACGCCTTTCTTAAATAATTTAGCAAATTCGCTTATAATTTGTTCCGTATACTAAAATTTGTTGACAGTCAATATCGTGAAATTTCTTCAACATATAGAAAAAGAAACGATGACTTTTGTAATAATTATAATACGTGTATAAGAGATAAACTAAGAGATTAAATGAACGTTTAAGGAAAACGAAAGGAAATGTAATGATAAAATTAAAACTGTTATCTGTTTTACCTTATCAACAAAGAAAAAAACTTCCCGAATTTCAGTCTCTGCCCGGAAAAAAAACATCTTTTTTGTATATATTGATGAAGGAGCTGACGATAAAGGATACAACTGATACAGTTAAGTCTGCTTCATATCTTGACTTACATTTTGAAATTGACAATGAAGATCGGTTGAAAACAAAAGTTTGCGTCAAAAGAGATGATTTCAGCTTCCCAATTGTGAAATTCCATTTCTATGTAGCAACATTCCAGCAGCGCCTGCATAAGGAGTATATATCTCCCAGTTGATACGATATTCCAGGGCCTGTATTTCCTATCATGACTTCCTTGATAGAGGGTTGCTGCTCACAAGGAAGCTATTGAACCAAGAGTTCCAAGTGGTGAAGTTGAAATCATCCCTTCGTAAATTTTACGGACGCCCTCACGAGTTGGTTGACCGATATGGAATATCTGTTTCACAGATGACGATGGATATGTTCCAATAGTCGTAACTACAATCGCGATCCCTTTTCCCTGAATGTGACCTTCTGAATTAGACTTATCACCAGGTGTGTACTTACATGAGCAACACGACGGGTGCCACATGTGGAGCAGGATCTGCTTACCCTTCTGGAGCACCTGAGGTCACTCCCAATTTTTGGGTGGGGTTCGTGTTACTCAGTGTTTAGTTTTCTATGATGTGTTTTGTGTACTGTTGTTTGTCTGTTAGTCTTTTGATTTTTTAGCCATGGCGTTGTCAGTTTATTTTCGACTTATGAGTTTGAATGTCCCGTTAGTATCTTTCGCCTCTCTTTTCTAGAGAAAGATCAACAATTAAATGTGTTTCCTTTGATTTTTTATTTATATCTGCTGTTTTATGGGGATTTTTTTGTCATACTAGTATGCACATAATCCTTAAATTTTAAATGGATGTAAATTGTATAAAATAATCTTGAAAATTGTTTAATATTTATTGATTTGCAGGATAGTAACCTTAACCTTACCTTTAACAACTAACTTTACTTTTGAAATTTGAGGTGGTGTTGTTTCTACTTTGCAGATATAATCCCCGGCGTCACTCAATTTAACTCTGGTAATGTGTAGTTTCCATACATTTGCATAAGGTTGTTCTACATAAATTCGTGAATCTGTTGTTACATTGCGTTTTCCAATGGTAAGCGGATTTCCTGAAGGTCCGACCCATATAACCTGATGTGAATTTTTTAAACGAACAAATTATAAGCTAATAAAAATCATACAATATTTGAAGAAAGTAGAACCTTACAGCAGGATGTATCATAAATATTTATATTCTTCAGAAGTAGTTCAAGTAGCCTGCATATATATATATATATAAGAAGATGTGGTATAATTGCCAACGAGACAACACTCCACCAAAGACCAAATGACATAGAAGTTAACAACTATAGTTCACCGTACGGCCTTCAACAATGATCAACACCCATATCGCATATTCAAGTACAAAAGGCTCCATTTGAGAGTACTCGCAGCTTTTGACAGCTAGTTCAAAGCCAATAACAACTAACCAAAAAGCATGTATCTTAGACAAAAAAGCAATCAGTACCATCCAACATCATATGGGATTAGTGTAAAGACGGCATTAACAGTCAGAGAAAAACATGACCTTGTGCAATGCCAAATTACAGGTATCGACAGATTGAAGAACCGTGAATATGCATATGTAAATAATAATGATATTTAGATTGGTTTAAATTTACTGATAACAAAATCAATATTTATACCAAGAAAAACAATATTCAATGATCTAATAACAGCGTCGAATTGGTTTATGTACAAAAAACCCTAAAATACAAGGGCATACACCATAGGCCGTATTAAAAATCAGATTTTGATAAAGGAATGTTTGAACTTGTACCACAAGCTAGAAGACGTTTGGTAGGAAAAAAGTGGTATAAGTAGTTCATCTAATTTGATCATTAGCCTGAATCTGAGGTTGGAGCTCGATCACCGCTCGATCCGAAGTATGTTCAATTCGGATCTTAATTGACAAGGATTGCCAGTTTTCCTGCCGAAGACCGGTGGTCCTCTCTAGGTTCCTCAACAATTAAAAAGTGGTCTCTATAATATAGCCAAAAGAGATGAAAGTGGCATTAATTACAAAAGCAAACAAAATGAGGGAGAAAGTGGGATATATTTATGCACAGCACCTTTTGTTTGTAAAGTTCGAAGTGGTAAAGTTTTAGTCATTCCTTCGAAAAATTATAGACGCCTTCACGAGTTGGTTGATCGTTATAAACTATGTGTCACAAATGACCACGGATATGTTCCAATTGTCGTAACCACAATCGTGTCATCTTTTCCTCGTTGTGACATCACCTAATGAGACGTATCACCGGGTTTGTACTTGCATGAGCAACAATACAGATACCACATGTGTAGCATGAGCTGCTAACCTCCCTGCGCATCTGATATACCACCAGATTTTATTAGGTTGAGATTGGTGTTGCTCAGTCTATGGGTTTCTATGTAGTATTTTGTTGTCTTGTTTGTCTTTTCATCGTTTGTTTTTGTCAAGGCGTTGTCAGTTTATTTTCGCTTTGTTAGTTTTGAGTGTCTCATTAGTATCTTTCGCATCTTTATTATACTTAAAAGTTCATCTCATTTTATTTCAGTAGTAAATCTTATATCCCATCCACTTCGGCCTCTGATTGTAATCAAATACATATACATGTATAGGGTACATTGTATGTGTGTAAACTGATCAGATCGATGGCAAAAAGATCGTTGATTGTTCTAATATAAAAATAAAGAGATGAGGTATGATTGCCAATGAGACAACTATCCACCAAAGTTCAAATAAAGTGGATGTAAGCAATTATAGGCAACCGTACGGCCTTCAACAATGAGAAAAACCCATACCGTATTGTCGGCTATAAAAGGCCCCGACATGAAAAATATAAAAGAATTCAATTGAGAAAACTAACGGCCTAATTCATAACAAAACAATTTACGAAAAACAAATATGACAGATATGAACCAACGACAACCACTGAACTACAGGCTCCTGACTTGGGACAGGCAGATAAAGAATGTGGCAGGATTAAACATGTTTGTTAGCGCTCAACCCTCCCCTAACCTGGGTCAGTGGTGTAACAGCACAACATAAGAACAAACTATAAAGATCAGTTGAAAAAAGGCTTAACTCATCAGATCGATACAAAGCAGAAAAAACATCAAACATAAACACAGACCGGACGTGGCAGGGTATTTATCCATCCCTCATCCCTAACAACAAAAATACCGACCGTGCAAGACCCTCATGGGTAGCCAAGGTCGTTAACCCCCCCCCCCCCCCCTTTTCGTCGTAACAACAAAAAGGACACTCAGTACAGATCTGAGAGTACTCGCAGTTACTGACAGCTAGTTCAAAGCCAATAACAACTAATAAAAAAATAATGTATCTAAGACTGAAATATCAATCAGTACACATCCAACATCCAATTGATTTAGTGTAAAGACGTCATTAACAGTCAGAGAAAAACATGACCTTGTGCAACGCCAAAATAAAGGTATCGATAAACTGTAGTTGAAGTACCGTCAAAGTACATATGTGTATAACAAATATTTAGTATGATTTTAATTTACTGATAACAGAATCAATATTTATACCAATAAAAACAATATTCAAAGATCTAATTACAGTGTTGAATTGGTAACCTTTTAGAATAAGTTTATCTACAGGATTGATAAGTTTACCCGGATCGTATATAAATTTCCGGTAAACAACATCATCGTAAAATTAATGATGTGCTATTCCGTCTGAAATAAGTTTGTTTACAGGTACAGCCAAACTTGCAAACCAGATCTTTGTATCTATGGAAGAATTTAGTAAAGGTTTAGGTTTTAAGTAATTTGTGAAACGAAATCCCTGACTTAATAATTTACCAGTATTACATAGATTGCGCTCATTGAAATCCAAAACGTCACTAAAGACACGGGCTTAACAAACGAGTTGGGATATATAAACACCGTAAGAAGGAACATCACCGTCCAAAAAAGGAAAATTAACAATAGAGAAAGAAAAATCATCCCTTTTGTCCGATATTTTTGTGTAGAGTTTCTGGTGTAAAACTGAAATATCTAAATCTAGGTAAGTTTGCTTAGGATTCATACGCATATTGTTCATGCATATGCAGGACGAAAAAAATTACCAGTCAGGAAACAGTTTAAAAGTTGATTGATAGATATGAAACCATTGAATGGTGGTAAAAAATAAACTGGCAGTGGAAATAGATGACAAGTTGGGTGGGTCAGAAAATGTTGCCTTGCAACGGATCAACCTTAGAATATGTAGACAGTACAAGGTGTATCTCTAACGTACAAAAGGTAAAGTATCGCATTAAATATTGCCATTCCTACTGAATTACTGTGTATTTATTATACATCCCACACAGCTTAAAAGACAGCAATCAGCACGGGTCTCAAATCTGTACGGGAGAAGTCCATGTGACAAGATCCACAAAGCCACTCTTTGTCGCCGTACAAGATTCCTTTAATCAAATTAAATATCGAAATTAGGCCAATAAAATAAACTGAAAATGAAACAACTGCTATTCATAAAGCTGCTGATATTGAAAATATGTGACGGGTTAAATACGTCTGTGAGCGCTGAACCCTTTCTCTAATCTGGAATGCTTACCTTTTATCATCACTATTTATAAATTCAGTCTTAATGTAAACTTACATTTCCTCATAGTATATATATATGTGATAGTTTTTACACACGTAAATATAAATGTTATATGTTATATTTATGTTAAGAAAAATACTAACCTCTTTACTGTCATCTGTACTCCTGACATGACATGTCAAAACAGTTGACAGTCCGGGTGTGACAGTCAGAATATTAACATATTGGTGTGCACTTGCTTGATGTAAAGCAACGAGAAAAAAAACGTCGACAAAAACATTCATTTTGTCATTGAAATATTAAATAAAAGTATGTTTAAATCAGTTCGTGATCTAATCCATTTCTAACATGCTCTAGCGGTGTAGCACATATCATGTTATCATGACGTAGAAACACAACAGGCAGTTTTATTGTTGATAATTCGTCTGCAACACTACTGACATTTCTCTTCGTCTGTGAATAAACGCTGTAATTATTCTTTTCACATTTTATTTATCTCTGATTAATATATTATACATATACAAATTTAATAAGAGGCTAAACCGCACGCGAAGGATGTGACCAACCAGTTCATGGATTGATCTGTTTTTCTCCTCTCTTTTTTGTTTCTTTTTAGGATCGTACAAACATTGCAACTATGCCCAATAAGTACAAACATGGAAGATCATTTACGGTTTAGCAAGAAATTTCTTTTCCTTCCTTTTCCGATATAGAATGATAACAAAATGATCTGGTCAGTTTTAGTGCGATTTGAAAAAAAATATATCCTCATTATTTCCTGTTGACTTTAAATTTAGTGACCCCGACCGAAATCAAAGATGACCATGACTATACTTAGGTTGTTTTAGAAAAAAAAAATTAATTAAATTTTTTTTTCACTCATTGAGTTAATATGTACGCAAGGTGAGGTATATGGGTGCCTCGATTTTTGTGTGTGACCCACATGTATTCTTTTATATGCAGACGATATATATTCAGAAAATTAAAGTTAACGGATATTCAAGGATATTAAATGTCACAGTCCATCTTTACATGAATAAAAATAGATTCAAGTATACGTCAATGATTGAATGTTCATTGTTGATTGCTTAATATTCTGTGACAAATCTTACATCTTCTTACAGGAACTTCTTAGGAAGAAAGATAAGAAGTTAGCAATATCCTTTAACTCTACGTTCCGCTATATAGATGATGTTCTCTCACTAAATAATACAAAATTTGGTGACTATGTTGAACGAATCTATCCCATCGAACTAGAGATAAAGGATACTACAGATACAGTTAAGTCTGCCTCATATCTTGACTTACATCTCGAAATTGACAATGAGGGTCGGTTGAAAACAAAGTTTACGACAAAGAGATGATTTCAGCTTCCCAATTGTGAACTTTCCATTTCTATGTAGCAACATTCCAGCAGCGCCTGCATACGGAGTATATATCTCCCAATTGATACGATATTCCCGGGCTTGTGTTTCCTATCATGATTTCCTTGATAGAGGATTGCTGCTCACAAGGAAGCTATTAAACCAAGAGTTCCAAATGGTGAAGTTGAAATCATCCCTTCGTAAATTTTACGGACGCCATCACGAGTTGGTTGACCGTTATGGAATAACCGTTTCACAGATGATATCGGATATGTTCCGTATGTCGTAACTACAATACCCTTCCCTTTTCACGAATGTGACTTACCGAATTAGACTATTTACCGGATTTGTAATAACATAAGCAATACGACGGGTGCCACATGTGGAGCAGGAGCTGCTTACCCTTCCGGAGCACCTGAGATCACCCCAGTTTTTGGTGGGGTTCGTGTTGCTTAGTCTTTAGTTTTCTATGTTGTGTCATCTGTACTATTATTTGTCTGTTTGTCTTTTTATTTTTGGCCATGGCGTTGTCAGTTTGTTTTCGATCTATAAGTTTGACTGTCCCTCTGGTATCTTTCGTCCCTCTTTTACATGCATATTCAGGACGAAAACAATTTAAAAACAAGTTGCTTTCTTTAAAAAAAAAAAGCAATACGTGAACTCAAGACAGCTGACTTGTCACCAAAAAATGTTGCTGATTTTTTTTGGCTTTAGATTTGAAATAATTGACCGGATAGAATAAGGAAATGATGACGTTAAAACACCTTTATTGAAAATATGTAATTGTGTGTAGATTCTTACACAATTCAATTAAAAGCACTGTTGGATTTTAGTTGTAAACAGAAAAGTGTATACAGCTACTATATGAATTTACATTTTAAGGCTTGACTATTTTATTTATTACTTGGGAGTATACATCAGTTTTTCTTCGTGTTTAATATACATACAAAGTCCTAATCCTATTCAATTCTTAGTTTCTGCAAACTGAATGTCTAAAGGAAATTGCACAGTCCAATCGCAATATAAATTTAAGCACTCAGTTTGCTAAAATAATCTGGATGTATTTATTTCAACTGTCATAACTTCATATTTTGTTTCCTTGATGGTTTCAATTATTCTTATAATCATTATTGAAGCTGTCGTCTTTACTCATGGTAGATTCTGTATATAGAGAAATAGAAAGTCCAATTTCCATGTGAAATGTAACTCTGTGGCATGCAACTTATAAGACTGTTTTGTATTTTGTTTTCGAGAGTAACACACCAGCTCCATTGTGACCTCTTATAATCTGACAATTATTTTGGTCTTTAAAAACAACTCAAATTTTAAGGATTTCCTGAGGTTACTTTAATCAATCCAAATATTCTATAGGAAAAACTTATAGTTCTGAAGAAGTTTTATGAATACCTGAATATGCTCTTCAAAAAAAAACCCAATTAGTATAAAAAAGATACTCTATGTAGATATATAAAATTGTATAGATACCAGGATTAAAATGTTGTACGCCAGACGCGCATTTCGTCTACAAAAGACTCACCAGTGACGCTCGAATAAAAATGTTAAAAAGGCCAAATAAAGTACGAAGTTGAAGAGCATTGAAGACCTAAAATTTCAAAACAAAGGTTTTGCCAAACACATCTACGGTAATCTATTTATTCCTTGGGAAGAAAATCTTTAGTATTTCGAACATTTCAAAGTTTATAATAGGACAGTCACCCAAAAAAAGAAAAAGAAAAGAGAAACAGCTAGAGGTCAGAATACCTTAACTTATGATGAACATGATTCAACGTCACATATCCAGCTATTACTGCCGTGTCCTGAATTTAGAAAAGAAAGGCAAAAATTTACAGTCCGCGAGTGAAATCAATATTTATGCATGCACGTGGTTTTCTTGCGCAGCGCAAGCAATAGTTATTGGAAAGCATACACACTGATACTCTGGATTATAATACGCATTTGCGTCATCACGTATATTTATTCTAGGCTCAAATCTAATGCTAGTTGAATTCGGATACCAATCTACCTACCTCAAGTGACTCCGGATTCATGGGCATTTAATCCGAAATTTGTGTAAACGCAAAAGGATGTAATATAATGTAAATAAACCAAGACGGGTGTATGATAGCTGGTCAATACAATAAATACACAATTTTCAAAATCGCACCATATTGAAAAGATTAAGATGCTATAAGATCAAACTATTAAAACAAAAACAAAAAGAATTGAAATTTAATCAACATATATTCCTGTTAATGAATCGTTTCCGAAATTTTTAAAATATAATACCAATATATATTTCCATTATATGAATATATTGCTGTACAAAATATAAGCAGATACTTATAAAACCACACTAAAACGAAATTATATAATTAACGTAGTACTTAAATGCTTAAATGATTATTGTAAAATATTTAATACGTTTTATTGTTGTGAGATGCAAGGATTTAAAATCGTTTTTAAAAAATTTTCATTCACTAAAATTTATATTTAACTAACTTATGTGTACGCATCCCTGATAATTGGTGCTCATATGTTGCATACAATTTTCATAATGTATTCATTGTTCAGACATGTCGGACATAATATAACATTATACATTATATTCTATTAATGACAAATTAAGTCTTTGTATAAACTTAATAATGTTTATGAACATTTTCTTGGTCTGTTAGTTTATCTTAATGAAATTAAATATTTTGACAGAAATATCGTTTTGTTTAATTATAATTATGCTTTCCGACCTAAGATAAATATTTATAACAGAAATATTGTTTTGTTAATTTTCTTCAAGCTTGCTTTTATACATAATGTCACGTGGTAAACATATACTATTCCTAGGTTTATTGTCACAATGCTCAATACACAATAGCACGTTGTATTAAATACTACACAGGGGCCGTCTCAAAGCATGAATTATATAATTACGCTATCATTATACTTGATATCTAATAAACATTCTGATTATTTCGCATTATTAAAAACGCATATGGTCTGCCAAAAGGCAAATAGGTGTCAAAATCTAAATGATTTTTTACTGCAATCTAGTTTTTTTTTTTTAATATTACGAACTAAAGATGAACTTCAATTGTTGACCTATATACAATGTCACGTGGTAGCCTATCCATAGAGGGGCCGTATCAAAGACATAAACAACTACCTGTATACATGATCGAAACTTTTCGAGACGTTCCGAGAATCTTGTTTCCGATGATATCGAATGGCCCATAGAAATTTCAAAAACTCGCCAATATATAAGCGTGAACCCCTCAGGGGGTTCACGCAATTATGCATCAGATAGGTAGGTTCTGAAAAGCATGTAGACCAGGATGAAGGTCGCAAGGTGGTTCATTTGAACTGCCACTGGAATATAGGGAGTACGATAAAGGGGAAACCTGTATTCTTAAAAAAAACCACCTACGGTACCCTCGAAAAATTATTGCAAGAATTCTTTAACGCGCAGTGAGCGTGACACTTTACCTACACAATATTTCGGATTAAATGTCCTCATTCCAACAGCCAAACATGCATATACATAATTTTCGCAACAATCATGGCTATACCACATAATGTCCTTTTGGTTAAATTTTCGATTTCTAATAGTTTTAGAAACATAAATACTTGTAGACCAACAACATCAACTTTAGTTTCTACACAGAATAAAAAAGTTAATTTCTATAAGTTTAACAAAAGCTTGGCATAATAATTTGAATTTTATATCACAAAAATTTATTAAACTAAATTTTAAGTCATTAACATGACTGTCGACATGTACAATACAGCACCCTACCTCATTGACACATGTGCAACAACGGTGGTATCCATGCAATGTGTGTGTGTGTTGGGGGGGGGGGGGGATGGTAACGTCTATAATTAAAATATAGTTAATCGACCCATAACACAGCATTGTGGATTTTACTTCTAGCGTCTTTAAGACTATATATAAGTCTTAGATGTTTCAGTATATCTTCTACTTCGAAACATAACTGATATCGAATAATATATGAGTTGGTATCTGGCAGTTGCAAGCACTCTGAATTTGTACCTTAAAAGTATCTGCATACGCTTCTCAAATTTTGTCACATGCTTCTTGGTACACAATCTTCTTTCTCCTTTAAGCCTATAAACTACATGCAAATTTGCGTTGTACTTTGTGCAAAAATTTCTCAATAAATATTTTAACTTTGGATTCAGTGTCATCTGTTTCTTTATAAAAATCAACACCAGACAGTTATATCTTTAAGATTAAATTATCTTGCATAGACCTTGTTTGCAACCCAATTACTATCTCCCTCATTGCAATGTTTTCAGTCGTATTTGCTTACTAGTATTTTAAATTTCTATTTGAGAAATCTATTTCGAAGTTCCATTGCCTGTTTTCGGTAATCTTGAATATCCGAATTTACATTTTTAATATACCTCCAATGGGGTTGACTAGTGACTTAAAGTGACTTTCAGTACAATTAAAACATACTGTTACATATAAGTCATCCATAATATGTAATTTCAAAAGTTTTTCATGGATCTCAGCCATGAATCTGTCTAGACAGAAAGGGTGTCTGAACGTGAGCTGGTGTCGGATAAGTGACATGTGGCCGATAAGGTACATGTAATGTGGAAGGACTATATGGTGTACTAGAAAAACATGTACCTTGACCACATAATGCAGCACTTGAAGCCACAGAAACCGTAAATTCATGTTGTGGAGTTGTAACTGGGGTTGTAACTGTATTTGTCGTTGCCGCCATTTGGAGGGTCTCGTAGATTGGGACGGAGTCCTTTTTTCACTTCGAATCCATTTTTTTCTTTTTCCCATTCAAAACTTTTATAAATTAATAACATAATTACAATGAATAATTTCATATCACATAGCCAAATCACAAACAATATGGCAGTCTTGGTCTTGCGATAAGGTGTGGCGATGGAATTTTTACTAAAATAGAAGTAAAATGTGAATAGAGATTACAATTTTACGACCGATTTGTGTTGCATTGTCAATATTGTGCTATCTGAACCATGTGTTGTTGTTGTTGTTTTCCTTGTTTATCCGTCTGTTTTTGTCGGAGGAGTCGGGTGGTAGTGCTGTCCAATATTTTAGTCAATTCCTGTTATTTTTTTATGTATTATACAAAACAATTATATATATTCAAACGTTTCTCAACAAAAAGCTGTAAAATGATAGTAATCAAATCCTTTTATCTTTAATACAAAACAATTATACATAATCAAACGTTTCTCAACAAAAAGCTGTAAAATGATAGTAATCAGTGCAAGGGTCATAACATTACTTAATAACAGCAAACGTTAAAACCTATCTTGACCTTCATATTGTCACGAGAAACACTGGAATCGCGTATCTAAAGATGAAAACGTTCTTGAGTTACTGCAAGGAATCGTCTCAAAGTTCATCATTGTAATCAACCAAGGACCATAACTCCTAAAATGCAAAAGTGAAAATCGTCTGTATCGAACTTGACCTCTATTTTGTTATCAGTAACAACATATTCAAATCTAAAAAGCACTGGTGAAACGGTTCTCAAGTTATTGCACAGAAACGATATAACTGAGTGTCATTTCCAAAACCAAGTTGAACAATACATCATTAATCCAGAACGGCAAAAGTGTAAAAATCGTCAATTTCGAACTTGATCCCAATTTTGTCATCACACACTAAAATTTGAAAATCATAGGTTGAATTACGCGGAAATAGCTGGAGCCGAAGATCCGTCCACCCATCCAACGCACTACCCCAAATTAATAACAAGTTTGTTTTACATTGAAAACCCCAGTTAAAACCTATACTCTGTCCCATAGTTACATAGTCATCTAAGCAACCCCCGAGCAGATGATATTTTAAAAGTGATACAACTTTAGTTGTCAATTGAATATAATTCAGAGACTTCAAATCAAACAGTTATAAAATCGATATTTTCACATAAAACTTTAGATTGTTCTGAATTCTACTGATTGATATACTGAAAGTATTTTTTTTTAAAAGTAACAAAAAAACCCAATATACTTGGCGACAGTTTATTCATGTAACATTTACAATGCAGTAAAAACATATATTTACATCATACACATTCACATCTTTACATATAAACATACAACGTTTGATTATTTCCATTCTTTGGCACAAAAGAAAACATATATATTATAGCACATTGTTTATTAGCTTGTACAAGCATCTTGTATGCCATAGATAATCAGGACACTGAAATACAATTCTAAATCAGTCCATTAGAGACCAGTTAAGGAATTTCATACATATATTATAAAATATAGAGAATGTTTTATACACTAATTCTTTTTTCTTTTGTTTTTATTTATTGCAATTGAATAAATAAATAGATTATAAACAAAAAAAATACTGTGACTTTTTTCCCGTTTACCCATATATCTTATAGTCGAGACAGTTATTCAAATTTTCAGGAAGTTTGATATGGAAAATATTTATTTGCGATAAATGATATAGAACAACTTACTAATATGTATTTAAAACAATATAAACAAATTTATTCATACAATGTATAATTTACAAATGAAATAAACGAGTATTGTTTATGTCCTCACTGTTAAGTACATAGAACCCGAGTATATCTGCCAAATGTTACATACTTTCATTTATGGTTTGATCTATTCACCTTTTATGTAAATCATTTCATATCTAACATTAAGTCCGGTTTCGAACTCTAAAATAGGAAGCGTTATCATGTTAAATGTACTGCTTCAAGGGTAATTTTTCCACCTACATGTAGTTTAGTCATTTATATATAATTAAGTTATCATATAGACTAAGAAATTCACTTCCATTTTCCATTTCTCAAGGAACTCCTACAAAAATCGTCGACTACTATCTTACACTAAGTGTCAAAACAACATTTATTTTAGGTTAAAATAAGTCTCAGTTTTGACAAAATACCTTTTTACAACATGACAAATAAAGCCTACGCTTACAAGTAAATATAGATTTACTGTTTTACGTGGATTTCGACAGAAAAATTCTCTCTTTGAAAAAAAAAACCATCTGCACTTCAGTAAAAAAATTATAAATTTCAGATCTTTTCTTTATTTACATGTACACAGAACGTTAAAATGACAAAAGATAATAAATTAAATGAACACCTTGTGTTCTCCATAATACTGACACTATGACTCATCAGAACACAATGCTTATACAGAACATAAGACTAAAGCATACAATGTTTCGTAAATGTACAATATCATTATCAACTGACTAGAAAGTTTGTAGCACTTGTGCAAAAGAGACAAAATTCATCATAGATCAAGTCACATTATGATTAGTGATAAAACTAGAACTGCAAATCCCGACAATTTCCAATTTAAACAATTTCCTCTGTTTCTTGGATCTGAAAATAGAACACAATGTGTTAAGATCTGTTTTTGACATGTTCTTTGAATTTGGTATCTATTGTTTCAAAAACATACCGGATATTTAATTATCAGTTAATAAAATATACAGAACAATCTGTAAATATTAAAAAAAAAATAATAAAATAAAAAAAAAAAAAAAAACGAAAATAACGAAAAAAAAACGAGATCGTCCGAACTAATAAGGTGGCAGTGTAAATCATCATTATAGCCAATAAAACAGAAAGTTCTGCAGCAATTTTCCATTTACGAATCTTAAGGATTGTGGTTTATATCTTTTTTCGTATCCCAGAAAGTGAATGACGACACGCGATTCAATATGACTCGAAGGACGGTTGTTAACCAATCGCAACGTTTTTGTGTATCATCGGATTTTAAAATACCAGAACGCATTAGATTTCGAAACAGTGATTTCACAACACACTTGACGTAAAATTAGTTAACACTTGATCATTAAAGCGCAATGCCTCATTTTCGAAAAAAACAATCCAACAATAAAGTTACTATATTTTATCCTGATACATCACGACAAATCTCCAATCAAACATTTATTGTGAAATGGCAACTGAGTAAGAACGCCCATTTCGTACATTTTTCAAGATAAGTAGAATATATTTGTAGAACATGTACTACTAGTATGAAATGATACCTCTGAATTACAATTAGGACAACATAGATATTCTTTAACTAATGGAGGTAAATTTGGAGGGATGCGTAAACTTTTCCGTATCCGCCACGTATTTATTTGCCCATCAAAAGTAACTGTGCAAGTCTGTTCAAGAGTTTGGCTATGATTGAAAATTTGTGCAATTCTATATTTGGTCGTCTATGTTGAATTTATTCAGAACTTGTTTATATTCGGTTTTATTTTAAATTTGTCGAACGGTATGGGGGCTTGTCCACTGCTGAATGCCCTACCGAGTTACTAGTAACTCAGTTTACTGAGTAGTTGTCTCACTGACGTTTTGACGTATGCCACCCATTTTATTCATAATCAATATCAGTAAACCTAAGTTTTCTAACATTAAAAGCAGTGTAAAACGTTTTTCATTTGCCTGTGCATCTCTTATTGGTCAATGTAACAAAAATATGAAATGAAAATGCATGGTACATCAAACGTTTCATTAGAATTGGTGATCGAACATTAATCCATAACGACTGATACACCAATATAAATTTTCAATAATTCAAACTGAATGCCTCAATAAGTTCTATTATTCATTAAAAAGAGATATGTGTAAACGTCACTTTGACAGTTACCTAATGATAATAAATAGAGAATGTGTCCATGGGATACAGACGATGCCCCCGCTTGCATATCATATCAAGCTATAAAGGGACATAACTGAAGAACGATAAAAATGACGCTACCCAAATTTGTACTTGATCTGAGTTTTGTGGTAATAAGTATTGTGTATAAGTTAAATAAAATTTGGTTGAGGCAAACTTAAGTTAGAGAACGGAAACGATAAATTCAGCAATTTTTCCATTTGTAAAGGGGCATAACTCTAGAACAGTAAAAGTGACACCACCAAAATTCAAACTTGATCTGTATTTTGTGGTAATAAGCATTTTATATAAGTTTCATAACAATTGGTTGAGGCAAACTAAAGATAAAGAACTGAAATGAAAAATTCAGCAATTTTTCCATTTTGTAAAGGGGCATAACTCTAGAACGGTTAAAGTGATGCCACCAAAATTCAAACTTGATCTGTGTATTGTGGTAATAAGCATTGTGTATAAGTTTCATAATATTTGGTTAAGGCTAACTTAAGTTACAGAACGGAAACGATAAATTCAGCAATTTTTCCATTTGTAAAGGAGCATAACTCTAGAACGGTTAAAGTGACGCCACCAAAATTTAAACTTGATCTGTGTTTTGTGGTAATAAGCATTGTATATAAGTTTCATAACATTAGTTTAAGGAAAACTAAAGTTAGAGACGGAAACCAACTTTGGGACGTACGTATGTACGTACGTACAGACGGACAAGGGTAAAACTTAATGCCCCCTCCGCTACGGCGGGGGCATAAAAAACAATCAAAAGACGTCTAGAGGTCACTATATATGGTCTTCAACAATAGACAAGAGTACTATATACAATTCGACAAAAGATTACCACTTTTTATGTACCAGTAATCAGTTAATTAATAATAAAATATAAAGATATGTTTAAATATTTGAGTGAAACTTGGAATTATACATCATATTTAAGGCAGATCGGGTGACTTTTTCTGAGCATTCCTTCTGGGTATGTTGCAAACATACTTTATTGGTTTAAAAATATTTTACCAAGTATCATACAATATACAACCAGAGACAGAGTCATATAAAACTTGAAATTTGAAGATTAAACTATCAAAATATTAAAGTATATTTAAGATAAAAAAAAAATCATTTTAAAATCAAGGGCAAATATTTATATTGAATTTGATAGGAAAATTTGTGTTTTGTTTTATTTTCCCAGAAAATAAGGCCCGTGACCCCTATGTTTATTTGATATTTCTAAGTATTTATGAAAAGCAATATTCTCTCATTCAATTTTAACCAATTTTATCGGTTAATGTTTCATCAATAAGAAAGTATTAATTTTCCTTTATATAACCCATGAAGTTACTGTAATTTCGTTGATTTCAATGTATTTAAACGAAAAACAAGGTCCCGGACCCACAGTTTTTATATTGAAATTTGAAAGTAAATTCACCCAGAAGTCTTTTACAGAAGTTTAAGAAAATCCATTTTTGAACATTTAGACACCCCAGTACCTTAATCGTCAAAATAGGGACAATCTTTGCTATTAAATTTTATATCTCCTGCTTTGCTCGAAAAGGGCATTGAAATATAAATGTTTTTTAAAAACATTTACGCCTTAAGGATGTAGTTAGGTGAAATTAGAAAAATCTAGAATTTAAATTTGATACTATAAGTCATCAGAGCATTAGAACAAAATAAGCTAAAATATTGATAGGTTAAGGAACTCCTTTTTGCGATATTTAAAAAATGAAGAGAAAAGGCTGACTCGGACTTTTACCTTATATTTAGCATTGACATTATTTGGGTCTCAAATCGTAAGAAAAAAAATCTAGAATCTGCTTAAATTTTGGAAATGACCTTTTTAATGAGCTTTAGAAGTTTTCTATGAAAATAAAAGTGAGTGATTTGGGGCAAAATATTCTACCCTGTATCGTAGGAAAAAAACCAAGAAGTCCGAACATCTGACAAAAAATTCATAAACCTGACCTGAGTACATCCTTAAAAGATGGACTTTTCGCACAAAAAACAAGGTATCAAACTGTTTTGAAACAACAACAATGCGTTTACCTTGTTCAGCAGGTGAAATTGGATAAACAGCAGGTGTTGTAAGCACAT
This sequence comes from Mytilus coruscus, assembly GCA_017311375.1. NCBI lineage: Eukaryota > Metazoa > Mollusca > Bivalvia > Mytilida > Mytilidae > Mytilus > Mytilus coruscus. Next base: position 59,536,663 of record CM029601.1, read on the forward strand.
TATATCCGGGATCCTTATCGCCATTTGAAGAATCTCCATCATCGATAATCACACCTTTCTGTGTTGTGGTTTTAACTTGATTTGGTGTTGTCCGAATTGACGATAATGTCCTATTTGAAACTGACGATGTCATTGGCATCGTGGGTGTTGATGTTGTGACTATTGTCGTAGTTGTAGTTGTGGTAGTGGTAGTTGTTGTCGATGGCTTTATTACCAATTCTTAAAAGAGGAAAAGGAAATGAGATAAAGCAATGATTTTCATATAGGTAAATACAAATGCACTTTATTCTTCAGAAGAGATAAAACTTATGAAACATCTTGTGTGTCTTTAAAGGGATACAATGAGTACAAGTAAAACAAAAACCGCCTGCTGCTCTCTGTATTACAGTTATTTATTATTTACTCAATATCCATTCAGAAATCTCTTTAACCACACAAAAACCGCAAATGCATGTAAAATTTATAAGCGATTTCTTTGTTTATAGTATCAGTATGTATCTTGAACACTAAAGGGTTCCATACTGACAAACAGGAGATTACATGCTTTATAAACAACTTAAATTAAAGCCTCGTTGAAGAAAACAAATATATAAATGAATTGCCGAACAAATATATTTATATTACAAAGAACTGAAGATCTGTCTCATTTACATTTAGAATTCCTCTATCTACGTTAACGTATAAAATCTTATCTCCTTAAGCAAAATTGATACGGAAGATTATCGATGATGAACACATGGCCACCACCACGTGGCCTCCAAATTTTTAATTGTTAGTCTTACCTTCAACTAAAACTGATACAGAAGATGTTCCATGTTGATTGCTGGCTTCACATGTATAATTTCCGAAATCATCAACTTCTAACGAATATATTTGTAAACTTAAAACGAATTCTGATTCACTTCTTTTGTATAATGTTGGAGAATATTTCCAGTCTCTCTCTCCTTCTTCTATCTCTTTATTTCCCTTTTTCCATATTGCTATTTCCGGTGGATATGCCCTGATAAGACATTCCAGAATAGTATCTTTACCCCTTAATTGCTGAATTTTTTTATAGTTTGTAGATACAATCGGTTTAACTAAAATATAAAAGAGTGAAAGAGTTATTTTAAGAGAAATACAAAATCGATTTTTAAATTAGATTATCCATGTTCGATTTATAATCTTCGAGTTATCATAAATAACGTTGAGGTAAGTTAGTATTGTAAACTTAAAAAGATCTACAATATGTTGCTTCATAATTTGCGTTTCATTGATTAAAATTACAAAAACAATATTGCCGTTTTCTCAAAGATTATGGATGTTAAAAAGGGAACTGGATGATTCGAACTGTCGGTACGAGTCGTTAGGGACGAAGGGCGGACAATTAGGACAATACTAAACAGAAGCAGAAATTTTGACTTGCAACAGACCACCTAAAGACTTGAAGAATTACTTCAATGCTTCGTTAACGTGTATAAACTTGTCACTGAAATCTATACGAGGCAGTGTAAGGTGACCATATTTGTATACCTCTGACAACCATTGGATTTTTTAAAGAGGAACATATGATGTACATGTCATTGTCTTCTGTACAAGAACAATTTGCCGTACATATTCATTTGTGTCATATAAACGGTTACTGTAGTGCTTGGTAATATATATAGATGTATTTTTAACGCATTATCTCATCAATTCGAACCCTTGCCGGATATTCTGATGTTCTGTGGACATAAAATGTACAGAACAGTATTGATGTACTTTGCTTTATTTGCTTTACTTTCATGTAATGCATTGTTGATTTGAACGATATCATGTAGCTTTAATGTTTAGAAGGTCAAGAGATTTAGCATCCACAGTCGGAATTGTTGATAGAATTGCAATAAATAAACTTTAATTTCAGACGAAAAAAATGAATGAAAGCAGTGTGCACAGACATTTGATTAACTAGACTTGTTCCTAGTTGTATCAGAATTAAAATCCACTGTGAAGGACATTCGTTGGCTATCTAGGATTTAAAACACGCAGTCACTACCAGTCTGATTATATCGACTTTTGAAATCTTGGGAAACTATTTAAAAAAAAATATGAAAAAAACAATTATTGTAAAAAAAAATAAAAAGTATTTTGTTAATGTTTTTCATATATATCTTTAAAAAAATACCCTTTTAACAATATTTTGGTTTAAGAACAGGTGAATTACAGGTAAATATCAAGATGCCAGTCATTAAGAGGACCCCCTAATCCCTAATGTTGTTTTAGTCTAATTATCAAATGTTGGAGAAACGTGATCATACCGTCTGATTCTGTACACGTGTGATTTAATAACAGGTCAGTAGTCAGTGTTTCGGTAATAACATAATTTATAATATATGTTTTTTTTATTTGATTCTCGTTAATCAATTAAGAAAGCAATAAGAAACCAAGGTATCAACTCCCTCAGGCAAAGTTGACCTTTGATGAATTTTGTTATTCTTATAAAGTTTTAAGTATTTATACATCCCTGGCTTTTAAATATTTAGGTTTGGGCGTTCCCGATGAAGGCAAATCAAGAAAAGCGGTTCGGACGCACGAAATTTTTACAATATTACTTTCATTGGGGAGAATGTATGAACAACAACTCGTACATTGTAAGTGGGACTCGTAGATGACTACTTTTAAATAAGGCCTTTATTTCAACTTGTAGTCGAAATTATCCACTTTCAACCCGAATTATCCATCTTCTAGACTCAATAACTGATATCCTCTAACTATAAGAAACATTAACTCTGGTCGTTAAGCAAACAACAACATTTGAGGAAAATCTTTGACGAAATATTACTGGAAAATAATAGCAGCAAATTATCATTGAAAAGGTTTTATCCAAATTAAAAAAACACAACCTCGAAATGTTTAAAGTTTTAAAATCGATGAGAGTGAAAAAGACAATGTATCGTATCTTAATGATAAACTCATGATCGCTTAAAACTGTTTACCCCAGACGCACGTTTCGTCGTCTACAAAAGACTCATTGTATAGAAAACTGAAATGCACTTGTAATCGACCATTGTAATGCTTTTTTATTTAAATTTTTGTATGATGAAATATGAAAAAAAGGAAGATTTACTATACTTACATTCAACATTAACTGTAATGTTTTTGGTTGATGTGGGAGGGACACCATTAAATGCAAGACATTCATAAATACCAGCTTGCTCTTTGGATATATCGTGGATTGTTATCGTTTCTCCAGTAACAGAGGCTGGAAAATTAGGCTCTGAAAAAGAAGTATTAAAGATTAAGTATTAAGGATAGTAATACACATTAGTTGAAGAAAAAAAAAATAATTCAAGATGCAAAACCTTGTACGACTGCCTAGTGCATATATACTGTGCGATATAAGCTCATATATATTGATCACTTACAGAAAGAAATATTCTCGTGACATAAATGGTCAGCCTTCAAATGTTTATCAGATAATTATGTTTATTATCTTACCAGTACAATCAACTGTGTTCATTCTTTGTGAGACATGGTTTTGGAAATTTTATGCAAATGTGAGTGTATGAGGTATTTTATGTGATCAAACCGATACTCATATTATTCCCTGATTATCTTTTAAAATGTTATTTTTCTTATTTCTTTGTTCATTATGTTTGTCATCCGCTATAATCTGTACTTGCAATTCCTGATCATTGATTGAGAGAGGAAAGGAGTTATGATTGAATGAATCAGTTGGTGAATCTTCATCGAATAATCGGATCGTGTCATGATATTAGTGCATGTATTCGACTAGTAAATTTGGATATGGTTGTGAAAGATTCGTACTTTTGTGCTTTTTTTCACTGAAATCGGAACGGGACAGCTTTGTGTTTATGCGCCGTATAATTAACATTAAACTTACGTTCCTTATCAGCCGGTCTTTTAGGGTGAATATAAAACCACATCACACTTGCGGCTGGTAATGCTGATACTTTGCAGACAAGTGTAACATTTTCTCCTTCTACTACCGAAAGGGGATCCTTTGTTGAAAGTGCATGGTTAATTGTAGGTGCAACTGAAATATATAAATGCTGATATCAATATGCAACTTTTACCCAGAACTGCTTCTATTGATCTATCATTCTCTTCGTTGTAATATTCGAAATGAAAATAGCTGTGAACCTGCGTTACCTTTGTAATGCTGTTCATTGATTCAATTAGAGTGGAAATATATGAGAAAGTTTAATTCCGTCTTGAACGACGACGACGAAGTCGTACCATTACTAGTATACGAATTTTGCGGTCGTATAAAAACGATCGAAGGATAAACAAGTCTACAAAGCACAACATAGAAAACTAAATACCGAGCACCACGAACCTCACCAAATACCGGGGGTAATCTCATGTGCTCCAGACGGGTAAGCAGATACTGCTCCACATGTGGTATCCCGTCGTGTTGCTCATGTAAGTACAAACCCGGTGAAATGTCTTATTCGGTAGGTCGCGGAAATCTTACACAAATAAGTACACTTTTTTTTTCTTACACAACTTACCAAAACTGACGTACTAATATAGACTAAAATGAAATGAGATTTATTTCGATATTACATCATACATTTTTTTCAATCAAATGACGTTGATTTCAAATCCGAATAAAAATGGCTTATTCATTGACATAAACATTTGTATACCACCCATGCCATTACTACTACAATCCTAATATGCCACTTGGTATCGACAAAAGCAATCGATTCTATTCAATAATTTACAAGTAGATATTAAATTATCTAATATTGCCGCGACAGACTTTTGTACGGTTAATTACATACGTTCAATCTGGATATAGCTATTTCTAATAGAGCTTCAGTGACCACCAAGGGAAATTGACATCTGACCATAACAAGACTGAGTTTTGTCCAATCTGATTAAAACCATATCGAACTGAAGTTCCGTTATTTTGGATATCACTTTCTTTGTTTTAATCAAATTTTTTTTTTTTTGTGTATTAATACTTTCACTTTGAAACGTTTTCTTTATTGGTACCCTGGGCTCTCTTAGTGTTCGGAAAGTTTTGATGCGCCTTTTGATCTTAGTGATAAGTGTTATGTGTTTGTAAAAAAATAATTATTGAGTATTAAACCATTATTGTCTTTTGGTTTTGCTGTTTCATTGTCGTATATCCAAAATCTCATTGTATACATGCGTGACTTTTAGAAACGATATTGAATCGACCACTTACAAGAAATTGGAGAAAACATCTATTATGGATTCAGGTTGTAACCGCAACGTGGTTCAGCACTCACCACCATCGTTAGATTTAATTCTTATTGAAGCAAAATTTTAAAATTAAATAAATTTTCCTAATCGATCTACGTAATCGGACGTTCTTTTAATTGTTTTGGTTAACAAAGAATCAATTCACACTGGTTGTTCAATAAAAAAACCAACTATATTTGGATTATCTGGGTATGAATTAGTTTATTAGAAATCAGTGACATGCTCTTCCCTTCATTGTAAATTAAATAGCATTTACAGTTGCATAGAAATACATGATAATCAATTTAAAAACATTTGCAGCATTGAGCTTTGCCATGAAAGTCGTTCAAAAGATGCACTTTTACAGAAAACAGAAAAGAATATACTGCTCATGGGAATTCAACACGTGTAGCGTTCTTAATATGACAGATCTCAAAATTGAGGATTGAAAGAGTATATCACTGAATAACGAGAAAATATTGATTGCGAAAGCAAGAAGTAAATTTATCTCCGTCATTTATGCATTTGAGAAGAGTGACCTGTCGTTTCTTACTATGTACATCGATCCTGAATAATGATTAGTGTCACCAAGATGAAAAGCCCAATTTGAATATTGAGCCTTCAGATCGCTGATGAAAAGATGCATTCTATTATCACTTAGGCAATCAAAAGATCACCCAAGCAAAATCGACAAACATGATTTTATCGTACATTGGTCCAGCTGTCGAGAACATTGAGTAATTGTTCATTTTGCTAAAACATCTATATCCGAGAAGTTTTGTTATTGTTGTCAATTTTAAAATACCAAATTCGATCATTTTGTTTCAATAATACAAGTAACATGAATCCGTCGTAGCTTTCGAGTCGTTCAACATTGGGTGTCTGCTCTAATAATCTAGATGAAACATTTTTGTTAAATCTTTAAGTTTAAAAAAAGGGGAAATAGAAAAGAAAACGTGTGTGATATTGCACTGTTCACTTTTCTGGAATAACCTTTACCAAGTACGCCGATACCAACAGTGAGGAAACCAAAGTTATAAGAGAGAATACAAAGAAAAATTATCTTAACAGAACGCATGCAATGCCATCTTCGCTTGAAAGAGTGATGACCTTAATTTTTGTACGATTACACAATTCGTGATCTAGAGGAATGCACAGACAAAGTGAATAATCCTGAAGCAAGATTTAAATTAGTAGCATAAATTTTCTATTCTTGTACGCCTACAGTTTGAATATAAACGTCAAACGTTCGCAGAAATCATTCATGCAGATTTTTTTAAAACCTACACATTGATCCTTAAGGAAATTTTTAAACTATTCAAATTTAGCATAATTGCAAGATACAAACGCATCCATGCAGTCTGAATATATTGTGCATTTTATAATCTATATTTAAACGGTAAGAAATACAATTTTGGTCTTAAAATCATCAGCAATTGTACATACTTATTACTTTACAGAAAGAGTGAAATAACAACAATCAATTCTAATGTATAAAATTGTAAATGGACTAACACCTGATAACTTATCAATGCTAATTAATAATGATGTTCAACACTACAACTTACGATCTGTCTCTAATAACGATCTTTTTGTTCAAAGACCAAATACTAATTCTTATAAAAAAAAATCTGTTTATTATTTTGCAACCAAGGTATGGAATGATTTACCATTCACAATGAAAAAATTATCGCAATGTGGAATTATTCAAGAAACATTGTACCAATAATTTTCTTGAAATTCTATGCAAGTTAAATAATTTTTCTTTTATGGTTAGAATATGAAACCTTATTAATTGTTGCCATTTAAATGAATGATTGATTTATATATATAAGAGTGGTCTAGAGTGCTGGACATGAGGCTAAGCGATTGGTGCTGTAGTATATCAAAGGTGTGAGTTCAAATCCCGTTGAGGGACAACATTTGTCAGCATAAAAATCTAATTCTAACACTGAACTGGGTTTGATATATATATATATACAACTCGTCTAAACATCAGCCCAACAATGTTAGATCTGTAAATTTGCTTTCGCAAATTTTTTGTTCTTCCCTCGCCGGGATTCGAACTCATGCTACTGAGATATCGTGACACCAAATCGCGATCCGATGGAGAAATCTGTTGTAGAGTTGTCACTGGTTCAGACGTACTTATAAATATAATTATTTCTGTGACTGTATCTTGCATTAATTTGTAGGATCCTTTACAATAGATATTTCAGCTGATCTGTAACAATTCCATCTTCATGCCTTATATATCATGTACTGTATTACGACGCTAGATTAAAACTGACGAGGAAAGGTAACACCCGGCCATCGAAAGCTTTATTATTGTGAAGCCTAGGTGGTCGTGTGGTCTAGCGTGTCGGATACAGTGCAGGCGATTTGGTGTCACGATATCTCAGTAGCATGAGTTCGAATCTCGGCGAGGAAGAACAAAAATTTGCGAAAGCAAATTTACAGATCCAACATTGTTGGGCTGATGTTTAGACGAGTTGTATATACAGAAATGTACACAGCCATGTATCGCCATCACTGCTGGTGATCCGATGGAGAAATCTGTTGTAGAGTTGTCACTGGTTCAGACGTACTTATAAATATAATTATTTCTGTGACTGTATCTTGCATTAATTTGTAGGATCCTTTACAATAGATATTTCAGCTGATCTGTAACAATTCCATCTTCATGCCTTATATATCATGTACTGTATTACGACGCTAGATTAAAACTGACGAGGAAAGGTAACACCCGGCCATCGAAAGCTTTATTATTGTGAAGCCTAGGTGGTCGTGTGGTCTAGCGTGTCGGATACAGTGCAGGCGATTTGGTGTCACGATATCTCAGTAGCATGAGTTCGAATCCCGGCGAGGGAAGAACAAAAAATTTGCGAAAACAAATTTACAGATCTAACATTGTTGGGCTGATGTTTAGACGAGTTGTATATACAGAAATGTACACAGCCATGTATCGCCATCACTGCTGGTGATCCGATGGAGAAATCTGTTGTAGAGTTGTCACTGGTTCAGACGTACTTATAAATATAATTATTTCTGTGACTGTATCTTGCATTAATTTGTAGGATCCTTTACAATAGATATTTCAGCTGATCTGTCACAATTCCATCTTCATGCCTTATATATCATGTACTGTATTACGACGCTAGATTAAAACTGACGAGGAAAGGTAACACCCGGCCATCGAAAGCTTTATTATTGTGAAGCCTAGGTGGTCGTGTGGTCTAGCGTGTCGGATATAAAGATAAAAAAAAAAAACGTGTCGGATACAGTGCAGGCGATTTGGTGTCACGATATCTCAGTAGCATGAGTTCGAATCCCGGCGAGGAAGAACAAAAATTTGCGAAAGCAAATTTACACATCTAACATTGTTGGGCTGATGTTTAGACGAGTTGTATATACAGAAATGTTCACAGCCATATCGCCATCACTGCTGGTGATCCGATGGAGAAATCTGTTGTAGAGTTGTCACTGGTTCAGACGTACTTATAAATATAATTATTTCTGTAACTGTATCTTGCATTAATTTGTAGGATCCTTTACAATAGATATTTCAGCTGATCTGTCACAATTCCAACTTCATGCCTTATATATCATGTACTGTATTACGACGCTAGATTAAAACTGACGAGGAAAGGTAACACCCGGCCATCGAAAGCTTTATTATTGTGAAGCCTAGGTGGTCGTGTGGTCTAGCGTGTCGGATACAGTGCAGGCGATTTGGTGTTACGATATCTCAGTAGCATGAGTTCGAATCCCGGCGAGGAAGAACAAAAATTTGCGAAAGCAAATTTACACATCTAACATTGTTGGGCTGATGTTTAGACGAGTTGTATATACAGAAATGTTCACAGCCATGTATCGCCATCACTGCTGGTGATCCGATGGAGAAATCTGTTGTAGAGTTGTCACTGGTTCAGACGTACTTATATATATATATATATATATATATATATAAATCAATAATTCATTGTATTTTGATTTATGAATGTAAACTGTATACATGTATTTTGTTTGAGGGCCTCAATGACAGATGGACTAGTTCTTATTGATTTACCTCTTTGAATAAAGAATTTCTCATTATTATTATTATTATTATGTAACAGTGCACAAGCGTTCTCTACAACAGCCTTTTGTACCAATCCACAAACTCTGTACTTACAATAAACGTCAAGTTGCCACTATTATATATTTACATCCACAACTCAATACACTTACAGCTATTATAATTTCAACGCATATACATGTAGGAATTCAGCTCTGCATATAGGTTTAATCAACAGAAAAAGATACTAGTAACTGGAAGAGGAACATAAAATTATGTTTAACAAGTTAAAAAGGGTTACCTTAAAATGGAATATGAAAAACCCTTTATGTAGAGTTATTGAAATATTATTTAACATGCGCATGTGTCTCAATTTTATCACGTCCCCAGTCGAACCTGAATGAAGTTGCCACTATACTTTAAGATTGTCTGGACAATTTATAAAGCCATCCTTGTGGTTTAATATAAATGTACGTAAATGGCAATACGAAATTTTAAACAATTGGGTTTATGTTTAACTTATCATATATCATCAGATGATTTTGAAAGAAATAATATTAACTTTCGTACAGGGATAAATGATTTTTTTCGTCAATAAAATGTGCATACTGAATGAAAAAGTGAAAAGTGTAATCTGAAACAACAATTTATCTCTGTCCATTATATGATCTATTATGTGTCATAAATAAGTCCAGTGATACTCTGATATTGAGAAATATTTGGACTTTCAAATCAGCATTATCAGTTGAGGCTTTAGAAGTAATCAATCTTATAATAGTTGTTTTATTATGAACTCGGCGTGGATTATACTGACGATATTCGAAGTCCGCTTTATTTGATCTTGGTTTAATTAAAAGTAACTCATCCATATTTTAAGAAATAAGGCAACGTATTAATGTATGCACTTACTTGGGATTTGTGGTTTTTTTACTTGTGCATAAGGATTGTTGTAGTTATTACATACATGTATATTACAAACAAATTTTGAAGAAAATACAAATTTCTCCTTTTTGGTAAAATAATGTACAGACATATATACTATCGTTCTGTCAATTTCTGCTCCCATGAAAGTCACTCTTGAAACACGCTACAATCAATAATATCTTTCATAATTTTGTTATGCTTCCGTAGGCAGCACTTGTAAAACCTTGCCGCGAAGAGAAGTATGTGACTTCGAAGGGAGTGAAAATAATGTATGAAACAATGCAAGGCTCTCATTAAAGGCAAACCGTATACAAACTGACGCTTAACTCTTAATTTTTACACTATATGACCAAAATAAGCTCTCTCTTTCTAATCGAACGGAATAACAGATTCCTTTAAAGTTAATATAATTACATGGTTTTTAGATATAAAACTGTTGAAAATACGAAAGTGATATCTAAAGTTGAAGTTAATTGGGTATTATAGCAGACACGTCTGGAATGTTGTTACATGAAAGACTTGATGTAAATTGTTTGCTTCTGGACATTGTCAATTATTATTATTGCAAACTACTCTCAATATCCGCTGATTTTTGACAGATTATCTACATATACATAACGTCTGAACATATGCACGATTTAAAAGTAATGATTCCATGACCACAAAAGTGTATGATAGTATTGACCATTTTGTACGCTTTAAGCAGTACCTTTATAGTTTATTTTTAAATATGGGCGTGCTCATTGTTGAAGGCCGTATTGTGACCTAAGGTTGTTCACATCGTTTTTGTTCTTTGGTTTTTGGTATGATTCATAGTTGTCTCATTGGTAATCATACCACATCATCTTATATTTATATTAACTACGGTAAAATAATAAGACTGTCTAACAATACGGATAATAAAGATTATCAAATTTCCCTCTAATCTTTAGTTCAGATTAAAAACATTGCTACAGAAAAAAATCATACTTAGTCATTATTAACTGTATAAATAAGAATTTAACATTTTTCATCAAAGTTTGTTGACTGAAGTTTTATAAGGCAATACAATTTTAAAAATCATTAATATTAATTTCTGTACCCTTTATTTGCAAGTTGACTCTTTTTGTTTGCGGTGGCTTTGTATCTACTTTGCATATGTACTCGCCAGCATCGCTCGGCTTGACATGTCGTATATGTAAATTCCAATCAACACTATACGGTTGTTCTAGAGAAATCCTTTTATCCGTCGTAATTCGATTTCGGCCAATCGTTAACAGCATTCCCGAAGGACCAAGCCATATTACCTGTAAATAGAAGATTGTTGACAGATAACAAATAAATTAGAATGCCTTTATCCTTCGTATTATCAAATAATTCCGAAATTAATGATTTCTTAATATGGTAGCTTCCAGGAATCATACCAGGAAATTCTTCAGAAATAAAACTACAATCTACGATACCAATAACAAGTCCAATGTCGAAGAAATGTTCCATCAAACGAATTTTCAAGTTTATCAATGCATAAGATATGGTAATTTCTAATTGTGATACAGTATCGTATGTCTATTCTTCGTGTTTTTAACAGCTTAACAGTTAGTTTCACACTCCTAGTGCATGTCTTATTCCCTTTACAAATGCTGATTGAACTAATAAAATTATCTGTCGTGCTGTATAAGTTTTTTCCTAACTGATCATGATAATTATTTCCACACACCTTACGCCCCTCTGCCCTAACACTAAAACTGTTCCTTGGTTTTTCTTTCCAATGCTTAATAACTTCATACATTTCCATCAGTACTTTCATTTGTTTTCAAATAATTAGGGTGATTTGTCACAGGTTACCCTTGTCGGTTCATTGGACTTGCCGAAAGATTGGCGACCGTTTCGTTTTGAAAAGTGATTGGGATAATTATTTTTTTCTGTATTAAGTACTGTTAAAACAGTTTTCAGCTTAGAAATAACAATGAAAATATATGAAAACAAAAGCGAAAATGACCATTAACTAGAGGCTCTAAAGAGTCTGTGTCGCTCATCTGTATCTTCATCATTACCATTAAAGGGGAATAACTCTTTTAAGATTTAACTGACAATTTCAGGCACGTTAAAGTATTGGTAGATCTTTTTCTGCTAATCATTTCTCCTTTTTGGAGTTTCTAGTTTTCAAGAAAACAGGCATAAAATGCAACAACAAAAATGATAAAAAATATCATTAAAGGGCAATAATTTTGCAAAAAAAAAAAAAAAAAATACAGACTTTTTGTGAAGCATTATTCAAAATATTGAGTTTATTTAATGATGTGAAGTGCCAAGAATATAATGCCGTCCATACGAGACCTATTTTTGGTACTCAAGAGTGTGAAAAACACATATATTAGATGTAAGTTGTAATGGCAATACATCACACTTTAGTTTTAGATGCACTTGAAATATCAAGATGCATAAAAAAGGAAGTGTTTTCTGTAATCAAGAATGTCTCTTTGAGAAGGAGGCCATACTTGCACTCTTTTCAATGGACTGCCCATCTGATTTGAAATACTGAATCAGCTAAAGCTAGATTACTACATTTTCAATTTATCATGGGAAATTTAAGAAAAGCAACGAGCATTTCAAGATTCGATGAACAATCCAAAGATCAACATTTAAACAAAAGAATTACCCTTCTCATACAACAGAAACTATAAGAAATATAGCAAATTGGCAAAATCTAATTGGTATCTATGAAAATAATTGATAACAAAGAAGAACAATAAGTAGGAGAAAATTGCATCTGAAGCTGTCCCAAGTCAGAAACCTCAATAGAGACTGTCTTTAAACATATCCTCTGGTTTTCAGTCCTATAGAATGTTAGTTTTCAATCCTATAGAAAATTTTTGTTTATGGGCAGTAACAGTGATAGGTTTTGAGTAGTTAGGTACTTTTCCTAGGAGAAGCACCAATAACTTTAGCATTTTTTATAGTTTTGTCTTTAGTTCCCGTAACGCCAAAATCAATTTCCTGTTAGCCTAAGAGTGACTAATACGTCTCTTTGGTCCTAAAGATTGCTACTGCATAGTATAAACAGCAACATTGTCCCGATTTTACAAATATCGTTTTGTTTCAATAATGAAACATTTATCTTAGTTTACATAGTGAAAATCCGTAACTACAGATTCATAAAAAAATTAAATAATCTACTTTACCTTTGCATCATCCAAATTGTAGACCTGGCAATTGAGAACAGCTGAATACCCGGATGTCTGTGTAATGGTGGTCGAAACGGTGTTGAGACGAGGTTGTGCCCATGAATGACATACTGGAATCAAAAACAGAAAGAAGACATTAATCACTAGCTCCATTTCATCAAAAACTCGATCCTAATTAAATGCAGTTTCACATTTGTTTTAATTCCTCACTCCAATACCAGCTACGTCTCATTTACAAATTTATGTCAACTTATATCTGAGTAATTAAAACTAATAAAGGTATTACAAAATCGTTGCAGGAAGTTCAATACGTCTTATAGCTTGTTCTTTCATAGTGTTTTGTTTTGTCATTTTATTTTCAAGTTATACATCCTCTGTTTGCACTTAAATTTAATTGCATCTCTTCCCGAGGTACTGTTTTAAAGGATGTCTCTGCATGTGACTCACTTACATCAATTAAAAATCAAACTATCTACCCATAAAACAATTTTTGTTCTGATTTTTCAAACACATTTTTATGGTCCAATATAAATTTTACGTTTTAATCAAGAATGATTTTGTAGGAATGAAATATAAATTTCACAAATAAAGTACAGCCTTTGTTTAAAACAAATGAAATTGGACAAAATGAATGACTCCTAAAAAGATTTATGTAACCATTTATATAAGTAATAATTCCTTCTAAAGTTTTTTAACACTTGGAAGTGGGAACAATGACCAGTCATTTAACAATTTCAGGTTATTCAGGATGCGAATTTTAGAATAAGGATTTTGATGCAATATCTGGCTAAAATATTTCAGTAGTTGTAACATATACATGACATATGAGTATGATGAAAAACGGTTCAATTCATTTTTGCATCAAACTTATTAGTTGGTTGGGTTATTTTGTACATTTTAATGAAAGCAGGTAAGGGTGTACCCATAAGAACAAAATAATACCATTTAAGACATATAAGGCCCTAAAGAACCTGTGTCGCTCACATAAGCCTACGTGCAGTTTTAACAATGGACACTTTGTTTTTACTACCGGTATAAAAGACAAACGACAAAAAGTTCAAAATATCGAAATCACACCGACTTAATCTCTAATGTCTGTAGTTGCACTACGTAGCAGATTTATTCAGAATCGTCATCAATAGTTCAGAAAAAACTCTCGTACTATGGCCAATTATGGCGGTTAGCTTTAAATTTGTTAGTGATCTCGAGGAAACCGCAGTACTATGGTAAGCTACATGTATCAACCAATGCTAATAACTGACACAATGCAACAATACCAGTTCAAATAGCATATACCTTGTTGTTTCAAATAAAGAATCTACCAATTTCCTACATGGTACCGTGCTAGTGGTGATCCGATAATTGATTGTCATGCAGTTGTCAACCGCTGACCATTCAATCCACTAGTCCAAGCCTTAAACTATCATTTTCGATGGAAAATATGGACGTGCAACTATGGAACGCCACAGCTGTCTTATGTGGAACTCTGATATTACTTTATGTTGTTTTATTATTACTTGATGATATTTTGTCTTTACTTAATATGGTTTTGACATTACGTAATGATGTTTTGATATAACTCAATATGGAATAGTCATTACTTAATGATATTTCGATATTACACGATATGGTTTCGTATTGACTTGATATAGTTTTGTCATTACTTAATATGGTTTTGTCATTACTCGATATGGTTTCACCATTATTTAATGTGGTTGTGTCATTAGTCAATGTGGTTTTAACATTACTTGATGTGAATGTGACTTAACGTTATGTAGTTGTTTCATTACATGGTGTGGTTTTGTTATTTTGTAATGATGATTTGCCTATTCTTTATATGGTTTTAACATTACGTAATGATGTTTCAAAATTTGACGATTTTACACTACATGATGTGTTTGTTTCATTATTTGATGTGGTCCTGTCATTCTTTGATGTGGTTATCCCATTACTTGATGAGGTAAAATTACGTGACCAATTCGGAAAAACCTGTTCTATTTTTAGATAGATTTCCATGTTGTATGTGCCTTGGATGAGTGTGGCCATCCATCGAATAAGAGTTCAAATTAAAGTTCGGGTTACTGTTTGAGCTAAACTTTGAGTTAGTCTTCGATTTCGAATTCAAGTCATTATTAGAATTAAAGTTTTAGTTAGCATTGAGTTTCGAGTTGGACATCGAGTTTGAGTCACATTTAACTGAGGTAGAGTTCTAGTTACAACATTAAATTTGAGTCATTTTTTAAGGTAGAGTTTGAGTAAGATTCGAATTTAAGTCTCATTTAGATTAATTAAGATTTTGAGTTGAAATTCGAGCTATCTTATATGAGTTCGTAATTAAATTTTCTATCGCGGAACAAGGACTTTTGCTGGGGCTTCCGAAAAGAGGGCTCCGGGGTATGCGTACAGAAGATAAACAATGTTACAGTATACAAAACGCAACATAGAAGTTGAAATAAAGTTAGATGTGGTGTGATTGACAATGAGACAACTATCCATCAGAGTTTAAATGCAGTGGATGTAAGAAATCATATATAGGCAACCGTACAGCCTTCAACACACCGTATAGTCAGCTACAAAAGGCCACCATGCAACATGTGAAAAAATTCAAACGAAAAAACAAACGGTCTTATATATAAATAAACAATCTACAAAAAAGAAATGACACACATTTATACAACGACAACAATTGAACTTCATGCTCCTGACTTGGGGCAGGTACATAAAGAAAGTGCACGTGGCGGATTTTAACATGTATGTGAGCACTAAATCCTAACCTTACATCGGACTGTTACAGTTGTGTAACAGCACAACACGAGAAAAAAAATGTAAACTAGACAAAGTGATGCCCCCGCACTCAACTCATTTAACCGCTTATACCCCAAAAATGACAAAAAAATGTTCAATTATCTCCCAAAGAGCAAAAGATAATAAAATAAAACCCTGACCACATGCACACCTTCAATATATGTACAAACAGACAGTAAAGAGAAAACTTCCTAGGATTCAAACTGTAGGAGGAGTTATGCGGAATAACTATATACCCATAATGGAACGGACAGACGGACGGACGGACGGACGGACAGGGGTAAAACAATATGCCCCCAACTTTAAGTTGCGGTGGCATACAAAACAGTTTCATTTGGCTGTTTCAATAGATCGGTATGACTGGGTAATATAAATCCATCGGCGTGATCTCGGATGCTCCAGAAAGGCACCCGTCGTGTTATTCGAGAAAGTACAAACCCAGTGATTTAGTTTTATTTGGTAGTTTACATTCAAGGAAAAGATGACGGTTTTATGGTTACGACCACTGGAACATGTCCGTCGTCACATATGAAACAGATATTCGAAAAATTTTATTTTTCAATTAGTGCGAGGTAGATCAGGGAATTCAATTGATTACAAATAAAAGATTGATATTCGTATAAGTTCAAATGATCATTTACGCTAAAAAAATCGGAGAATTCTTGTTTTATAGTATTGATGCTTTGTCGCTTAGTTCGAGCCCCCCTCCCCCCGTTTCCCTGTAACTTTAGTGTGAGTTGATTTGAAGTGTTTCATTTGTTAACAATAAAGTTCAAGTCTTTTGATTTGTGTCGAGCCTGCGACATCAATGTAGCGGCAGTGAGACACAACAAACCTATATTTCGTCGTCGATAGTGGCGTTGGCGTCTCCATCTCCATTTTTTTATTTCTATTGAGTTTAACCTTTCATTATACATGTTACTAAACATGTATGCCATGTATATTACTTTTAGAACATCATACTGGATTTGTTTACCTCGACTATTGTATCTGTATTTATATTGTATGTTTCTCTGTAAACTTGTATTTAGTTTTAGAGAATAAAGTATCTATCTATCTATCTATCTATAGATCGTTAGGTTTCTAGTTTTTACATTTTCATTTCGGGACCTTTTATAGCTTACTATAGGGTATGGGTTTTGCTCATTGTTGAAAACCATACAGTTTTGTTTTAGTTAAATAAAACCGAATTACATGTAAACTGTTTTGACATGATAAATTTGTAAACCTCCATGAAGTGTTTTAAAACTTGTATAGGAGTTATTAACAGTCTCCGGGACAAGTTTGCAATTCCGCTGAGTGCAAAAGTTGTCACCTTAATTTTTGGAGTTAAGTCAAAATGAAGTTGATAACTTGATTGGTATTGGTTCCCTGATATTTGTCCTAAAAAATTTTGGCTCTAGCACCACTGTTGAAAAAGTTATGCCCCTTTTTTCAACAATTTCCTCAGAGGAAAAGTAGTTTTCCTCAAGGGAAATCAAATTTCCCTAAAGGAAAAAGATTTTTCCTCAAGGGAAATTGTATTTTCCTCAAGGGAAAAAGATTTCCCTTAGGGAATTTGCTGCATTAATATTTCCTTTGAGGAAATTCTATTTCCTCTGAGGAAATTTGCGACTCAAATTTTCCTTTGAGGAAATTCTATTTCCTGTGAGGAAATTTGCAGCTTCAAATTTTCCTCTAAGGAAATTTGCTGCATCAAATTTTCCTTTGAGGAAATACTTTTCCTGTGAGGAAATTTTGTCAACAGCAATTTCCTGTGAGGAAAATTTTGACAAACACTTTTCCTTGAGGGAAAATTCAAGACCACAAATTTCCTCTAAGGAAAACATTGTTCTCAAATTTCCTCCATGGAAATTTCTGTTTATCAATTTTCCCTAAGGAAATGTTTCCCGTATTTTCCTCCATAGAAATTTCATAACAGTAAAAACAGTATGAATATAATTTTTCCTGAGACTGAATAATTGATACAAAAGATAATTAAAACTTTAATAAAATGTTCACTGATGAGTAACATGACATACAAAAACAATAGGCTAGCTGTTTAAGAAAATACAATAATAAGCAAAACGCTATGAATATCATACTATTTGTGATGTTATTAATATTGTGCTCATATTTGCAGATTAAATAAAATAACCCCTTTTCTTGTTAATTTTTAACTTTTTCTGTTTCAGCTGCTGCGTACAATTGTTCAATCCCCTACATAACAGTTCAGTGCATAAATAATTCCATCCACCAGACATCTTCCTTCAATTGGTAGAGAATACATTTTTGCAACTTGTTATTCAAACATCTTCCTCTGTATATTTGATATGTCGGAGCCATGTACATGAATGGATAAAGCAGGTGTTTATTTCGACAACAAAATACTATTTTTTTCTACATTTCTTCCTAATCCTTCAGTGAATATGTAGGTTGTTGCAATTACACAATTGTGTTCTTGTGCATCTACGATTGTACTCCATTTTGTTTACAGCCATTTTGTAGAAATTTCCTACTTCTTTTTCCAGGTAAGCACACATTTCATTTCACATTAATCCAATTAGCACACAATGTAGAAAAGTATTAACCTTAAAGTTTCCTCTTCGGTATTGACCTGTTGATGATCATGAAAACCAAGATGTCTGACCTATAAATACACAAAATATAAATTGAAAATAAAACATCAATATGAAATAAGCTTATTTTATCATGTTTAATATGAGCATTTTGAGAAACTTAAATTTTATATTCTTACTTATCATGCTTATGAGTTTTCTTATTTCAGTGGTTTGTGTCCACGACTTAATATCAGTCGTTTTAGTGCCTTGCAGTGATATTGAGTTGAGCCACTTGCAACAGTTTATACATTTTGTTCATATGTTGTGCTATTTGAACCACTGTCCTAGATTATGGTTAGGTTGAGTGCTCACAGACATGATTTTTTTATTAATTGTTATTGGCTTTGAACTAATTTGGATTGTTTTAATCTTTTCATGTTGGGGTCTTTATTGGCTGACTTATAAGGTATGGGTTTTCTCATTATCGAAGGCCGTCATTGGTCCTTAATTGCTTGCATCCACTTCATTAAACTCTCTGGTGGATAGATAACTCATTTACCATACCACATCTTCTTATTTTTATAATAGTCATCATTCAAGGGCAATCATTTTTATTATATAGAAGTGGTCTTACCATTTAGGCCTTGTTGACTTCTGTTTATCTTGTTTTGCCGATCATTTCTACTGTACAGTTGTAACTGTTTATATTTTTCTTTATCTTCTATATTTCTTGCCCTAAACTTAAAAAGGTAAAACTATAATTTAATGACTATAACTATTATTATACATCAGTATGTGTTTTCTAATTATACCATGATATAAAAAGAATGAAATATTTGTGCTATTTCATTTCACAGACTATTTGCCAGTCAACAGTTTCAAAGACATAACCCGGTCAATAGTTTAACAAACAAACATTCTCGTACTTTTCATCATATTCATACTAATTTTCATTGGACAACAATGACGTGATTAACTATTCTTCTATGAGTTGTGTGCTTGACAACCATGACAACGTTTAACTCTGAAATATTGTTAACTGTATAATCTGTATGTGTCTGTCGTCAAAATTTCAAATTAATATATTACTTACAGAAGCAATTAAAACAATAGGCTCTCAAGAAACTGAATCGCTCATCTGTAATTTTTGCTTAAATCTTTCATTTATGATTATTTTGCTTTTCAACATATATTAATAAGTGGCTTAAAATTCCATTTAAATGTTCTTTGTATCTGTCATATTTTCTTCAAAAGCAAAAAATGCATGTTATCCCTATGTTCCATTTTAGCCATAGTGGCTATATTTCTTGACGATATAGAAAATAAAATACAAAATTTATACTAGATACTCTGAAACTCATTCAGCCAAAGTTTGGCTGAAATTGATTCAACAGTTTCAAAGATGAAGATTTTTAAAGTAAGCAAACTAGATGAACAAATTGTGAAAAATTGTCTTTAAAGGGCAATTACTCCTTAAGGGTCAATTGACAATTTTGGTTGTATTATCATATTTGTAGACCTTACTTTGCTGAACATATTTGCTGTTTACAGTTTATCTTTATCATTAATAGTATTCAAGATAATAACCAATAAAATGCTTCACTGGGCGCAGCTTGATACGACTGCAGAGGTCGAACCCTGAACAGTTGGGGCAAGTATGGACACAACATTCAAGCTTGATACAGCACTGAATTTGGATTGTGATTAAATATTTGACACAGCATAGGTTTCTGACACAGAATGAATGTGGTCTAAGAACTTAAAAATTTTAATTTACCTTTTCAAACCATATCATTATTATTTGCTTTTATATATAAATCAGAAATAACCAATTTAAAATGGAAAATTTTAAGAAAAAATGAAAACAAATCCCCTCAAATTTTTGAACCCCTTATGATTCATCCCCAAAACTCAATCCCAGCCTTCCTTTGTGGTATGGTACCTTGCAGTACAATTTCAGAGAGATCCGTACACTTGAACACAAGTTATTGTCTGAAACTAGAAAATGCTTGTTTTGGCCCCAAATTCCTAAACGTTTAGGGCAATTACCCCAAACTCAAACCCAGCTTTCCTTTGTAACATGGAACCCTGTAGTACAATTTCATAAAGATCCATACACTTACACACAAGTTATTGTCCTGAAACTAGAAAATGCTTGTTTTTTGCCCCTTTTTTGTCCCTAATTCCTAAAATGTTGAGGCAATTACCCCCAAAATGAATCCCAGCCTTCCCTTTGTGGTATGGTACCTTGCAGTACAATTTCATAGAGATCCATACACTTGAACACAAGTTATTGTCTGGAAACTAGAGAAATGCTTATTTTTGGCCCCTTATTCCTACACGTTTTGGGCAATAACCCCCAAACTCAATTCCAGCTTTCCCTTTGTGATATGGAACCTTGTAGTACAATTTCAGAAAGATCCATACACTAACACACAAGTTATTGTCATGAAACTAGAAAAATGCTTGTTTTTTGCCCCTTTTTGGCCCTAATTCCTAAAATTTGGAGGCAATTACCCCCAAAATCAATCCCAGCATTCCCTTTGTGATTTGGAACCTTGTGGTACAATGTTAGAGAGATCCATACATTAACACACAAGTTATGTCTGGAAGTTACAATAAACTGTTATCACAGAGATATGTCTCGCCTTCTTGTAATTTTGATAATGCAAATGTTGAAATTAAAACAGCAATACTTTAACATGTAAGTTATGCAAATATTCAAAGTCGATGAACCATGACTGAAGGTACATGGCTAAACAATCTCCATGGAATGAGATGTGCCAATGCTAATACAACTGCATACCAAATACCATTGACTTATTATAAGTCGCTCCTTTAAACAAACCTAAACACAAACATTAACTTGTAAACTATGTAAAAGTTTCAAAGTCAATGAACCATGATCAGGGTGGGGCTATTTAATCTCCATGGAACGATACTTGCAAATGACGACACATTTGCATACCAAATATCATTGACTTAACATTAGCAGTTCATCTTAAACTGATCTAATCACAAACTAATACATGTAAACTAAGCAAAAGTTTCAAAGTCAATAGACCATGACTGAGGGGGCGGGGCCAAATATTCTCCATGGAAATGAGATGTGCTAATGCTTATACAACTTAACACCAATTAACATTGGCCTTCCACTAATGGTTCCCCTTGAACTGACCTAATCACAAACTAATACATGTTAACTTAGCAAAATTTTCAATGTCTATAGACCATGACTAAGGGGGCGGAGCCAAATAATTTCCATGGAAATGAGATATGCCAATGCTTATACATTTTTGTACAACTGCATACCAAATATCATTGACCTACCACTAGTGGTTCCCCATAAATTAACCTAATCACAAACTAATACATGTAAACTATGGAAAGTTTCAAAGTCAATAGACCTTGACTGAGGGGGCAGGGCCAAATAATCTCCATGGTAATGAGATGTGCCAATGCTAGTACAACTACATACCAAATATCATTGACCTACCACTAGTGGTTCACCATGAACTAGACCTAATCACAAACTAATACATTGTTGACACTGCCGTGCCGACGCCGACGCGGAAACAGCATACCTAAGTCTCGCTTTTAACTCGTCAAGGCGAGACAAAATGCTTATTTTGGCCCCTAATTCCTTAACTGTTGGTTCAATAACCCCAAAATCAATCCCAACCTTCCTTTGTGGTATTGAACCTTATGGTAAAATTTCATAGAGATCCATTCACTTAAACTAAAGTTAGAGTGCGAAACCAATGTGTCTTCGGACGACGACGATCATAAAATTTTTGCAGTCGATAAAACTGCAAAGTTTCCTTAAAACTACCAATCTAGTGGCAGCAACCCAACAATGGATTGTTAGATTCATCTGAAAATCTAATGGCTGATAGAACTTGACATAATGAACAATTTTACCTCACATCAGATTTGCTCTAAATGCTTTAGTGTTTGAGATACAAGCCAAAACTGCATTTTACCCCTATGATCTATTTTTAGACATGGCAGCCATGTTTATTGATAAACAAAAAATAAAACACAAGCTTTATTCTAAATACCCTGAGGATCATTCAGCCTAAGTTTGGTTGGAATTGGTTCAGTAGTTTCAGAGGAGAAGATTTTTTAAAGTTAGAAAACATGATAAACAAATTGTGTAAAATTGTCGTTAAAGTGCAATAACTCCTTAAGGGTCCATTGACAATTTTGGTTAGATAAAATTTATTTGTAGATCTTACTTTGCTGAACATTTTGCTGTTTACAGTTTATCTTTATCATTAATAATATTCAAGATAATAACCAAAACTGCAAATTTTTCTTGAAATTACCAATTTAGTGACAGCAACCCAACAATGGGTTATTTGATTCATCTGAAAATTTCAGGGCTGATAGAACTTCACCTAATGAACAATTTACTCTATGTCAGATTTGCTCTAAATGCTTTGGGTTTTGAAATAAAAGCCAAAAACTGCATTTAACCCTATGTTCTTATTTAGCCATGACGACCATGTTTTTTGACGAAACAGAAAACAAAACAAAAACTTTAATGTAGATACCCTAAGGATCATTCAGCTTAAGTTTGGTAGGAATTGGTTCAGTAGTTTCAGAGAAGATGTTTGAAATAGTTTACACCCGACGGACGACAACGGTTGACGATGGACAATGACAGACGACGACGGACGCCAAGTAATGGCAAAATAAGACAGTTTACCTAGTTTCATGGCAATAGCATACATACATTAAAGACTATATGTTCATCCTTATGTTTGAACTTTGGGTGTTAATTTTTTAATTTTTAAAGCTAACAATTTCAACTATCAAGATTTGGGCCTACATAATTTAAATATTGCAAAAAATTGCTTTTTAAATGGCTTTATATATAATTGTGTAATAATTGTCACATGTATGTACATGATGTATTTTAATGTAAAGCTGTTGAATACTCATTTGCTGTCTCAGATTTATTTCAATTCTTCAAAAGTCGTATTTATATGAGCCTATGCCTGAAAATAGAGATTTCTAATTAAGGGGAGGAGGCTAATATAAAATTTCTTCATGTATATTTAAAATTTATTTGTATTTCAAAAGGAAAGAAAGTTACTTATCTGCCTATAGCATACCACATGAGTAGAACAAGGTCCCATTAGGACATGCAAGACTGAATAACATTTAAGGTCAATAGAGGCAGTAACACATTTTACATATGAAAATGCATACACATAAGCTAGAGGAAATAAAATGTGTTTCTTTTGGTAATTTGTAGGCTAAGGTGACATCATACAAAAGAAGTATGAGTCATTCTCAAACTAAAATAAAATAATTTCATCCCCCTACTTACTTTTTATGCATTAAAAATATAATTAAATAAATTTGAAGTAATACATGGTCCACACTAGGGACTCTTTTGAAGAAAATGAAAATCAATGGATGATAGCTGTGTACTTGAACCAACAATTAAGATTTCACATGCTGAAATGTCTCGCCTGCTCAGGGGCGGATCCAGCCATTTAAAAAGGGGGGGTTCCCAACCCAGGAGAAAGGGGTGTTCCAACCATATGTCCCCATTCAAATGCATTGATAGGCCAAAAAAAGGGGGGGTTCCAACCCCAAACCCCCCCCTGGATCCGCCACTGCTGCTTTAGGTTATCTCATGTCACTGGTGAAAAGTTGTCACATTTGTGTGATATACCAAATGTTCATATGAATATGTTTTTAGGTCATGTAGGTGTAAGGGGGCAACCATTTCAATTTGATGTGTTAGTGCTGAATATAAATAACCTGGCGTAAGATATGATAAAAGGATTTAAATGAAAATAAAAATAAAAATATAAAAATTGCCAATCCATAAAAAAATCCGTCAGCCCAATCTCAATCAGTGAAATAAATTATTGTCTGTTTCCAAAGTCATATGGAAGTAGTCCAAATAATTATGACGCATTGCAAGGCTTTTTTTCTCTCTGACGCCGTAGGAAGGAGAAGTGAGTTGACATATACATGTATCAGTGTATGCTATCATGCACAATCAACAGTAATGAGTATAGTATACCTTTTTAGATTGTCATCGTCACTGCAAATGGATCATTAATACTAGGGGGAATGGAACCAATAAATTGATTGGATCCGATATGAAGTTCCCAGTAACGGAGAACCTCTAACTTTGAGGTAATATTATTAGTGTCGGTGGTCTCACAAATGAATCAAGGTGAATTGCAGGTACATTAATTAGCAGAGAAGAGACAATTATCAACTTGTTATTCATTATCTCGCAGTTATTTACGGTTAATTAGCTGTATATATCCCAAAACAGGTGCTCGGAGCTAGTACTAGTCTATGACTTTTAAGTAACAATTATATTTATATTCACAATCAGTGGCGGATTGAAGGGGGATGGGGTCCGGGAGTTGGACTCCCCTTATTGTGAACGATCAATGCATTTAATGGAGACATATATCTGGACCCCCTTTATCCTGGCTGGAATCGCCCCTGATATTACATATAAATCAAGTCCCGGGTTACTGTTAGCATATATATATGCCTTGCACGTTATTTTCATCATCTTGTCTGAAACAGTCTGAATAATGAGCTTCAAGGCGAAGCGCGAAAACAATAAGTCATGTGAAATACTAATGACAAACCCTTAAATTCCCTCAGTGTTATGTCAAATGAATTATAGCGAGGAAAGGTAAATTTAATTTAATATCAAAACTAAATATTTGTTATATTTCCCTCCTGATTTCTCAAGAAATCATAGAATCAATAAATGTATAAATCTTAATTATGCATGTCTGTGTGAGATCCATTTTATGAGACCAAGGATTTCTATAAAATCCTTGATGGGACCCTTTATATATACAGTTTTCTATTTTCCCCGGGAAAGATAAAAAAAATATAATCATTTTGGGAAATAATCCGATTTTGTTGAATCATTTCCCTTCATAATTATGATAAATCCTTTTAGTTCTTCAATTTTAAATTAAAATAAATATTTCATTTTGATCTAACGACAGACTTTTTAAATTGAAGTGGCATGGTCAGTCATCTGATTACCAGTTTACTGGTGAACAAGTAATTTTCCATATGACAGTGGCGTGTACCCTTGGGGTGTGTATAACTTATTTTGAATACCTTAATTTTCAGGGGAACACATCCTGTCCACGTGTAATACTTAGTATATACTGGGACTATTATCAGCTGATTATACTAGTATAATAGTCCCAGGTATATATTGCAACAGATGACATTAAACAAATTTTCTTTGTAGCATCGGTGTCCATTTCATGTTCAACCACTCAAAATTTTCACAAAAAAGATAATATAATAAAATCATTAAAAAAAAAGATTAAAAAAACACTAGCAATTAAACTTCGCAATGAGTAAACGGGGATTTGTGTTTTAAAGGGCTTATTTCCAGTGGATATATTTCATACTAGATAACTAGACCTGAGATAACTTTTTTTTGTAATATATATTTTATTATTTTCATATCATTCTCAAATCTCATCTATAAATAAAGATGTACAAAAAAAATTTTGTTATAACTCAGAAACTCATATGGTTAATCATAATTGTTACAAATTATAAAATGGTAAGTCAATGCCCGATGTGCCGCCGTCTTTGGCAAAACTACGATTTAATCTTTTAAATGAAAGACTTGCACTGCCTTTATCGGAACAGAGGAAAGTCCACCTAGTGTACATTAAGGAGTATCCGTTTGTTATGCTGAAAAAAGATCATCATAAACTTTTAGCAGACCTTCTCGTGTAAAAAAAATAATAAATTTTAACTGAATTAAACAAAAAATTATCAAACAAAACTCATTAGAACACCCATAGTAACATTTTGTTTAGACCGAGATAACTTATAGTAAGATTATTTATATACAAAATGTAGGACAATTAAAAAAAATGTCCGATCTGATACACGTACCTATAATGCACAAAATTTTGAACAGCTTCAAATATATGGCCTTATCATTGGTAATATATCATATTTATATCAGTTATTGCTGAACGTGTAACCAAATTAATTAAAATTATTCTTCTGACCGGCAAAAAAATCTAGCAGTAATGATAGTGGAACGTCCATTGGGCTGTGCTCAGCCACGACCGAATGGGGACGTTGATTCCTTGCAACAACTCTTCGATTGGCGGTACGTCTAAACACCGCTCAGGACCTCCTGAGTGCACTCAGGACATGAAATATATGTTTTAGTGAGTGGTGAAGGTATGCATTCGATAGATAATTTAATTCTTCATCTAATAATTTTGTTTTGATAAATTAATTTTAACATTTAAGGAGTTATTGTTTTCATCGGCACGCGCCATTTTTGTGAAATATGTCAGACATGACCGAGGATTATATTGAATACCAATTATCATGTTGATTAGGTCGTTTGATCTTTAATAATTAGGAGTGATTAGTGATGGTTCTAACCTCATACAAGTAAGCTTGGCAAACAAACAAAATCAAGATGTCTTTTGAAAAATAAAGAACAATGAAGATATATTGTTTTAGAAAAAAAACCCGTTAAATAAACATTTTTCTTTTTGTTTGTAATAATTGAAGCCAGTCGAGAAATATGAGAAATCTACATATATAGTTGGGAAATTTTCGTTCAATTCATTTCATTTCATTAACTTAATAGATAAAAAAATATCGTTATTATTTTCTTTGTATAGATTTTCGTATTTTATTAAAATTTCGTGCAATAAAAGTTTAGTTTTATTCTTAGTTAAAAATTAAGAAGAATAATTCTTTCGTATTTTCATATCTCTAGATATATTACAATAGACTTTAATTGGTTTTGATAGATATAGGAAGATGTGGTGTGAGTGCCAATGAGACAACTCTCCATCCAAATAACAATTAATTGCATTGTTCCATAGTAAAAAAAAAAAAAGAATCGGTGAAACACCATTTATAATTTACTTTCAAGCTAACAGTTAATCTGATCACTCACTAAAAATAGCGTTGAATTAAAAAAAAAAAAAAATGGTATCATTGCGTTCTAATTCTTATTTATATAATTGTGTGTGTGTGTTTTGTTCTAATTTCTTGTCTTTGAGATTCTTTCAAATAATTAACACTTTTTGACCAATGAGAGGCTGTGTATGTATAACATAACGATTCAATCAAAATTTCATTTAGTTACATTTATTCCCCTATTGAAACTCGTTCTTGTCCAGTAATAAATCCTTTGAACGATTTTGAAAAGGGAAATAAATTTGTCATACTTTTCATGAATTAAGAGTTTTATAAATGGAACCCGTTCTTAACTGTAGAAGCCGTACTTGCCAAAATACGCTTTTCAAATAATCAAATCTCATATAGTTAGTGTTCTTTCTCATTTTATCGTTCTTGTCCAGTAATTTCATTCTTGAGTAATACGAATGTTTTAAAATCCGCATTTAGTAACATTTATCTTTCTCATTAAAGTTGTTCTTGTCTAGCTGTAATACAAGCCTCGAACGAATTCCAATGTGAAAATAAATTCTGAAAATTAATTTGTCTCCGTTTTCTGAAAATTATCATATTTGGGTATTATTTCTAAATAATTTGTAAGTAAACGAAATCCGTTCAAACCACGACTTAGTCTTCGTGCACAGAGTTTAAAGTACCAAAACCCCAGAAACTTGCTCGTAAGCCAAACCAAAGGAAAAGACCAAGGACAGCATGTACGCAGCCAAGATATTAGACTTAGCAAATCATATAAATAAATACTGATCTGTCTTATTAAGGTTAAATTCTAAATATTGTCATTGAAAATATAGGACCAGTTCATAATTTCAATAAATTTGTTATCTATATCTAGGCTGTGAAAACCTTGAATAAATTTTGAACATTCATGAAAAGGTTATATCGAATATCGTCATAAAGTGTGCATTCCATAAGGAAATGTTTTTCAGTCTCTACCTGCAACTTTAACAAAACTTAATAACATCGTGTTATTCATTTTAAACGTAACACAGTACTGACAACACAATTCATAAACAACAATAACGATAATCCAATCAGTTTTGTTGATTGGATAATTCACGGCTCAGTAGTTGTGTGATCAGTGACACGTGCCCTCATTATTTCATAAGAATTAACATATCTATCTAAGTTCGATTTCAAATTCTACCAAAATTTAACTCTTAATTAAGCAGGTGTAACGAATATTTTCATCCATCCTGTGTGCAAATACGATGACTGTAAAGGGTCCTGAGCGCACATTGTATGTCCTGAGTGCACTCAGGAGGTCCTGAGCGGTGTTTAGACGTACCCACCGAGTGGACTGTAAGTAGCCTGGTATTAGGCCATGCAATTTTCTGTCCCTCCTTTTCATTGGCAGTTGAAATTTTCCGACCGTATCACGGGCGGTCTCAATCTAAGACCTACCTATCATATTTATCGTTAATTTTGTTAATTTGTTTTCGTCATGAACACACATTAAATATTTTCCACTGGATATTAATCCGGTACGTCAGACACACCGACATTAATCAACCAAAACTCAGTATTTTACAGTAGGGAATGAATATCTCCCGCGTTCACTTGTCCCTTGAAGGATCAATATTGAATTTCTTCCATGCCCCCTTTTTTTTTATAAGATTTCATTGTGACGTTTTTTTTTTTTTAATTTTACGAAAGACCAACAAATCGATTTTTATCATCAAATTTGTCTTTGCTGAGTTTAACACTAAAAACGTATAACAAAACGTAACGATTGAAAACTCACAGTTCAGTTTTTAAGATATTTTTTTCGTTGGAAACTAACAGACTAATTTTCAAAAACGTCGAAGTTTTTTTCTTGAATCATTATTTATTAAAACGAATTTGTAAACAAAAGTTATTCTTAAATATTAATAATGATCAATGATTGTAAAGAAAAAAAAAATCCACCATAGTAGTTTGTTAATTAACTAGCTCCATGGTGTTAAACATGTCACCTTTCTTTTACAAATAACTGATTAAAAAATATGAAGCCTTTACTGTAAAATAAATCACTCTAATAAAAATAAATTCATCCAGATTTTTCTCTCATAATCTTTCAACAGTTATTGTAAACTAATTTATTCGAACTATAATTGTTCTATGACTTGCTGTCAGTTTACCAATATTTATACTTTATAAAGTGTTTTCATATTCATTGATCATTAACCTCATGTTTTGCGAATACTTATAATGGGGTAATTATTATAGCCAGTAATAGCTAACAATTTATCTAAAGAAAACGAGATGCTATATTCAAATTCTGAGATATGAATCTAGTTCTTTAAAAAAAAATCTCAACAACAAAATTCTACAGGGTCTTTTTGTCTCCGCTTCGAAGCCGCCATCCCTTACCAAACATATCTATTCACGATGTTGGGGTTTGGCAATATACAATCATGTAAGCAATAACAACAGGCAGTAGATCTGAATTTGTATATTGTTATTTTGGATTTTACCTGATTAGGACGTGTCTCGTTGAATTTTCTAATAAACTTACACACACACAATCTGACTTTTAATCGTGATGTTATGAGATCTATAAGAACATAGAGCTATAGGCCTAGTTGCACGCAAGTCTTTACAAATTATATATTTTGGTATGCTATAGTTGTTTTATAGACTATTTGTTATTTGGTCAGGTTGTTTTTTTAGTTTTGACATGGCGTTGACTCGAGTTTGATATATTATGCATCTTTTGTGCTGTATTTTAACAA
Organism: Mytilus coruscus; assembly: GCA_017311375.1. Lineage (NCBI taxonomy): Eukaryota > Metazoa > Mollusca > Bivalvia > Mytilida > Mytilidae > Mytilus > Mytilus coruscus. Next base: position 59,567,039 of record CM029601.1, read on the forward strand.
TTATTTACAAGCATGCTGCATATTTACACATTCATCACTATACCGCATCTAAATAAAGCTTTCTAGTAAAAAAATAAGGAGATGTAGTATGATTGGTGATGAGACAACTATCAACCAGAATTTAAAATACCTGATATAAGCAATTGTGACTTACTTTCTTTACTCAGAGTGATCGTAAGTTAATCAGATAAGCTGGAGGAGGGTGGGGGCTTCATATTAAAAGAAAAGAAATTAGCATTAGCTTTTGTGATAAATATATAATAAACTCACAGTAACAGAAATAGCTCTTGAAAGCTCTGTCAGATCCCGACGCGTGCAAAAAATGCAGCACCTGGTTACAGGGCTCATTTGACAAATTATCATCTTTCGTAATTTAAGTTATAAAATCTAAATTCTAAGTGATCTAAAATGTTCATGACTAACGAGTATTTTCATTTGTACGATTTTTCTGTGAAATGAGTCTAAGAGTAACTGTATATACATGTATATCGGGATACTGACTGCAAAGTAAAATATTTATGTACCTATTAGTTGCGGCTCATTTTGGTCTTTTAAGTAAGTTTCCTTCCCCTGCATTACTTGATCGCTTTTGTAAAAAATAAACAGCACAACAGCACTCGACGTCAGTATTGTACCAAAAATGAAAAAAAATATTCAAAAAGAAGGCTCATAAAATTCAAACATTGGTAAGCACACTCACTAACCTGTCACCACAAACATGATCTTTTTGTTAATGCGCCAAACTCTTTTCTTCCACAGGACAACGATGTCGATGGTGGGGAAAACCTAGTCAAAATAATTATGACGCCTTGCAAGGGTTTTTAGGCGTCCCAGAAAAAAAATTAAAATAGCCTTGCCAGACGTCATAATTATCTGTACTAGGGAAAACCCACCAAATCATTAGTTCCCCAAATGAGTATCCTAGTGTAAAGGTTTTATTAATACATAGCTATTTCATATTGGAATGGCACATATGTCCATGAAAAATCAACAAATGATCCGAAAGTTGGAAAGATGAATAGTCCTCTGACTCCACAAACTTGGAAACAGTTGTGATGTTACTTTGCTGAGCTATAGATAATCGTACGACCATCAACAATGAGCAAAATTCACACCATATAGAAAGCTGTAAATATAATAAAAGGCCTCGAAATGACAAATGTAAAACAAATCAACAAGAAGCCTAACATTTATGATAGAATTTAAAATAAAATTGAAAATAGAAATGGGGAACATGTCAGTCTCAGAGACAACAACCCGACCAAAGACATGAAAGAGCAGATAACAGCCGAAGGTCACCAATGGGTCTTCAATGCAGCGAGAAAATCCCACAACCTGAGGCGTGCTTTAGCTGGCCCCTTAACAAAAATGTATACTAGTTCAGTGATAATGGACGTCATACTACATGTACTAAACTCGGAAATATATAAAAGAAACTAAAATTAAAAATCATACAAAACTGACAAATGCCATAGGCTCCTGACTTGGGACAGGTGCAAAAATATGGTGGGGTTAAAAGCCTGTATACTGTTAATTTCAGAAATTTTGCATGCATTTATTAATATTGCCAATTAACATATGATAATTTCCTTTCAATTTAAAAAATTCTGATTAAAGTTTTTGTTGTATATTGGGACTTTGGATATTCATAAGAATGCTTTCACCAATTTTATGAAACTTTGGTGAATTGTTTTTATATATTAACATAAACTCCCTTTTCATTTTTATGACCCATAGTGGAGGGGGCATTATGTTTTAGCCTTGACCGTCTGTCCGTCTGTCCCAAAGTTGGTTTTTGTTCTCTAATTTAGTTTGCCTCAACCAAATATTATAAAACTTTTACAAAAGCTTATTACCACAATACTCATTTCAAGTGTGAATTTTGGTGGTGTCAGTTGTACCGTTCTAGAGTTATGCCCTTTACAAATGGAAAAATTGCTGAATTTTTGGTTTCTCGCTCTCTAACTTTATCTTTAATTTGCCTCAACCAAATGCTATGAAATTTGCACGCAATGCTTATTACCACAAAAAACAGTTTGAATTTTGGTGGTGTCACTTTTACTGTTCTAGAGTTATGTCCTTTACAAATGGAAAAAATGATGAATTTTTCGTTTCCGTCCTCTAACTTAAGTTTGCCTCAACCAAATTTTATTAAACTTTAACACAATACTTTTTACAACAAAATCAGATCAAGTTCAAATTTTGGTAGCATAAATTTTACCGTTCTTCAGTTATCTTCCTTTATAACTTAATATGATATGCAAGCGGAGTATCATCCCTATTTATTTTATATAAGATGCAGAGTTATGGAATTTTAGTTGTTGGAAAATTGTTTAAAATTGTCCATTTTCACACTTTGAAGGTTACTTTTCTTGTATCCCTGGTGCTTTCAACTGGAGAACCGTCATACACAACCAACGCACAAGTTGGCACTCCGAGGCGGGTGGGGAGCAAGAAGGTGAACTGTGGTTTATTTTTATCAATAGTACCACTTAAGTCGACGCTAGGGCCGTCTTGACCTTGTTGTAGGGTATGAATGATTCGTTCATTGTTGAAGACCCTACATCAACTGTCAAGATGAAGAACAGGAATAAAAGCCCTGTTCATTGATAATTTTCTATGTTTTCTATGTATTGTGTGCGATTTTGTTCCATGTACATTTACTCCATATCCTTTCATTTTCTATTAAGAAATGTATTTGTTCAAAATCACGGCCTTAAACTTATATACACTTGAGATATCCTAAATGGAGCCAAATTATTTTCATGTTTTGTGTCAATGAATACCACTCTGTGTGCATGTCCTTTTTTAGCTCACCTGGCCCATCGTCAACCTTCGTCGTTGTTAACTTTTTACATTTTGAACTTCTTCTAGAGAACCACTGAATGGAATGGAATCAAACATGGCATGAATGTTCCTTATGAGGTGCTGACCAAGAGTTGTTACTTTGTTGCCGATCTATCATCCAAGATGGCCGGCAGGGGGGGACTTAGTTTAACATAGGACCCTATAGGAAATACATACAAATGTCTTCTTTTAGAGAACCACTGTATGGGATGAAACCAAACATAGCATGAATGTTCCTTATGAGGTGCAGACCATGTGTTGTCACTTAGTAGTCGATCCATCATCCAAGATGGCGGCCAGCAGGGACTTAGTTTAACATAGGACCCTATGGGAAATACATACATGACATACAAATGTCTTCTTTAAGAGAACCACTGAATGGAATGAAACCAAACATAGCATGAATGTTCCTTATGAGGTGTTGACCAAGTGTTGTTACTCTGTAGCAGATCCATCAACCAAGATGGCCCCTAGCGGAGTAGGACAATATTAAACCAAATATGGCCTCAATCATTATTAAAGTATCTGTTATGATTTTTATCTTTTTTTATATGATTTCAAAAACCCAAATATAGTCAGGTGAGTGACACAGGCTCTTGAGAACCTGTAGTTTTGGTTTTTTTTTTTTTTGGGGGAGGGATCTTATTTGCGCAGTGCTCACATTTTTTATACGACCTCAAAAAAATTTTTGGGATCGTATAATGGTATGATGTCGTCGTTGTCCGAAGACACATTGGTTTCCGGACAATAACTTTAGTTTAAGTGAATGGATCTCTATGAAATTTTTTGAGAAGGTTCAATACCACAAAAGAAATGTTGGGATTGATTTTGGGGATGATGGTCCCAACCGTTTAGGAATTAGGGGCCCAAAAGGGTCCAAAACAAGCATTTTCTAGTTTCAGGATAATAACTTGTGTATAAGTATTTCGATTGCTCTGAAATTGTACCACAATGTTTAATACCACAAGTAGAAGGTTGAGATTCATTTTAGGGTTATGGGGCCAACAGTTTAGGAATTAAGGGCCAAAAGGGCCAAAACAAGCATTTTGTAGTTTCAGACAATAACTTGTGTGTAAGTGTATGGATCTCTGAAATTGTACTACAAGGTTTCATATAACAAAGGGAAGGCTGGGATTGAGTTTGGGGTTAATTGCCCCAAACATGTAGGAATAAGGGGCCAAACACAAGCATTTTTCTAGTTTCCAGACAATAACTTGTGTGTAAGTGTATGGATCTCTGAAATTGTACTACAAGGTTTCATAACTTCAAAGGAAAGGCTGGGATTGAGTTTTGGGGTTATTGTTCCAAGGGGGTTCAAAAGTTGGGGAGGTGGGGGTTTCCCAATGTTTTAAGAGTTTCATTTTTTTTTTTTTAATTTTAAAATTTCGAATTTTGAAAAGTTTCAAGAAGAAATCTTCAATTGCACAGTATTGCGCAATGGATTAATAAGATCTTTGACCACATTTTTTGTGTCAGCATGGTCAGAAACCTATATTATGTCAAAATTTGATCACAATCCAAATTCAGACAGTATCAAGCTTGAATATTGTGTCCAAATTTACCCAAACTGTTCAGGGTTCGACCTCTGCGGTCGTATCAGGCTGCACTCAGCGAAGCATTTTATTCTATAATGTAGTTGATCATTAGAATTCATTTAAAGCATAAACCCAAACTAAAAGGGCAACAAGCTTATCAAGCACTCATGGTACAGCTTTTATTAAACACGCATTGATATACATTAAACAGCAAAATAATTATTGATGCAAGATGTCATTAAATAATAATTTTACTCTTTTATGTGTAGGACAAGAACTATAGAAGATACAGAGAAATTATAAACAGCAGAAATGATAGGCAATTTAAAATTTGCAGAAGTCAACAAAACCTAAATGGTAAGTAAACTCATCATAGATACCAGGATTTAATTTTGTATTTAGGCCAGACGCGTTTGTCTACAAAACACTCATCGCTTGATAAGACTCATAAGGCCTTGAAAGATGATTATCATGATTATTATAAAAATAAAAAGATGTGGTATATTAAATATGAAAACTATTGATCATGGCTCTAAGAAAGCAATTATAGGCCAGTGACGGCCTTCAATAATGAGAAAATCCATACCCTATTGTCAAAGTAATCAGCTATAAAAGGCCCTCAGATGAAAAATTTGAAACAATCCCAACTGCAGAACTAATTGCCTAGTTTATAACAAAACAAATTACAAAAAATAAATATGACAGATATGAAACAACAACAGCCACTAAATTTTAGTGTCAGACTAAATTTCAGGCTCCGAACTTGGGACAGGCACAATAAGAGTATGGCAAGGTTATATAAAAATAAGAAAACGTGGCAAGATTGCCAATAAGACAACTCTTCACCAGACAACAAATGACATAGATTTCCTGCAAAAAAAAAAACACAGTCCAGACTAAGCAGGAAATTTTTAACCTTTCCCTTAATCGAAAAGACACAAAGATCTGTTAGTACTCACAGTTACTGACAGCTAGTTAAAATCAATAAAATCTAATACATGTAATAAAAAACAGGTTTGTGAGCACTCAACCCTACCCTAATTTTGGACAGTGGTTTAACAGCTCAACATATAAAGAACAAACTGTAAAATAACCGTTGCAATTGCCTCAACTCGAAAGATTGATAAAATGCACAAAATCAACTAAATTTAAAAACCCATAGACAAAAAGCACGGAATTAAGAGAACTCACAAGTAAGAAAGGAAATATTCTTAAAATGTTCACAAACATGACAAAATAAGCTTTTTTATTGCTGTTTCTCTCTCCATTTATAACATTTTATTTGATTATTTTGTGTATTTATAGGTGATCAGACACTTGGTTTTCATGATCAATAGGTCAATACTGAAGAGGAAACTTAATGTTGATATTTATCTACATGGTGCGCTGGTTGGATTAATGTGAAATGGAATGTGCTTTCCTGCAAAAAGAAATAGGAAATTTCATCATGATCACATGATAATGGCTATAAACAAAATGGAGTTCTATCATAGATGCACAAAAACACAATTGTAAAAATCAACAACATATTATATATATTCACGAAAGAAGGGAGAAATGAAGAAAAAATAGTATTTTGTTGTTGAAAGGAACACCAGCTTTATCCACTCATTTACAATTGCTCCTCATATCAAATATACTGAAGAAGATCTTCAAAGAACAAATTGCAAAAATGTTTTCTCTAAGAATTTTCTCTAAGAATTGAAGGAAAATGTTTAGTGAATGGAATAATTTATGCATTGAACTTTTACGTAGTGGATTGAATAACTGTACACAGCATCTGAAACAGAGGAAAATTAAAATTTACAAGAAAAGTGTTTATTTTATTATTAAATTTGCAAATATGAACACATTCTTAAGAACACCACAAATGGTATGACATTCAAATTGGTTGCTTATTAATGTATTCCATTGAAACAATAGCAAGAAAACAGAATACTTTGCTACAAAAATATTTTATAAATCAAAGTTAAAGTCATATAAAGTATGTACAGTACCTTGACCTAAACAGTCAGACTCACTATTTTGTTTTTGTATGTCATGATAATTTTGAGTTAAAATTTATTAAAGTTTTAAATATCATTTGTATCATTTATTAAGTCTTGTAAAATTATGTTCATACTGTTTGTATAGTGAAGAAATTTACAATGAGTAAAAATAGGGAAAACATTTCCTACAGGAAAGATGATGTACAGAAATTTCCTTAGAGGAAATTTGAGAACAATGTTTTCCTTAGAGGAAATTTGTGGTCTTGAATTTTCCTCAAGGAAAAGTGTTTGTCAAAATTTCCTCAAAGGAAATTGCAGCTGACAAAATTTCCTCACAGGAAAAGTATTTCCTCAAAGGAAAATTTGAAGCTACAAATTTCCTCAGAGGAAAAAGTATTTCCTCAGAGGAAATAGAATTTCCTCAAAGGAAAATTTGAAGCCACAAATTTCCTCAGAGGAAATAGAATTTCCTCAAAGGAAATATTAATGCAGCAAATTCCCTAAGGGAAATCTTTTTCCCTTGAGGAAAATAAAATTTCCCTTGAGGAAAAATCTTTTCCTTTAGGGAAATTTGATTTCCCTTGAGGAAAACTACTTTTCCTCTGAGGAAATTGTTGAAAAAAGGGGCATAACTTTTTCAACAGTGGTGCTAGAGCCAAAATTTTTTAGGACAAATATCAGGGAACCAATACCAACCAAGTTATCAACTTCATTTTGACTTAACTCCAAAAATTAAGGTGACAACTTTTGCACTCAGCGGAATTGCAAACTTGTCCCGGAGACTGTTTATTCCTCAATTTCAAGAAAAACATCTACAGAAAAACATTTTTTTTTTTTTTTACCGATAAATGTACAGCCGATCAACATGACGCTTTTACACTTACAGCAGCAATATCAGGCGAGACACAGGGTTCCGTGGAATATTTTACAAATTTATTACAAAAATACTGCTTCCGTTTGAGAACTTAGGATAAAAACAACAGGACCAAGTGGTTTGGGGATATCCCAATTATGTCCGAAATACTATAAACTTTTTAATACTTTTTTTCTTATTATCTGCCGTTCCCCTTTTTCATACCAAATAACTCTGAACAACCACTCGAACTTTAATTTGCACTTTAACTCAATGGATAGCGATACCCATCCAAAGCACATTAAACAAACGATATATTGAGAAATCTGTTTAAAAATAGAACATATTTTTTTCCGAATTGGTCACGTGGTTTTACCTCATCAAGTAGTGGGATAACCACATCAAAGAATGACAGGACCACATCAAATAATGAAACAAACACATCATGTAGTGTAAAATCGTCAAATTTTGAAACATCATTACGTAATGTTAAAACCATATAAAGAATAGGCAAATCATCATTACGAAATAACAAAACCACATCATGTAATGAAACAACTACATAACGTTAAGTCACATTCACATCAAGTAATGTTAAAACCACATCGACTAATGACACAACCACATTAAATAATGGTGAAACCACATCGAGTAATGACAAAACTATATCAAGTCAATACGAAACCATATCGTGTAATATCGAAATATCATTAAGTAATGACTATTCCATATTGAGTTATATCAAAACATCATTACATAATGTCAAAACCATATTAAGTAAAGACAAAATATCATCAAGTAATAATAAAACAACATAAAGTTATATCAGAGTTCCACATAAGACAGCTGTGGCGTTCCATATGCAACTTTCAAATTACATTTCTGCATTATAAAAAATTAGGTATATGTATTTGTGCGGAAAATCTGCGGACCTCAAAATTAGCTAAGTATGGTAATGTCCTATAGAATGGATACATAAAAAGGATTTTTGGTAGTGTCCTAATAAATCAATGATTGAAAGGATGTGCAAAGGCAAAACAATGTTGGAATCGTGCGGAAGTCAAATATATCATTTAATGTCATTAAAGTTCCAACAACTTGTCCCTATAAATATATCTACTTAGCACTAATCGTGTTCCTTACAACGCCGATAAGCTTTACATCGCAAATTCATCCATACAACCTGAAGTCCTGTTAACGTTAAATGGTAATTACATTTCAAAAACAGATGCCAATTATAAAATCTAATTTGGTTTAATGGCTAGTCAATAAATTTGTGTCAGTCAAAGATTCAACTGTTGTCAATTTCATCTTTACGGAGACAGCAGACAATAATGAAAACAAGAATGAGACTGAGCAGTGATTTCAGTTATACAGTTAATTTAATTGGAAAAAATACGGTTCCCGACATGAAGCCGTGTCAAACATCCTTCCGAGCTTACAACAAGTTAGATTGAATTGAATAATCTATTCGTCTGTCATACGGTTTCTTTTAGTGAAATTGCTCTTTTTTTACGGTCACTGACTCACCATTATTGCTCAAGAAAGCAAAAATGAAAACGGGTCTTTATGAATGTAACTTTGGTGCAGGACTGCACGAAGTTTCTTTCTCTGTATATATCTATATACAATACATTTCATATATCTAAACAATACAATACATTTATTTAACCAATATATATATATATTTAAAAGTTTTCTTCAGAATTCTTACAAAATTGCAAGCAAAATTTCATTCTATATTTTTTGACACAACAAATGGTAATACATATATAAAGCCTTCATAGATAATTCGACAATGCAACCTCGAACATAACCATGAATATATTAAAACATTTATCCAAATGACATTGAATGCATTCTATCACATATTGTTACCGATGCACTTATCTTCAAAAGAGCAATATTTGTCTAGTAATTTAGCACTTTGGAATAAAATACTACTTTCGGATTTGTTTATGTTAAGATCAGCAATATCCCATGTAATTACATTGCGACATTTGCCTTTAAGGTGCTTCGCATTATCGGAAGTTAAGTACATGTTTTATGTGTTTCTGATACAAATATTTTCCCAGTCGGAATAATGGATTATGTTGTCTTATTTACATTTATATGTTTCTTGTGATGTTTCTTTTTCTTTTTTCATTAGTTTGACTAATGTCGGAGATTGGTTTCTTCGGATGTCACAAGTGTTTACGAGTATCTTTGTAAAACTCCTAAATTCCAATCAAAAATCCACGTTTGTTAGAATGTAGGCATTCTCAGTATTTGTTTGATTGCCTTTCTATTCTTCTTCAATTCAACTATGGTCGATGCTTAGCCAATTAAAGTAAAACCCTATTCAAAATTTGAGCAGAGAGGACTTGTAACCAAGTTTCTTGTTTCACACACAAATGAATATTATAGTAGGGAAGTACATGCTCAATAAAAAAAACCTAGTATCTATAATGAAAATAGGTTAAAAAAAAAGGTATCACTAAACCAAGCAATACAAAGTCCATTGAACATGCATATAAAACAGGACCAAATTCAATGTAACATTGATAGCGATGCAGGTGCATGGCAACATTTCTGAAGTTTCGTTTTGCTACTTTTATGTTTCGTGGTTCGTTCAATGTTGATGTTTTTGTTTTGTTTGCTGCAATTTAAAATATATGTATATGATCACACGATTTTTGAAGTAACAATATATATAAGTAGCTATGATAATTTCATCTGCGGTATTTAATCATGTAAAATGAGTGTAAATGTACAGTGGAAAACATTACAAACATATGCGTACACAACAGTAACGAGAGAAAAAACGAACAAACAGAGTGGGAATTAAATACATGTTAGTGTAAACATATTGTATTAAAGAATTCGTTATGTATAGATACAAGAGTAAACACATAAATACGAAATATACAAGTAATTCAATAACTGGGATTAGGAATATAAATCCGTCTCCTAAATTCAAAAATAAAATTACGAAACTATGTTTACATGCTGAATAGCAAACGAATATGCATGTAACAAAATACTGTCAACGAATACAATAATATAAAGAAAGTTCATTATTAGTTGTTATATATAGCAAAGAGAGGGGGTAAATTTTTTTTAGAAAATGAGTGTTATTACAGAAAGGGATAATATTTCTTTATAAGAGAGGAGTGAATAAATAGAATTATTAGATTGTGGATGTAAATCGATTGCTACTCATAATAAATTTTGCACAGCTTTGAATATAAATTTATTTTGATCTACTGTTAGTCTATCGGAGCCAAAAAGTACATCTATGTAATGTATGTGTCTTTGACGAGGTACATTGAATCTTTTCCATTTTAATAAATAGTGTTCCGTTGTTTCTGTTTCTCCACAAACACACTTTGGGGATTGTATATACATGTTAATCTATTTCGTCAAAAAGTATTCATTCTCTAGTAATCAAAGTCACAAAGAGGTTAATAAGATATGGTGTAAATATTGTATATAATCCTAAAAACCTTCATTTATGATGAACACAAGCACTTTTTGAAGATCTCTAACATAAATTGTAAAAAATCAAGTTCAAAATCAAGTAATCAAAATCAATTGACAAAAAGTAGAACTGACCGCGCACACTTTGGCAATGTAAACTCCTAGATTCAAACCAAGAGTGATATATATTCTATAGAAAGGTTAGATTCGGGACTACAAAGGCCATGCTTTTAATTATGTAGAATTTAACAGAGACATAAACAATGCAACAGAGTGATAATTTGTCATTACATCTTTAATAAATCTTTCGAGATCGCCTGTTTGCACAAGATTCTTTCCCTTTACATGTATATTATTTCTATACAATAACAATAATTACATGAAATATATGTTTTAGTCAAAATCAATATGAAATACGTTCATCATACATGCCAAGCTTTAAATTTTGTACCTCAAACGCGCGTTTCGTCTACAAAAGACTCATCAGTGACGCTCGAATAAAAAAATTAAAGGCCAAAAAGTACGAAGTTGAAGAGGATTGAGGACCCAAAATTCCGAAAGGCTTTGCCAAGTACAGCTAAGGTAATATATGCCTGGGTAGAAAATACTTAGTATTTCGAGAAATGCGAAATTTTGTTAACAGGTAATTTAAAATTATGATCATATCAATGATAATTCATGTCAACACAGAAGTGCTGACACTACTGGGCGTTTGCGAAAAAAACTAATGCAGTGATGACTTGAGGCCTATGTTGTGTTTTTCTTTGTTTTGAGTCCGCATACTAGTGAATTTTGATCATGTCGATGATCTAATCTCAAAAACATGTCTCTGTTAAATTTTACATACTTAAACATGTTAAAAAAATCTATAGAGAAATCAGGAAATTAAGCGTTCAAAGGGAGATCTGATTTTCGGTGATATTTGGTTCAGAATACATTCAAAACGGGTGTTAAGTCTGCAAGATATACTTATTAAAGAAACCTGATTTTGATGTTAAAAATGGATTCAAAATACGGCATGTTTAATATATGGATGTATGTTTTCTTCCTAGCTGACTGGTAAGTTTTGAATTCACAAAAGACAAAATAAAAACTGACATGATCTACACCTTACTGGGCGATAATGTGAGAGTGCCTGTTGGACCGTGGTATATCAATGAAACCACTGTAAAGTGGACATTACTCTTTAAAACATAAATAAAATGCTCCGCAGGGCGCAGCTTAATACGACCGCAGAGGTCGAACCCTGAATAGTTGGAGCTTGTATGGACACAACATTCAAGCTTGATACAGCTCTGAATTTGGATTGTGATTAAATATTTGAAACAGCATAGGTTTCTGACACAGAATGAATGTGGTCTAAGAACTTAAAAATTTTAAATTGGACATTCACCTATTATGGTCCAATATCCAAAATCTAAATACATGGTTAGATTCAGCATATCAAAGAACCCCAAGAGTTTAATTTTTGATGAAATCAAACAAAGTTTAATTTTGGACCCTTTTGACCTCAATGTGGACAAAGTTGATAACAGGGCCCAAAAATCAAAAATCTAAATACATGGTTAGATTCAGCATATCAAAGAACCCCATATATTCAATTTTGTTGAAATCAAACAAAGTTTAATTTTGGACCCTGATTTGGACCATAATGTAGACCAATTTGAAAACGGGACCAAAAATTAAGAATCTAAATACACGGTTAGATTCGGCATATCAAAGAACCCCAATAATTCAATTTTGTTGAAATCAAACAAAGTTTAATTTTGGACCCCGATTTGGACCAACTTGAAAACTGGGCCCATAATCAAAAATCTAAATACATGTTTAGATTCAGCATATCAAAGAACTAAGAATTCAATTTTGTTAAAATCAAACTAAGTTTAATTTTGGACCCTTTGGACCTTAATGTAGACCAATTTGAAAACGGGACCAAAATTTAAGAATCTAAATACACGGTTAGATTCGGCATATCAAAGAACCCCAATAATTCAATTTTGATGAAATCAAACAAAGTTTAATTTTGGACCCTTTTGACCTCAATGTGGACAAAGTTGATAACGGAGCCCAAAATCAAAAATCTAAATACATGGTTAGATTCAGCATATCAAAGAACCCTAAGAATTCAATTTTTGTTAAAATCAAACTAAGTTTAATTTTGGACCCTTTGGACCTTAATGTAGACCAATTTGAAAACAGGACCAAAAATTAAGAATCTAAATACACAGTTAGATTCGGCATATCAAAGAACCCCAATAATTCAATTTTGATGAAATCAAACAAAGTTTAATTTTGGACCCTTTGGACCTCAATGTGGACCAATTTAAAAACGGGGCCCAAAATTCAAAAACTTAATACACGGTTAGATTCAGCATATTAAAGAACCCCAAGAGTTCAAGAATAAAACCCCATTGAAATTGGTCAAGAAATAAGCAATTTATACAAAGTATCTTCTTTTGCACAATACTGTGCAATTGAATATTTCTTGCAATTGCGCAATACTGTGCAATTGAATATTTCTTGCTATTGCGCAATACTGTACAATTGACAATTTCTTGCTATTGCGCAATATTGTGCTATTGGATATTTCTTGCTATTGCGCAATACTGTGCAATTGAAGATTCCTTGCTATTGCGCAATACTGTGCAATTGAAAATTTCTTGCTATTGCACAATACTTATTATATAATAATTTACACATCCTGTTTGGTGTGTATCTACTGCCATATCATTATTATTTGCTTTTAAATATAAATCAGAAATAACCAACTTAAAATGGAAAATTTTAAAGTAAAAAAGGAAAAAAAAATCCCCCAATTTTTGAACCCCTTATGATTCATCACCCCAAACTCAATCCCAGCCTTCCCTACGAGGTATGGTACCTTGCAGCACAATTTCAGAGAGATCCATACACTTGAACACAAGTTATTGTCTGGAAACTAGAAAATGCTTATTTTGGCCCTTTTGGCCCCTAATTCCTAAACATTTCAGGCAATTACCCCAAACTCAATTCCAGCTTTCCTTTGTGATATGGAACCTTGTAGTACAATTTCAGAAAGATCCATACACTTACACACAAGTTATTGTCATGAAACTAGAAAATGCTTGTTTTTGCCCTTTTTGGCCCCTAATTCCTTAAATTTTGAGGCAATTACCCCAAAAATCAATCCCAGCATTCCTTTGTGATATGGAACCTTGTGGTACAAAGTCAGAGAGATCCATACACTAACACACAAGTTATGTCTGGAAGTTACAAAATGCTTATTTTGGCCCCTTTTGGCCCCTAATTCCTTAACTGTTGGTACCATAACCCCAAAATCAATCCCAACCTTCCTTTTGTGATATTGAACCTTATGGTAAAATTTCATAGAGATCCATTCACTTAAACTAAAGTTAGATTGCGAAAACCAATGCGTCTTCGGGCGACGACGACGACGCCGGACGACGACGACGACGACGACGACGACGCCGCCAACGTCATACCAATATACGACCACAAATTTTTTTTGCGGTCGTATAAAAATGATTTAAGATATGAAGGCGAGAAAATTATTTAGTAATCAGAATTAGAAAATATACAATTTGAAACAAAAAATTATCACGTTTTGGGACATGCATGGTTTTACGTTCAAACGTACTTCTGTGTCTACTGATCATATTGCTATATTGTTGTAAATCTAGTATTTAGCTGGCCCTGTTATTTCACTGCTGACTTGAATAGATTAAATGCAGACAAATTGTGTATTAAAGATTTTAAAAAAAGAATTCGGATTCTCATATATCGTTTGGGTGTGGTGGTGGTGGTAAAAGGTTCACTGGACTACTTAACTTATTACGTAACTATATACTAGTATAACAATTTATTAAATATACTTTACATCAGATACTATAAGTACATTTAGTTTAAGTTATTCCATACGTAATTGACCAGAGTAGACTGTAGATAGAACATATTTACTTTGGATGTAGAATGTTTTCTGGAATTAGCTTTTAACATTTTTAAATAATAAGTCATTACAAAAACATCTACATAAATATGGTTCATGTGATCATTTCAAGATAAATAGTTTTATCTTTATACTTCTAACGCGTTATTTCCCCCCAAAATATCATTTACCGACTTTTCCAATTGCAGGTATATACTAGAGGCTCTAAAGAGCCTGTGTCGCTCACCTTGGTCTATGTGCATATTCAACAAAGGACAATCTCCAACATTGTAGACGAGAACAGAATTCATGACAAAAATCTTTGTTTTGTGGATCTTGTATTTCTGATCATTTAGTCTGTTTAGTTTCTCTCTATCTTCTTTAGTTTTTGCTCAAACTCAAAACTCAAAAATCATTTAAGGGCAATCACTCCTATAAAGAATGACAGTCTACTTACTATATCGGCAAAATTTGACTTATTAGTAGATCTTGCCTTGCTGATCATTTTTGTGATTAAAAGTGTCTATCTGTCTATTATATTTTTTATCAGATAAGGCAATACGCAAAAAAATGGTAAAAATCGTCATTAAAGGGCAATATCTCCAATAAGGATTCATCGGATGATTTCCTCCATAATTGTCTTAATTGTAAATCTTGTCTTGTTGATCATTTTTGCTTATTTAAGTTTCTATCTATCTATTATTATATTTAAGATATAAGGCAAAGACGCAAACAAATGGTAAAAATCGTCATCAAAGGGCAATAACTCTAATAATTGTCTTGCTGATCATTTAAAGTTCTTCTATCTATTATACTTTTCAAGACAATAGGCAAAAGTGAAAAAAAAATGGTAAAATTTGTCATTTAAGGGCAATAACTCCTATAAAATAGCGTCTGACAGTTTTGACGTATATGGACAACTGGTAGAACTCAATATTCTGAACATTTTTGCTCTGTCAAATTTTCTCTATTTATAACAATTTTCAAAATAATGTCGTCCATCTTGGTTGGCAGACGGGGTCATCGGACACATTTTTTAAACAAGATACCCCAATGATGATTGTGGCCAATTTTGGTTAAATTTGGCCCAGTAGTTTCAGAGGAGAAGATTTTTGTAAAAGTTAAAGGACGCCAAGGTAAGCTAATAAACGTGAATGTATAACATATTAATTTGTTTTTTCTGAACTTATGATGTTTTTGCCTCCCTCAAGTTGGTATATTCTTCCTTTTTCGCACAGATCCACCCCTTGTAACTTTTTTTAACTCATCAGTCATGTCACACATTTGAAAAAAATATTTAAAACCAAGATTATCTATAAACCAATCTCGTCCACTAATTTTACACTATAGGTATATTTATGATCGCCAGTCGAACACTTTCAGTTTACAAGCACCAGCACATATTTCCCCTTTCACGGTAGTGTTTTAAGGACAATGTCATGTGAAGGTGTATGAAAGCACAGATCTAGCGGGATCTAGCATAATCCCGCCATCTAGCAAAGAATTCGGCCCAAATAGATGAAAACAACAGGCTTGAACTTACAGTGAGGTGTGAGCTCCAAGCTTCACTGTGACTTTTAGATGAAGAGCAGCAATAACAGAACTGTTACTCGCTTTGTGTTTTGTCAATTTAGAATGCTGCAGGAATTAAGAAACCACATTCCTTCTATGACAATAGGATATAAATCTTTAATGAATAGACAATATTCCGGTGGTTTCACATTATGGCTGTATTTAATTTTATATGTAAATATATAAAAAGAAGGAATGTATTACAAGTTAACGAGACAGAAACACAGCAACTCATAATCTAAAGGTCAACATACGGTCTTCAACAATAGTCAATATGTCCATGATATGTGTCAAGCTATTAGTTGTCTACTTCATAAATCTGAAGGGTAACATACATTTAAACCTGAATAAATATGAATAAACATGATAATGATGATAAAAGGAGATGTCAGGGAATCATCAATGCGAGTCAACAACCCAACGACAAAAAAAAAAATAAATAAACAGCTGCGCCATGAGCGCATGATACGCCCGTCGCTTTTTCAATAGACATAAACCAGTCACCAAAGTTTCATGAAAACTGCTTAAGGCATTTTTGAGTAATTGTCCGGAAACTGGAAAATCTCCCTTTTTTAATGAATAAAACACCATAACTCGGAAACGTAAATAAAATTTATGAAAATCAAAAGGGAGCTCACATCAATAGATATAAACAATTCACCAAAGCTTCATGAAAACTGTTCAAAGCATTTTTGAGTTATTGTCCGAAAACTGGAAAATCACCCTTTTTTAATAAATAAAACCCACAACATGGAAACGTAAAATCTAAAATTTATAAAAATCGAAAGGGAGCTCACATCAATAGATATAAACAATTCACCAAAGTTTCATGAAAACTGTTCAAAGCGTTTTTGAGTTATTGTCCGAAAACTGGAAAATCCCCCTTTTTTAATGAATAAAACACCATAACTCGGAAACGAAAAATCCAAAATTTATAAAAATCGAAAGGGAGCTCACGTCAGTAGATATAAACAATTCACCAAAGTTTCGTGCACATTGGTTAAAGAGTTTTTGAGTTATTGTCCGACATGTTGACGACGGACGGACGGACAGACGGACAACGGTATACCATAATACGTCCCGTAAACGGGCGTATAAAAACAACATGACAATATTTGAAGCGTTTTAAAGAGTTATCAAAATATGTTAACACCCAGAAGGGACAAGGAGCATAAATTTTGCCGTAACCGACTCAGATTGCGAACTACAAGTATTTTCCCTTTGAATTGAATTGTGCATGTCAACAGTGCAAGACCCTAACTACGGGATTTTGGCTGATACACTAAGAGCGATCAGCCAAAAATAATTTTAGAGTCAGCAATTCATTCGTGATTTTTGTCAAGCGTTGACGATTATTTCCAAAGCGTCCATCGGCAAAAGGAACATAAAACCAATAACTCAATGTAATCTATAACGTATAGAGCGTAGTTCTTTTAAACTGAACAGGCCAAAGGGTTCATACTTGGGCTAGACGTTTCCAAACTATACAAGAGGGCGTTTTAATTTTACGGTTACACATAGTAAATACAACTGATTCACGAAAACATCTTAAATTAGATCTTTTTTGAGGAGATACTTGACATTCACAAGATTCAACGTAATGTCAACTACTGGTTTCCAAAAACGATTCTTGTATTTCATTTCATAATGAGGCAAACATATTAATACAGTTGGATAACGGTCAAAATAAATTCCTAAGAAGACTCAAATAAAAACACGGAGTAGTACAAAATTTGATTTTTTATTAAACTTTATAGTGAAAAATGGTACAGCTTAAGACGTGGAAGGAGTTCGTTCCTATGTGATAATGTTTTATTTTACTCCAGCGCAACCCGTGACATCCTACATGTATTCCCTACTACCACTCAATAATATTAGTAGAAAGTAAATGAAAATAAATCCTAACATAAAAACAAACTGATCATAATCGCTAAGCTTTAATTTCATATAATCACTTTTAATATACATACTTTAGTTCAATAATTGGATTAACATTTTGTTGTATTGCTTGTTTAATTTTGTGTATTTAAATATCAATACCTTTCTTTGCAAACTGATCATTATTTAGCCTAGGGTGCTTGTACATATAGTGTTGATATGAAAGAACTTGTTATATAGGTATAGGTAGATACAAGACATCTTAATGTACATTTTACTACAGTTTCCCCGAGACTACTACTTCACAGTAAAGTATATATATTATAAAACTCTCGGGTGTTTTGGGTCTTTCTATAAAAGTAACTTGTTCCCAGAAAATTTTTTTAATACTGTAACTTTTGTGGTCAATCTATGTACAATATAAATGATTGATAAGTGTTGATATTGTCATGTTAGAGTGTTATTGGAAGTGAAATATTATACAAAAAGGTGCATTACTTCCGAGAATTGAACTATCATACCAACCTAGAATTAACTGAAAATGCACTTAAACTTAAGTTTTATTAAGTCATGAAAAGTCAATCATGAAAGCGAATTCGCAGACATATAAAATATAGGTAAATATATTAGGACGATCAGTAACGGCGAGAAAGTTTTATTAGATGTTGGGTAATGAATTATATTTCATGTTTAAATTGAATATACGATCATAAACATGATGAAAGATAAATAAAAATTGTTTTAACCTTTGTTTTTATTCGAGCGTCACTGATGAGTCTTTTGTAGAAACGCGCGTTTGGCGCAAATACAATATTTCAACCCTGGTATCTATGATGAGTTTATTTACAACCACTGGGTCGATGCCATTGCTGGTGGAGTTTTAATTCCCCGAGGGTATCACCAGCCCAGTAGTCAGCACTTTTGTGTTGACATGAATTATCACTGATATGGGATAAAACTTTACATTTTTGAAATACTAAGGCTTTTCTACCTCAGGAATAAATTACCTTAGCTGTATTTGGCAAAACTTTTAGGAATTTTTGGTCCTCAATGCTCTTCAACTTCGCACTTTATTTTTAGGCTTTTTAACTTTTTTTGATTCGAGCGTCACTGATGTGTCTTTTGTAGACGAAACGCGCGTCTGGTGCAAATACAAAATTTATGGTATCTATGATAAGTTTATTTAGGTCCAAATTCATTGGTAAAAGGAGTATAAGGGGGCGACCATTTGATATTCTGGGGGGAAAAGGGGGCAGGATTTTCCCCCAGATTGACTATTCATTTTCATCTGTTTCTAAGCATACTTTTTTTCGATCGGCATAATTTATTTTCAATTTTGTAAAAAAAAACTGTTTCCTGCATTTTGTGATGCAGAATATTCATTTTCATCCTGTCTTATGCAAGGTCAATACCTTCAGCTCTTACCAGGCAAGCATATTCATTTTCAAAATCCTCCTTCCCCTCCCCCGGAAAATCAAACGGTCGTCCCTTAGCCACTGTCAAAATTTGACAGTTTAGCTGGAATGTCATTCTGGGGTGTTGCAGATGTGAAAATGAGATGTTTGGCGCGTTCGAATTTTAGGATTTCTTCCCTTAGCATTCCACTGAAAAAGATTTTCCACATGTTGATATGTGTATAAGATGTATAAATGTGTTAACCTTTCGTGCCTTTCTCATGACCGCTTGTAGATTGTAGCTCAGAAATGCAACTACGCTAATCAAAGATAGAAAAGATAAGGATAAATGTATGTATAATGGTTCTTTGGCTACATACTTCATCCGTCATACTGTCTCCATGTTCCAGGTCCGCAGTGATTAAATAAATAATCAAAATGAAGTTTCTATGATAGGATAAAGTGGGGTAACGGATGAAAAGGAACTTAAATTACACGATTTTTGTTCTCATTTGAAAATAAACCTTTCAGGAACGGACTGCGCTAGTATATTTTAAACATGAACCTTAAACAATAAGAAGTTCGATGAATACGTAAAAAGGGGTGTACATTGTGGATAAATATTAACATTAATAAACAGATACATACCTGTAAAAAGTAAAGTAACCACTACATGGACCACACTCATATCCATGAATTAAAGTTGTTTTGTTTTTGAATGCAACTACATAATTGTTATATATTGATTTTCCCTATAAACACAATATCCAATACCCAGTTGAACTACGTTGACATTTTAGGTAAACAATTGTTTACTGTAATCAGAACATTTTAAATACCCACATAACTACATTAATGAATGGCAGATTCCAAGATACAAATATGAATTCATTTAAATCCATAAAATTACATCCTATCTAACATTAATATATATAACTGTTCTTCAATAATAGAAAAATATGGCCGATTTCATTCCATGTGTGTTGGGTAGCGTTACTGTCTTTATAATGAATGAAGGCAATTTAGGTTGATCGATATACTAATAATAACCCGCATTAGTTTATACAGAGATCACAGATTTACAACATCCGATACACCGGTCATTTTTTGAAAAACAGGAAGGAGTTCCGTGTATACCTTAGAACATATTCCTTCCGGTTGAAAAATTAATGTAATTTTTATCAACATTACCTGTCTGTTATCGGCTCGCTTTACCGAACCGTGACAAAACAGTAGATAATGTTGTTTTATCAGTGTCACACATCACGTCAAATGTAGTGCATTACAGTAAATTATATTACATAGAGTTATTTTTGAAATTATGACACTGGAAATATATGATGTGGCTTTTGTTTTTGTTTATTATCTGATTACTTAATAATATAAAAGACCAATTTGAATTTTGTTTGAAATAAAAAATATTTAATATTCATGAAAAAAAAAAGAAAAAGAAAAAGACTAATTTCTTGAATGTTCAGGTTGAGCTTTGCACTGTAAAACAATCCGTAGGTGTTTAAAAGTATATATAACACGTCATAATTTGTACTATCCCTGTTTTCGTCCTATTTGATGACTTTTTCTGTTCCGATATGCATTCACATATCATTGTTATGCTGGTGCGGATAGAGATGGACCAACGCAGCTAGTGTAACTATGATTTTTATCCATTCAGACGTGCTCTATTTATGCCTATTCAAATAATTTTTGGTCTGGAGCTTCTTATTGCAGGTTATTCCAGAAACGTGTCGTGCGCAGAAATTGGTTTGATAAGTTTTTCCTTTGTATCGTTTAATCTATGAAAAGATATGTACTATAAAATTTAGAGCGAGGGGCTTGCCCCGAGCACTTAATTTCATAGTATAAACCTTTTCATAGACTTTCCAATTTAACACATATTTACAACTCAAGACATCTTATAATTGGTCTATTGATAGTTTGTTTTGGCTGACTACTTGCATCACAGGTGTTTGTAAAATGGAATTCATTAACTAAGTTTTTATGTTTTGTAAATTCACTCACTGGTATCATAGTGAAATATGTGATTTCAAAATGCCCTTGACTCCAGAATGAATAGATGGTAGCTGCTTGTGTTAGTATGAAAAAATAAATTGACCATAATCAGGCATTTATAATCAAATTGCAGTGGAAGCTTTACATGTTTTGAAACCATTTTTCAATTTCACAGTAAAACTAAAGCTATATTAAATTTGAAACACATAGATTATGTGCCCATAGATAGTCTAGTGAATAGGCATTAAAAAGCAACTACCAACAGATCATAGATCATAGGTTTTGTGGATTTTTTTTTATTTCAAAGTAATTAATAAAAGATTTATCAGAATATACATATATATATATATAAACGTAGCACATTCCCTTCAGACATTATCACGGTTTTTCAATTCATGGCGAAATATATCAATTTCCTTAAGAAAGTTAAAACAAAATCATCATCAAGTTCCCTTCACAAGGTTTCATAGTACACCCTTTTTCGTGTGCATAGTAATTGCATGGATGGTAAATTACCACAGTTATAAGATAGCTCTGTACTCTAATCAAGGTTTTAATGACCTTATTTGTTATTCTTTATTTGTATGAAAGAAACTTGCAATTGTCAAAAATATTTTTAAAATCAAAAGATTTTAATAGCAGAATAATTATTTAAAAATCAATGTGAAAACTAATAACTTTTTTTTTTAAATTTGGGACACAGCATTTTATTTCAAAAAAGCCAGTGGCAAGTTTTGATTTAATATCTTGATTACAATACAATTAAATCTTACCTTTGTGGTCATTCATGCATAGTTCTTAGTTTACGGAAAAAGTATGTAATATGAAATTTAGAAGGCAAATTCAAGCAATTTGATTGGACGAGAAGTTGTAAGTATGTGCTAATAGGACATGGTGAAGATTTTGGTCATTTAAATGTGAATTAGTGGTGCATTTGCACATTGTTTAACCTGCTGCCTCAAATAAAATCCTATACGTGACTCGGTACTTATACATCCCGCCATTGTGTTATTGTGCTATGGTCATTTTTTGTATTCTTGTCTTTCTTTTTGCTTATGTGCTTTGTCTATTTATATACCATTTTGTTTTTCTTTGTTGACATATGTGTTTGTTTTTATAGTGATTAAGATTATAACTGCTGTACCCCTATTTTTGACATTTTTATCGATTATGTCTGTTTGTTTTATCACACATTGTTGTCAATATAATGGAATTTAATGCAACTGTCAGAGACAAGTGAGAGGTTTAGCTAGCTATAAAACCAGGTTTAATCCACCATTTTGTACATAAGGAAATGCCTGTACCAAGTCAGGAATATGAAAGTTGTTTTCCATTTGTTTGATGTGTTTGAGCTTTTGATTTTGCCATTTGATAAGGGACTTTCCGTTTTGAATTTTCCTTGGAGTTCAGTATTTTTGTTATTTTAATTTTTACACTTATAAGAGATATATTAAAGAATTTGTTTTCTAAAATAGCGTTTCGTTTGTTGTGTGGCATTTCATTTTACTACTACTACTACATCTGTCATTTTCATATCGACACCAGAACCCATGGGTTGACTAGGGTACAGAAATATGATCATCCACCAGGCAGTGATATCCTCCATAACGAAGGGCGCCTGTATGTCTTTTTGGGTGAATAAATACGCAGTCACGTCTTGTTTAGATTATCATTGGGGACGTTAAATCCGATGCCTCGTGTGGGAAAAGTGCCGTGCTCTTTGCACGTTAAAAGAACCTTTCAACAACACATTGATGGTTGGTGGCATATTGTCAAACAAAATGTCTGCACCTATTCCACATACCATCATTTTCTAGTAGCATTCGAAATTTCCAACCAACTGTGAAGAACATACCTCCTGAATACGCATGATATATTTGCCACTTGACGTTAACAACAATCAAATATCTTATTGACACATGACAAATGCTAAGTTCACAACGTATTTTATCAATTATAAGATCAGTATAATATTTTTGGCACAGTTAAAAGTTATAAACATAGTAACAGAAATAGGTTAAGTTCTATTTCATATCGATGATATATGCCTCTCTTTTATCTAAAACATCTTTGTAATACATTTGTCCTTTTTAAGTCAAATTCATCGGATCGAAATGCTAATCGTCAAAGATTATAGTTGTTATACAAATAAGTACACAGTGGTAAATTAACATAATACAGTAGTTAGGACGGGAGGACAGTTAGTAAGTCATGAATGATTGTAGCTACTGACATTTTTAACACAATTAATATCCATATGAATTATTCGGAAATGTACTAGATACGAGTATAAATGAATATATTGGATGACTGTACTTCTGTCATAGGCATTAGCAATTAACTGAAATGTCAAGTGTGAAATGTATTCAAATCATGTTAAAAATTGCAATTTTCTATTTTTAATGATACAAATAAACTAAAAAAGCAGGTCAGCTCATTTTTTGGGGTTAATTTTTGAAAATATATTTGAAACCTCATTTGTTCATGAGGAATAAAAACCTAATGACACCTCCCTTTAAAAAAAAATGATCAAAGATACCAGGCTTATAATTTTGAACGCAAAACGCGCGTTTCGTCAAATGTTGATGCGTTGACATTGCAATATGCATTATTTAAATATGCTGGTTGAAATTCAGTTAATATTGAACTTTATAGGTTCATGGACGCATAGACGACTTTAAACGGTGTTTGTTGTTCTTGATGCTATTTGTTCATACTCTAAATGCTTAATATGTATTTAACATGACACATTTTTTACTTTGAACTCTGAAGAAGGTTTGTATGAAAGTCATATTTAACATTCTTATTGTTCAACCATTTAAATGTTGTTTTTTTTTTTTACTGGCAACAGTTACTTGAACTTAAGTTATTAATTATTGATATCAAGTTCTTATTGATAGTTTGATTGCTTTGTGCTCACCTTTCAAATTATCAAGATTTTGAAATAAAAATGGATATGACAAATGACTCAAAGTGATTTGGTATAGAGTCCATTCAGACGAGTGTAAAACAGTTTATACAGTTAAATACTCATCATAAAAACAAGAATCTAATTTTGCCCAATATAGAAAAACAATTTTTAATAACAATTATATATTATAACTTATGATATTTGAACTTAGAATTAACAAATTAAACATTTCCTTCTCGTTCTGTTTAGATTCATCGATATCGATTTCTAAGTAAAGAAGAAGATATTTTACAGATTGTATTCATTTACATATAAATAGAACATTTCTCAATAAAAAATCAAATGAAGCCTTCCTCTATAAGATTAAGTCCCCTGTGATGTTGACTATACTGGTTTTCTTCTGTTAATTACAAAGAGTACATGTTCAAGATTGAAATTCAAATCAAATTTCTTTCAGGAAGCTTACATTGATTGCATAAAAATTAATTTACATGGCAGGATCATTGATCAAAGAGTAATACGAGAATACGTTTCACCAAATACATTGAACGCAGATAAACTACATTGTTGAATGATATGTGCTTGTCGCAGTCAACGGTAAATATTTCAAGCATGCATATTCAGGACGAGAACAAATTAACAAATAGTATAATAGATAAGTTTACAAAGATTGTTTACCGGGATGAGAGCCGAGAAATTTGGACTGCAACTGATAAATGAAGGTATGTAAGAGAAGGGCTGAAATTTTGCCTTGCAAAACATACGGATCACTTAAAGAGTTATCACAAGGATTCTTGCATATGCAAGAGTGACACTCTCTCTTGACGGGAATTCGGGTTTGATGTCTCCATTCCGATGGTAAATGCTGTGTAATTGTACATCCCGCACAGCCAAGAGGACGCTCACTGAAGGCTCACCTCGGACAGAGAAACTGGGACCAATATCTATACATCGTGGAGGTAAAGTTTAAACAAGCATCAGATTTCCCTTGGAAAGATGTACGCCTTATGACGCTAATTTGTGTAGCGAAATATTACGCTAATTTTTCATCCCTCTGTAAATATTTAATAAATTCACTATTCTAAATAGCATGTTAAAATGATTAATTGTTAGGCAATCTATGATAACTATAATGATAACACAGGTACACGTAGGACACCTGCATATCGGAAATCGGTCGCGTGTAACCAAAACATTCGTTTTTTTGTCGTCGGATTTACTCTATCTGTTTAAGTTTGATCGAGGTCAATAATTTATAATTTAAAAACTGATAGCATGAACCCTTACTTCCAAAAAGGATAAGCTCACTTACAGGGTATGTCTATTTATATAATTCAGTTGCATGCATATGATCAAATACAATATTGGAGCAGTATCATTTCAAACAAAAAACAACTTTAGTTTAAAGTACAAAAAAACAACTTATACATAATAGTCTATTCAAATATACAGGTGGTTGGTTTCATCATGATTTTTGTCTGTACATTTAATTTGCTTTTCATTAGCAGTTGAATTTGTCACTACTCATTCGTCAAAAATCTACCTGTGTCATAAAGCAGGTAAGTCATAACGCTGACAAAGATAGACGAAAGATACCAAAGGAACATTCAAACTCATAAGTCGAAAATACACCGACAAAGCCATGGAAAAAAAAAAGAAAAGGACCAAAAAGACAAACAACAGTATACAAAACACAAGGTAGAAAACTAAAGACTGAGAAACACGAACCCCACCAAAAACTCGGGGTTATCTCAGGAGCCTCGGAAGGGTAAGCAAATCAAGATCCATAAATGGCACCCGTCGTGTGGTATTCTTGGTCAGTTGGACGGACGCCAGCAGATATTTTTCTGTCATAAACATGACGTTTTGTTGACTTAAGTATGTATGGTTCATTTTTGTGTTTATACCTCTTTAGGGGGGATTTTAATCTCAATGTTGGCATTTTCTATTTCAGGATTTGTTCTAGCTTGTGACTAGACCTTTGTAGGGAACTGTATAGATTGGATTTGTATACTTTTCTCTTTGGTCGACGTATTTTTTTAATATGATCTCTACCACTGAATTTTATATATTTGCTGAACTTCATTGGTATGTCAATTCGATTATCTTTCGCAAGGTGCTACGACTTGGTCACCATTTTTGATATGCTTACCATGGCATAATATATGGTTCTTCCGTGCCATTTTTGACCCATTCTTAATTGTATTCATTTAGAAAAATTTAGTTTTCAAATATGTAGGATTCGTCATATGTCTAAATTGATATCCTATTGATCTTTTGTTCTACAAACAAGTCAAATTTTGCTGAAATAGTTAGTAGACTCTTTATAGTAGGAGTGACTGACCTGAAATGACTATTTGTTTACCCCCTTTTCATTTTGGGCAAAAAACTAAAGGATATAGAGAGAAACTGACAACAGAAAAAATGACCAGCAATAAAAAAAACTTCAAAAAAGAGTTTTTTGTCATAAATTCTATTCTATTCTAGTCTACAATGTTTAGAGTGTCGATTGTTGAAGATGCATATAGACCTAGGTGAACAACACATGCTCTTTATTAGAGCCTCTAGTCTAATGATGTGAGGATTTTTTCTCTACAGATGACTCCCTTGATGGCGAACTTCTGTAATGTTGATTTGAAGTTATTATCAAATGTTTGTTCTATCACTGGTTCTAACATAATAACTATCGCGTGTAAGATTTTTTCCTCTGTTTGGGGATTCTTCGTCGCTGAATTGTCCAAATTTTGTATCAGACAATTGCAGATTTTATCCAGGGAACTTTCAAGTAACTTGTGTTTAAAAGAACAGCCCCACGCGTTACATGTACATGGATTGCATTTATCCCAATACTGCTACCCTTTTTCATAATTGCTGAGCTTAAGCAAGTTTGAGAGAGAAACGTAGTCTTAAGATATCTATTTTTGTCTTCAACTATTGCTTTTGGTGTAATATCTATTTGTAGTAAATAAACTTGTAGTCTTCAGTATTGTTGCTTAAATTGATTGTAGAATTGAATTTTTATTTGATTTTGTTCGCTCATAAATGCATTTTAGTTTGCATATAACTGTATAATTGACAATGATAAATTGTATTTTGTAATAACGCTTGGCTGATTGCTATTCTTCATTTTGTTAAAAACATCTAAATCTGATTTTTGAGTAGATTTGATATAACTTTAACAAAATTACAATAACTCATATATTTTTCTCTAGTAAATGTCTGGTCAATATCAATATGATTAAAATGCTAAATTAAAGGATTCATTGTTAATACAGTCATAATCGGAGTTTAATTGTCATGGGCATACCATATATGCAGATATAATTATTTATTTAGCATAACTAGATGTGTATGTCTTAGAGATATACTGAGAAAAAAAACCTGGGTATCTAACTACAGTGAAAAGCCGATAACCACATTTCAGGGATTAAAAGAATTTTAATGAAAACTCATAATGACTACCATGTCCTTGCAAATTCTTCAAATGCATCGAAGATACGAATAATTTCATGACAAGAAACTGAATGAAATAAAAATCAATATAAAGTTTTTGAAAATTTTGAAGTATGAATTATATAACAAAAACACATACATTTACATACATTTCATTACCGGGTGTTTGTGTGATACTGCATGACAAGCAACATGAGAAAATATATCAAATCAATCATATACATGATATAAGCACAACAAAAAATATATTTGTATATAACTAACAACAATTATAAAACTATTAGAAATTATCCCAGCATTTTTTATCTGGTATAGTCAAGAATTGTTATAATTGCAGCTGTGTTTTTTTTTTTTTTTTGCCCACTGTACTGGATTGTAGATTTTTGTTGTAAAAGAATAGATAAATTGATTCGTGAAACAAAACTCTTGTGTCAATGATGTATTTTACAGAGCTCTGTGTATTCTTCATATTTATATATTTAATTTGTATAATACGTCGGACAACTGCGAGTTAGAAACAAATGAATTCGTCGCGTTATTTACAATGAAGTATTATACCAGTTACTTCTTTTTTGCTTAAGGCAACAATATCAACTTGAAGTTGATAAGATTAGGCGAGAGATACATGTAGAACACCCAATAGAACGCCAAATGCTGGTAGTTTTGATAATGTGCTAATGAAATAATAATAATAAATCAATCATACAAAAACATGTATTTCGTAAGTTCTTGGTACCATTAGATTTGAGCAAAAATATAAAAATATTTACAACAGTTTAGTAATAAATATGAGTCTCAAGAAAACAACCAACCAGCAAAAAAAAGTACATATATCATGTATATAGAAAACAAAACATTATAAAATAATAACCGGACGGATACATCTCTGTCGAATAATTTATGTGGTGTAGAAATCTGTATCATCATGTTACTTCTGTTTTACTAGAAACAAATCAACTGGTGTTCTAGATCTGCTTTCAGCATAAAATGTCTCCAAATCGGTAAAAGTAACCGTTTTACATTGAGATGTTGAGTTCATAGGAATTTTCTTCCTGGGTAACAAAATAATCATTATTTCAGCATAAGTTATAATTGATGTAAGATTTTTAACATAATAAGTATATAATTGGTAAAATATTTTAGGAAACACTAATTTCTGTTTCCCACCATGAATACACTCCGCGTGTAAAATTAGCTGCATGTTGGAAAGAAAACTGTTTCAAAATGATACATATAAATTATCCATTTGCCAAATATAATTTCGGGAAACGTTGTTTTCTTCATTTTCTTTTTTTTCTAATTTATTTGTCAAATTCAATTTTAAAGGTAAAAATACATCAAGCGACAGCAAAAGTTCATAATTTAAAAATTACTATAACAAGTGGCCAAAAAATGACAAACGATATAGAAAACCAGAGAGAAAAAGATTGTTCAATATTGTTGAAGTATTATTCTCAGAGCTCGATCTCTCTCCATTTATAGACAATCTGGTCTACAATTTTCTGTTGGTTAATTTTCTTATTATATTGTAGTGTCTTGTTATAACTTTGAACCGTTTAAAACAAAATAGAAAACCTTGCGAGACAAATACTGATTTAAAAGTTTGATTGTCAGCCTTCAATCGTGAATTTACCTTTTCTATAGATAACTATTTGAATGAAATGTACATGTATCCTTTCTTTGTTGACGATGTCCTCAATACTTCGTATACCAATGATCATCAATTTTAGCATATTTTGACGCAGCTTTATCAAAGGAAAGCATACATGTGTCATCTATTTTGAGCGGATATTTGTAGTTTTTTTTATACATTTTAATATAGGATGACTTTACTATTTACTTACTCTATGGATTTGCATTTGCAAAGAACAATTACAGCTACAATTACAGCCACTGCTAGTACAATGCCCACCGAAATTCCGATTGTCACAATGTTTACCTCATCTGTAAGGTAAAGATATCTTTCAAATGGCAAAATCGAGTAAATTGCATTGAAAGTAATATCTGTATTTCAATTATGTAAATTCTTACTAGAATTTCTTAAAAACTTAATCAGATGTCGGAATGAACAGAATTGGATTTGAATGAAAAACAGATATAAGCTGAGATTTTTAGGGACAATTTCTTCTTTAAATGGGCATTAGCTATCAAATTCGTGTTCACCGATTTGACTAAAATTTTCATATTTGATGTATAATATACTAAAACGTATATCCAATATTCAAAAAGTCAAAAATAAACAATTGACTATGCATGAACTCGATAATACATTTATCAGCATTTCGTGTGTATGTTCTTCTGGACGCCATCTAATTAACCATCGAAATGACCTCCGAAGACTTCCGACGGTCATTTAAGCCGAATAAATATAATCAGATAGCGACCACGTACAGATGTTTTTTTTTCTAGGTCTGTTTGATTTCATGTTATCGGTGAAAACAATGTTAATCATCGTTTGTACCTGTATAAGAACGATTTTTTGTGGATCGAATCAGTCAATGAAATGGTTCACCCTTGTTTCACTTTCAATATTTACATTATGTCCCTTTTAATAGCCAATCGCGCCTATTACATGCGTCACTCATCTCAAGCTAAGGGGTTAAATTGAAGTTCACATGAATACGGATTCACATAAGGTCGAATTATTCACTTGTAAGTGAATGATACATCAGCGATGTTTTTGGGCTCATTTTGACAAATTAGGACCAAACTGCTTGTAACGAAATATTATTTCAAAATTCTGCTTTCATTAATTCTTGAAGCAAAAAGAATTGTATTCTAAACTCGTAGCTTATGCCCTTTTAAAAGTATCACTGTATTTATGGTTTTTTTTTATTGTCAAAATTTTATTTCCAGCTAAAATATTTTACGTAGTCGTATGTCGACGAAACAACCAAATTATAATCCTGGTATCAATGGCGAGCTTTACAGTCAGCTACGGCACCCAGATAAACAACCGGATGTTATAGTTGTTTAATATGTTTGAAAGCTTTTATACTTACCATTGTTACTA
This sequence comes from Mytilus coruscus, assembly GCA_017311375.1. NCBI lineage: Eukaryota > Metazoa > Mollusca > Bivalvia > Mytilida > Mytilidae > Mytilus > Mytilus coruscus. Next base: position 59,597,877 of record CM029601.1, read on the forward strand.
CTTTCCGTTGCTTGACAACTCTCCTGAAAATATCAGCAATAACTTTCGAGTCAAGAGAGGTAACTCTAGGGTGCTAGTATAGTTCAGGTAATCAATATTTAGATTTGAATATTACCAACGTAAAGAGGATTTGAACCAAATTTTCACTGAAGTGTTGTTTGATTGATTATATATATAAGATTTGACGATCTTGTCGATAATGAAAGTTAACTATCTCAGTTGCTATCACGCTTTTCATTAGCTATGCCAGTGTCTTTAAATATATATTTCTATTCCTAGGTTTTACATGCCTATTATAATTTATCTGTCTTTACATAGTGTATTTCCGGTTTTGTTATAATTCTTACATGAATTTGTGTACTGGATATGAGGGTTATAACCAAACATCGTAGTAAATTTGTTCATTTGCCTGTTTATCATGGCATCTTCGGTTGTGGCAATGAAAATACCCGGAATATACAAAAAATATGCATGAATTAACAATGACAGTATAGTTCAATGTGAATCTTTCGTGGATATGAACGAATTTGAAGATGACCTGCAGGTTAAAAGATATAAACTTAAACATATAAGTCTACAAAACATATCGGAAAGTTCTTATGTATATGAAATAGAGTTAAAAGTTTAAAACTATTAGGCGTTTATTCCTTTGGACACAAAGGAGTTATATACATGTGCATATGTACATAATGCTTTTAAAATGAGTAAGGTTCTCATGGGCGCCATCAGAATTTTTCCTTTTTTGTACTCCTGTTTTCAGTCTGAATAGACCTATGGCGTTTTTATATGGTTCTAAACGCCGATTTTGGTGGTATACACACATATAACTTTGAAATGTACCAATTTGCTCACTGTAAAGATGCAATGTGGCCCTTTACACCAAATCTTACCGAAGCAATACACGAAACCGACGTAGAATTACATGAGTAGCAATCTTCATCGTATATGATTATGCTGAAATTTTCTCCAAAGTTGATTCCGTCGTTTGATAAGCTAATCTCGTATCCTTCTGGCGTAGTTGTTGTCTGAGTAGATCTTTTACGTCTTGATGACTTCAGTTCAACAGTCACCATGAACACGTTTCTAAATTCAGCTTTGAGTATTTCGAATTCAGATGTGTAGAGAATAGACCTTTGCAGAATCTACAGATATAAATTTGTATCAGAAATAAATTTGAAAAACCTACCCAGAGGATCACCCTGCGCCAAAAATGCCATGAAACCCTTGAGCAATAGATATGATTTTTAGTTATGCTCTTGCTTCTGGTCGAATTTCTGTTCTTTTTGAAGTGATTGGTTTGAAATGGAACAACATATTATAGCATCAAACAAATTTCTAAGAGGAAGAACTTTCAGTATTTTCTGAATTCTTAAGAAATTGTATTTGTGGTAACGATTACAATACATTTGACTTTTAAAGATCTCGAATTGTTGATCAAAAGCCTAAAATGTCGCATAACTCAGTACCGCAAGTTAAATAACAATTTAAAAGGGCTCAAACGGCTATAAAGTGAGCAAAACGCAAGTCTATGAAGAAGGAATCTTTAAATGTAGGTATTGTGACGGCTCGATTCTTCACTCAATAACATATTCATAAATAACAATAAGTAAATCGGTGGGGTAACTGTTGCTTAGTTTTTCAGTTGTCTGTCTAATGTTTTGTAAACTCTTCTTTTAAAACAAGGTATAATAATCACGGTTCAATAATTTAAGTAAATTGGAATTAATAGATTCTTTCTGAGTTTCTATCGAGGACGAGTGATGATCCATTTATAGGGATGGGGAATATATAGTTTGAAAAAACTGAACCCCTGAAAATGACACGACCAAATTGGCTAATTGGTATCAGATGAAAAAGAATATATGAGAGTTAAACTAAGACAAAGTCTAGTATAGAGGACGTTCGACAAATGATTAACAATAGACATATCAGCCCTTTCTATTCAAATATTGGTAGTACATTATGATATTTATTGTCACATGTGTAAAAGTAAAACACGAACATACTTTAACTTTTGTCAAATACGTTAGGTTTTTTAAGAACCCACTAGAACACGACCGCGATATGCCGAGGGTCCGTGACTGAATTAAACACCATTGTTCTATAATAGTTATATTATATATTAAGTTGAATTCTTTGATTCGTCGTTTTTACGTCATGTCGGCTAAAAAATTAGACCTTGCTATTTTAGAAGTATATATTATCAAAGACATTTATTACTTAACCTGGAAACTCCTTCGTTTATACCAAATTATAGTTGACTGGAAATCGCCATAAATATTTGTTTTCACACACGATCGTGTTTTGCTGGAACAAATACCATTGTACTGTATGCTGACACCAGATGGTGGCACTGATGTCTGTCTTGAGCAGTCGATACCCATGAAGCCATCGCTGCAAATGCAAACGCCTGTAATAATAAATGAATGCGTTTAGAAATTTTGTTCACACTTCTTAAATTTGATTGTTTGAATGATTGGCGTTTTAACGCCACTTTCAGCACTATTGTGCTATTTCGTAGCGGTCACTTTTTAAATACATTTACTTGTTATTATTTTGTTTACTCATTTACACCATATTAATGACCAAGTGGGACATATAATTTGGTGTTATTAGGCCCCTATAACTCCATTTAAGGATATGAATGATACACAATAAACGTTATCGTCTAAAAAAAATCTAAAAGGAATAGGCGAGGGTCTGTTTGGAGTTTGTATATAATGATTATGGTTGCAAAACGTATGCTGATGTTATCAGCGAAGAAAGATCAAATATAATATATAGTATATGCGTAGTCGTAAGCGATTACAAAATGTGATACGGCTTAATGAATGTTAAGAATTCCTAAGGAGACGAAATTTAGTTTTGATCAAAAGGTCGAAGTGGGGTCGGGCCAAAGTTTCCTCCGAAATTTAAGCAAACATTTAAAAGGAGTCATTGACGGCCAAGATATTGTATATGGCATAAAAAACCCTATCACTTAATATGTTTTGCTAGCAGAAAAAAATACAAGCAACTCGGTATCTAGGAAAGTCCATGCATTACCTTTGACAAACTTTTTGAACCATGTAACTGTGAACAATACACATAATTTGCTAAATAAAATCCAGGACTCGCAAGAGCGACGTATAACGCGCATGTAAATGAACAGTAAAAAGTTCACGCGGCATTAAAACAAGGTTTGAGTGATGTATTGGTTTAATATAATAATTCTAACTTGACGTTTAACACCAATACATCAAGAATATCAGGACGAAACTTTGTGAATGTGATATAATCAAATATAACCCAGCGTTGTAGTAGACTGACACACTGAGTCGTATTTCTATGCTGTTAACTCACAAGGTAACAGTACGAAGGGAGAATTGTCGTTCTACCCGGACACATAACTTCGACTCCGATTCGACAGTCACTGCTTTAACCTCTAATGGCAGCATATACCAGTTGTCAAGTCTTTGGTTTGACCTCTCGCATTCGAGGCGAGAACGCGATCATGAGAACACCGAGGCGGTATACAAAGTCAGAGAGTATGTCATGTTTTATGTCAAGGTTGCTGTTAACAGTGAAGCTTTTAAGCCTAGGGTTCCAAGTGTAAGTCATCCTCTCAAAAGTTTATGGACACAATCATGAGTTAGTTGATGGCCGTTATGGAATATCTCGGTCACATATGACCACGAATATGTTCCAATTGTCGTAACTACAATCCCGCCCTCTTCTTCTCGATTGTGAGATTACCGAATGAGACTAATAACCGGATTTTTATTTGCCTGAGCAACAGTTCACTGGAATACCCTCAATTCCAATCAAGTTCAAACATTTAATGACGTCAGAAGTCAATGTACAGTATTTTGGTATTGGAATCGATATGAATCAAACGTATTACGGACGTATGCGTAGATATAATTATGCGTACATGTGCACCCAAAAGACACAATCTGACCAGAAAGCGCTTATACACATACATACAAAAGCAAATATAAATGATTGATTGGTTGTTGTTTGCTATATGTACAGTGGCAAATATGTCATGCATGTTCAGGACGAGTACATTTGAATAACGAATAACATAAGCAGGTCCTGCAATTGGGGTGTGAACGGGCTGATGGTCGTCGAATTTAACGTTCCCATTCTTTCCGGATGTGGCTGTGAATTTTTACATCCTGTTCAGCCAAACGAACGCCCCACTTTGGCAAGGAAGACTTTTCGGTTCAGTCAAATATAAGAAAATCATACGCACCTGAAGTGCAGTTACCATTATTGTTGCAGTTGCTTGGGCAAAGAAGACTTGTGATATAAGTTAGTATTGTCTCGTTTCCTGATGCAGTTTCTTCGATGTACAAAGATTCATTGCGTACTGCTTCTATAATAATACTGGTTACCATAGCATCAATGGTATCAGCAAGAAATGTCATATCGCCAACTAACTATAAGGTAAAATTTCTTAACAATTTACATCAATGTTTATTTTTGTGTCCCCTGTACTTTTGTTTAAGAAGTCTTTTTATAGGTACTATAGTCAAATGTTTTTTCTGTACTTTTATAATTTCACGTTTATCCATGCCCTCTTTGTTATTCATCTAATCGAGATACAAAGGGTGAGGGCAAAATCTAAATCTAACTTTTACCTCGTTGAATAATCATTTCTCATTCGAGTTGTCTAGTTATATCTTAATTGTGTGTCATCTAGAGAATTTGGTGTTGATTGCAGATCAATGATAGTCTGTTAAATATATGCTCAACTATTCTAGATCCTAGACGATTTAGAGCTTGACATATAATATAAACTCTTGTCTACTATTGAATCAGTAATTGACTACATGTCTTTTTTTTCATTTGGTTACTGTCTCATGGACTAGCGCTCCACATCTCCTTTATTTATGATTTGAAAAACGCCAAACTGTAAATGTTGACCACTTGGTATCACGTGTTCGTAATCTTTCTAATTACCCTTCTTTGGAGCACTTGGTTACAAGTATTCTATAAATCATATGAATGATTAAAGCTGCATATATTCGATGACTCAGGATTTATAAGCACAACGTTTTTGAAAAGTGTTTCCTGCCATTAGGAAGAAATAATTCCGCAAGTGAGTGGTGTATGGTGTTCTTCTAATCAATAAAAAGAACCGTGTTTACCCTTTAAATACAACCCAATACCCGACCTTAGCTGCTTATCTTACGATTATCGGCTTTGGAGGGCTTTGTTTTGTTTAAGGGGGAACGATGATAAACAGTCATGTTTGGTCCGAGTTTTTGGACATTAAATTATAGGTCTGGTATGTTAAACACTTTATGCTCCTGATGATCCCTACCTTTTGAGTGATACTACTTAACTCTTAACGCCTATCAACAACGAAACAAAATAAAACCATGCACATAACCCAGTTTAACTTCATTCCCTCCCCAATAAAAACAAAAGAAAAACATCGCCTTTTTTATGTTGAATTCCATTCTATTTAGTTTACTTTTGTTTCATCATCAAGTAATTTTCGATAAATAGATTTGAATTATCAATGCCAAAACCTCCATCTTCCTCATTCTAGAAAATTGGCATGTTAAATATTGACGCCCCAACGTATGCTATTTTTAGATATGATGTATTAGTAGAACAATTTAGTTTTCCATTCTACCTTTATATCCATAGTACATGTCTGAACGAAAAAATCCTCGGATAAATCTCCAAAATCGCTATATAAATTAGAAGGCACGGCATTGCGTATACTTTCTAAACAGGCCTGTCTAGCACTCTCTTCTGTCCAGCCGTTTCTGAAGGTATCAGGTACCTATTGGAAATAGTCCATAGAAAAAAAGGTACATACACATGTTTTTTTTTTTTCATTTACCATCATTGAAATGGTTGATGATATGTATTATTAGACAGGCATCAATAATATGTACTTCAACATTACTTTTTGTACTTAAAGCAGCTTTGTTCACTCGAAATTTATATTTACTATGTACAAATATTAAATAATCGTCCCATTCAATGACTTATTGAATACAATACAGCAATAGAACACTAAGGAATTTATTCTGTGTTTTTACATGAAGGACACCAAATGAAAAAAAAATACATACATACACATCTTCGCTGTATACATCATTCTCGTAAGTCAAAGGTTGAAATTCAAAATCATCATCACCTTCTATTGAACTTGGGGAGTTTGTTATAAGGGATCGTCTTTTTCGAGTTTTGACAGTGTCTTTACAACCAGTGTAGAATGAAGATAGGCTGCCTGTTGATGACTGGGAGTTTTCTACGCAGTAGTCTGTAGCTTCAGTCAGATTGCAGTGTAGAGTATTGAAGTCATCAAGTGACACGGTGCTTGAAGCCTCTTGATCACATACACAATAGTGGGCTAATGCTTTCTTGTTGTGAACCTCCACACTTATGTCTTCTGATAAGAATGTTGGTTCCTCAACGAAGAGTTGTTCATCTTTCATCGTGTTATCGATTCTTCAAAAATAAATGTATTCGATTTCCTTTATTAATACTTTTAACACAAACATTATTTCTTTTTATGTAGGCAATTGTAAGAATATCGTTTTCTTTTGATTGTACAAGTTTAACTGTGTTGACGTTCCTATTAAATCTATCAAGCATCAACTCATCTAGTACCAGTTAAAATTTGTTATACTAGTAATTCGAATTTGTCTTTATCGTTCAAATTACATCAAGTACTTTTAATGCAAAAGAGTGGAGAACGATACCAAAGGGATATTCAAACTCATCAGCCGAAAACAACTGACAAAGCCATGGAAAAAGAATTAAAAACGACGAAAAGACAAACAACTGTACACAAAATACAACATAGAAAACTAAAGACGGAGCAACACGAACCCCACCAAAAACCGGGGGTTATCTCAGGTGCTCCGGAAGGGTAAGCAGATCATGCTCCAGATGTGGCACAGAATTTTGAAGGTATGATTTTAACTTCATCGCTTGGAACTCTTGGTTCAATAGCTTCCTTGTAAGCAGAACCCTCTATCAAGGAAATGCAAATAATAATATATGTGTATTTATAAAAGGTAAGGTGAAATGAGTGTCGTTGGGCCTGAAACCATACAACACAGGTTAACCGAAATATGTATGCAGATTTCCACATAAGGCCTGTAACATTGTACAAGCGCCTATAAAGTTTGGCAAGATGTAAATTGTCACGACGTATGTACATAAATAAAAAAAAAAAAAATGTCTGACTGAATTTAGTTTTTTTCCACACTTTTGTGATATTTACAATTATCTTCTTGATATAGAACAAGCTATGTTATACTTTATAACTGTGTTTATATAAAAATTCCGCATTTACCTCCAAGAATCTGCAAACTCCTTGTAGCTATTTACTACTCCGTTTTCCCGATGCATATAGTCATCAATGGGGTTTTTAACTGTATTTGGAAAGCCACAAAGACCCTTTGCCTCTTCTAAGTCGGGGATAGAAGGCTTAATTGATATTCCAGTAATAAACTTTGACCATGATGATATAGTAAATATTATCTGAGTTCCTGTAGGTAGAGTCACCTTGTAGGAATAAAACATTATCATTATATATTTTCTGTATTTTCATAAATAACATTATACATTCATGAGACTATTTCATACTTTTATTTTATTCTGACTTGCAATTAATCTTATTAATCGATTGAAAGACTGATGTATATCAGCATTTTTCAAACAAGTAGGAACAAAATCAGTATTTTCTAAATCAATATTAATATATTGCATTACAAGGGGATAATTAATTTTACGGAACAAATTGTCAAAGTCAACAAAATCACAGAAGAAAACAAGTTGAGAACTTACTTTATATCTGTATCGTGTCTGCTCTATAATGATATCAGAATCATCACAGCGTCGTAATAGAGTGATCGGTTGACTCAGTAAATGTTTTTGAGTTCTGGATATACTCTGACAAGTTCGCAAAACCAACAACGAGTTTCGACTTCTTATAGCTATCCCACAATGACACGAAGAACCCGCCCATCCGAATCCGCAATTTGTGAATAAAGCATGAACCTATAAGAACATTTTTGAAATGAAAGAATTATAATGTAAGGATTGTAACTAACATTTGCAAATATAGATTTAGAGAGGCACAATAAAATGATGCTTCAAACAGAAATAATCAACTGAAATTACTTAACTATTTAATTTCAACTAAAGGTTTTATTTCGATTGATTTAAACAATTTGCAATGTGTGTCGAAAGATATGAGCATTTTCATTACAGTAAGTTTAATTTTTATGCAATTCTAACGAAAATACAAAATGTGTTTGTTAAATGTATTTATGCATATGTTTTTTTGAAATTTCTTCTTTATTTCATTTTTTTCATTTATTGATGAGCATAAATGTCTTTCCATAAAGCATTGTTCAATAATTAATGTTGTATTGCGTACACATTATATAAGTAACATATTAATGTTAAAATAAAGAAAAGATAATTTATTAGTTACACATGTATAAAGTAGAACCAAAAGAAAACGAAACAGGAATCACAAATAGTACAGATATTATAGTATGATTTTAGAAATAAAACTATCTCTTAAAGTATTGCCACACAAATGTTAAACGAGCATTAAAGTTTGTGTACCCAGTATGGTCCTTTGTTGTTACGATACATTACAAATTCTCCTACTTCCATATAATGGTAATATTGGCCGTCAAACGTCCTTATATGGGGATCATTAAATGACTGGCAAAGTCTATTTTTCAAAACTACATCTTTGTCCAAGACCTTCACCTACAAAAGTAATTTGGGTAAGCTACACAACTAGAACGTTCATCAGTTAAATTAAATTAAATATGATCTTCAATTTTCTTCGGAAAATCCTGTACCAAGTCAGGAACACGTTCTGTTGGCTGATAACGTTTGATTTTGTCAGTTGTTATGGACCCCATTTTGAAAATACCTTGGAGTTGGTATTTTTGTTATACTTTTTAAAGAAAAAAATATTTCTTTTTAACTCGAAAAGAAAAATGGGAAATGTAGACTTCTTATGTCTGAACTTTTCAATTTAGAATTATTTTAAAATGTTCTTTTCTCATTTCTTAGGATGGAATTGATGAAGTAATAAACACACATACATGTACTTACTTTTATACCTGGAACTTTAACATCTTTCCAGATTTCATTAGGGGTCGACGTTGATGACGTTGATATTCGAATGTATGTCAAACGATCTCGGTAATTATACAGACCGTCAATGAACCCATATACTTTAAGAATCTTATTCTCCTCCCAATCCAAACTTCTAACTCGTATGCCACAAAACTCACTGTTGAAAATTATGTTCCTACCTCCATCATTGTTCGAACATTGAATTGTGCTCTTGTCATAATCAGGTTGAGATATGTAAAAGTTTTGATCGCAATGAGCACGTATTATATTGTTTGAGGATATACACCCTACTGGTACTGTCGCTGTAAAATTTATATCGATAGACTCCCCTTCCATAACAGTGTATTCAAATCGTTCAGGCTAAATTGAGATGAAAACATAATTATTCAATTTTATTAAATAAAATATGTGGGATGAGGAGTGATTGTTTTTTAGTCACAGTTTATGTACTTTTTAAATATTAATCCGGCGTTTGATTGGTACAACTGTAATGGTGGTCACTTTGTTTACTTGTTTATTCTATTTATTTGGGGAAATTGGTTAATGCTAGTATTATTTATAGTTCCGTAACTCTTTCTCCCGAGACCGGCCATGTAATTATTCTTGTCGAGACTTCCTGCTTCTTGCACGTGCCTGACTTCCGGCCCGGCCGGGCTCGTTGTCCCTAGGAACTATAAGTATGACGTCACTCATCGGGTTCAGGGCAGTCTACACTCAGGATTTGAAATGAGCAGACGCTCATACTTTGGCTTTCACTTTAGGAACTGTTACAATGACAACTTGTAGACTAGCCACCACCGTATATTTTATTATTCTCGTATGTAACTTATATTCAACCATAACGTATGTCTCTTAATAAACATCTTGTTTATATTTACGTGGTTTTATAGTTGTCCAATATCCCAGAACTTGGGTAGACAACGGGAAAACGAAGCCAGTGGAAACTCCACTCCCGTTACACAACTATCAAATTACGTACATATGGTATAATTTGTAAAAAAAACCTTCATTAATTAAGCACAAAGTTCTTTTTAAGCTCACCCTGTCCAAAGGGCCAAGTGATATATTATCGTTTCTTGTCGTGAAACTATCGACAATTAAAATTAAACTTGGCCACTATCATACTTGGGTATCAAGATTTAAAAAAAATGTCAGAAGATCCCGCCTGCCAATCAATATGAATGCCAAAGATAATTAAAAAAAGAACAAATGGATAAACTGCAAGTACTGTTTATCATCTTATAAACCGTTATAGATAGATAAAATCTTACATGGGCTAAACATGTTCAGAATTATCAACCTCCTGTCTATTTAGACCAAAATTGTAAGACGACACCTTATAGGCGTTATTGTCCTTAAATGAAGATTTTGACAATTTTTTCCAATTTTAGATTTATATCTTGAAACTTATAATAGATAGAGCGAAACTGTAAATACTAATGATTAGCAAGATAAGATCTGCAAATAAGTCAACATGACTATATCTGCATCGATATCTTAGAGTTATTGCCCTTAAATGACTGTTTAAACATTCCCTTGCGATTTTGGCTATTTAAAAAAGAAATTATGAGAGATAGAGTGAAACTGTATACGGCTTAAATGATCATCAGGATTAAATCAACAAATAAGTCCACATGGTCGGAATCATAAGCCGACTCCTTAAAGGACTTGTTGCTCTTGAATGATGAATGTATTCCCCAATTTTGTGTTTTACATAAATTATTGTAGAGAAAATTGTAATTAGCTAAAACTATCAGCAGGACAAGATATACAAATTTATAAAAATATCAGAAACCGCAACTGGTCTCCTTGTAGGATTTAGCGCCCTTGTAATTCAATTTCCTGTGTGTTTGTGGAAACTACAACAGTAGATAGATATTTCACTCATATTGAATTATTTGCAGAATTGGTGTAAGTTATTGTTCATTTTTGCTGTTCTAAGTTTAAATCTATCAATTAAAACCTTTAGATCTGTGCTTATGTATCCCGTCATACCTTGAACGACAAAATTATTTCATTTTTAATATTACTTTACTGTTAAGTCTGTTTTTGTGATATACATTTGACATGACTCTGTACTATGTATCCCGTCATAATTTGAACCACACTATTAGTGTATTTGTTGATATTGCTTTTGCTGTTGGGTCTGTTTTTTGTGATGTCCATTTTGCGTGACTCTGTGCGTATGTATTCTGTCATACTTTGAACGACAAAATTGTTTTATTCATTGATATCACTTTTGCTGTTGAGTCTGTTTTTGTGATATACGTTTGACGTGACTCGGACTTATGTGTCCCGTCATGATTTTAACCACACTATTATTTTATTTGTTAATGTTGCTTTTGCTGCTGGGTCTGTTTTTGTGATGTCCATTTGCGTGACTCTGTGTTTATGTATCTCTTTATACCTTGAACGACAAAATTATTTTATGTCTACCTGTACGAATTTCAAACGCGCGATTTTACGCCAGTACTTAAACCTTCCATCCTTATAGGTGGATTTTACATAGATAAATAAAATCGTATGATATAAGCATAATGAGGATGTTAAATTTGATGTATGCCCCTTTTGTGCTTCTTCGTAACATTTGTTTGTTTTATAGTGATTAAGATGATAACACAATGTTGACTGCTGTAATCCTATTTTGACATTTTACCAATTGTGTCTGTTTGTTTTGTTCACGCATCGTTGTCAATATAATGGAATTTGATACGACTGTCATACAAGTGAGAGGTTTGGCTAGCCATAAAACCAGGTTCAATCCACCATTTTCACATAAGAAAATGCCTGTACCAAGTCAGGAATATGACAGTTGTTATCCATTCGTTTGATGTGTTTGAACTTTTGATTTTGCCATTTGATTGAGGACTTTCCTTTTGAATTTTCCTCGAGTTCAGTATTTTGTGATTTTACTTTTAGATGAAAGATAAACACTTAATCTGGTCAAACAAATAATCAAATGATATAATTTTGCCAACACAGTTTTCATTCGACACAAATATTATTATTGCATTGTATCAGTTTTACACAACATGCAAGGTGAGTGATCCTTACAGCCTCTAGTTTATCCTGCTAGGTTTATTATCTTGTGCTAAGCGGAACGCCTGTTAATATTGTTTTGTACTGGAAACAAAGGACATAGTGATAACTATAGTTGCACTGTTGCATTTGTGTTTATTTAATCATTATTCTGTTATCAAATTTCAAGGGCAAAATAATGCTTCATGTATATCAAACCATTCTATCATGCCAAAACTAAGGCTGAATTTCTTTTTCATGGTGAACCTCGGATGGTTTTGGCTATTCCTTTCAAAATTGCTTTGCTCATACAGCTCTTTGAATATTCAGTCCTCTTTGACTGTCCTTACCTGTGTCTCTTATTGTTCATTATAAAGATGTGCATAGGACGCAAAACAAATTACATTTTTACATAAGTTAAGAATTTCCCTTCATATAATGCATGATTGAAAGTTAAATTAAAGTTTTAAATAAGAATTACAAAACATACGTAAATTCCTGCTTTGAACACTGGACTGAAGATGAAGTGTCCTGAATCCATTCCCGAGTCGTTTACCTTTATAGCACATTGAACCTGTAATTAAAATAAAAAGGACATGAAACATAAGATCAGTGCAGGAAAATCACGTTACCCTAATGTAATTGTATAAAGGATAACCAAAACGCAATAAAACATTTGTTTTGCACCGTTTCGAAGATTGATAGCTTCTGACGAAAGGAGGCTGAAAGTACTATAAAAGTACTACCGCCCTGCACTTGTCTTTACGTTTCAAAAGATATTGCATCATTAATTGACATTGATAAATATAATTGTTGTAAAGGATAGCCGTGAATATTAAATATTTAATATTTATCCTATTACCTCCATGTTCATTTGGTGTGTATCAATCCAGTCAGTGTCTCTTAGAATTGTTGTTAAGTTTATGTCTGTGAACGATACATTCGTGTAGGTTATGAGAAAGATAAACACTTAATCTGGTCAAACAAATAATCAAATGATATAATTTTGCCAACACAGTTTCCATTCAACACAAATATTATTATTGCATTGTATCAGTTTTACACAACATGCAAGGTGAGTGATCCTTACAGCCTCTAGTTTATCCTGCTAGGTTTATTATCTTGTGCTAAGCGGAACGCCTGTTAATATTGTTTTGTACTGGAAACAAAGGACATAGTGATAACTATAGTTGCACTGTTGCATTTGTGTTTATTTAATCATTATTCTGTTATCAAATTTCAAGGGCAAAATAATGCTTCATGTATATCAAACCATTCTATCATGCCAAAACTAAGGCTGAATTTCTTTTTTCATGGTGAACCTCGGATGGTTTTGGCTATTCCTTTCAAAATTGCTTTGCTCATACAGCTCTTTGAATATTCAGTCCTCTTTGACTGTCCTTACCTGTGTCTCTTATTGTTCATTATAAAGATGTGCATAGGACGCAAAACAAATTACATTTTTACATAAGTTAAGAATTTCCCTTCATATAATGCATGATTGAAAGTTAAATTAAAGTTTTAAATAAGAATTACAAAACATACGTAAATTCCTGCTTTGAACACTGGACTGAAGATGAAGTGTCCTGAATCCATTCCCGAGTCGTTTACCTTTATAGCACATTGAACCTGTAATTAAAATAAAAAGGACATGAAACATAAGATCAGTGCAGGAAAATCACGTTACCCTAATGTAATTGTATAAAGGATAACCAAAACGCAATAAAACATTTGTTTTGTACCGTTTCGAAGATTGATAGCTTCTGACGAAAGGAGGCTGAAAGTACTATAAAAGTACTACCGCCCTGCACTTGTCTTTACGTTTCAAAAAGATATTGCATCATTAATTGACATTGATAAATATAATTGTTGTAAAGGATAGCCGTGAATATTAAATATTTAATATTTATCCTATTACCTCCATGTTCATTTGGTGTGTATCAATCCAGTCAGTGTCTCTTAGAATTGTTGTTAAGTTTATGTCTGTGAACGATACATTCGTGTAGGTTATGATGTCATCTCCATCAATTGTCCATTTAATATCCATAGTATAGTTTCCATACCACGTGTCATCAACGACACATCTAAAAACAGGTTTAAGACTAGGGGTAGGATCAAAGTTTGATATCGGGTATACTTGTCCATCAATAAGTGTGGACTCTACGGATGGTATGCTGGTTGACGCTAAAATTAAAAGTTTGTTTTGATAGTACACCGACAAAAAAAGTGGTGATATAAGAGCACACTGTGATGGAATGATTAAGGCAACAGTAGTTTACCAATGTTTATGTAGGTAAATAAAAAGTATTTGGTTAAGAAAGAATTTCAAAGAAAAAAAACAAAATTCATTTTTAAAACATTATTTTTACTTAAATTGAAATTTAGGATTCTAAATGTGTTTCAAATATTTGTAAGCGGTAACAAATTGCCGTTTTCAAAAACTTTTCTTCATATTTACATATAACTATAGATTGATGAAAGGACATAACTGTTGTGTCTCCACATCGTAAAAGGGATACATTATGATTTAGTAGTATTGCTTCTCGTTCAACTTTGTTCTTGCCAAAACTTTAAAATCTTTCATCATTGACATGTGATATTCGGAATGAAGGTGTATGATAATATAAAAGTGTTTTGCATATATATAATCATGACCTACATGTTACCTTTTTTTACCTTTGATCTCAAGGTCAAAATATTTTAATTCTTTTAACAATTTTCGAGTCCGAAACATATTTTTTTTTATCTTTTGTCGTATGCTCCATTAGGCGAAGAGGAGACATTAGCCTTTATCCATTAAAACAATTCTGCATTGTTTGTTTTGAAATGACAAATATTTTTTAGTTACATAAAAATCAATCTATTTAATTGGATTTGTAAATGTCTTTAATGATTCAAATGCATTTGAAGGGTTTTCAGTGTCTGTTTAGTAATTTTTGTTCTGATTTCCTTTCTTTAAACGTTTTATAGATATGTGGTAAATATAAAATGTATTATCATGAATATTTACATAATTTTATTACGTTCCGCTTTGATATAGTATCACTTAGTTCACATCATTTTTATAGATGGATAAGCATTATTATACGCTAAAACTACAGTCCAATCCGTTAAGTATATAACTACATGTTCACAAACTCATCATAGATACCAGGCTTAAAATTTTGAACGCCAGACGCGCGTTTCGTGTACAAAAGACTCATCATTGACACGCACAAATCAAAACAGTTATAAAGGCCACATAAAATACGAAGTATAAAAGCATTTGATGTCCAAAATTCCTTGTGACAAGCGGAAACTCCATTTCTCGTGGCCTGACTATTTTTTTTCACACCAAAAAAATCTTAAAGATTACGCGTACGTGAACACCATTTAAAACTTTGTTTCCACAAGTCTACGGTTAAATGTTTATCGCTCCCTACAAATAAAGACACGACATTGTGAGTAATTTTTAAGTCCTGGGTTGCTGACATGTAAGTTTCATTTTATTGCATCAATGCCGATGTTTTGCGTTAGTTGAATAAAATAAAAACAAAAGATTTGTATAAAAGAATGAGATGTGGTGTGATGGCCATAGAGATAACTATCCAACACAGTTCAAATGAAATTAATTTAAGAAATTATAGGTTACCGTTCGGTTTTCAATAATGTGCGAAACCGTATAGTCAGCTATACAATGCACCGAAATGACAAAATGTGAATTAATTCAAACGAAAAAAAAAAAGAACGGCCTCATTTATGACAAAACAATAAACGATAAACAGATATAACAGACAGCAACAAACGACAACCACTGAATAACCCGCTCCTAACTTGGGAAAGACAAAAACAGAATGTGGCCGGGTCAAACATGTTCTTCAGCTCCCAACCCTCCCCCGAACCTAGGACAATGGTGAAACAGCACAATATAACAACACACTGTAAAAATCAGTTATAAAAGACTAGACTCGACTAGACTCGTCAGACCGCCACGAACCATAAATACAACTAACATAAGGACAAAAGACATAGAGTACTCACTGTGACCATAAAACAACGCGCGGAAACCAAGATAAATGAAACAGTGTATTTACCATATCTTAGCTGTTATAGTGTTTTGATTATATTGTTTTTGATTGCCCTATAGTACCTTTTTACGATCTTTCCAAAACATGAAATAACTATTTATAAATTTGGTGCGTCCGAAGTGCGTTAATTTCTGGTTTTACCTCCTTGGTCAAATTTGCTTGAGTATGTAAATTAGTGACTAGTTGATTAGGAAGGAAAAAAATATCAGCTCTGTATAATAATCATATAAAGTTTAATAACTTACGGTAGCAATGTGGATAGGATTCGTAATTGGAACAACACCTCTCTCCATATCGTGTCTCGTACCTATAGAAATTCAAAGTCAATGTACTGTTGTTATCGTTGAACATATAATAGTGCATTTGTATTTCAAAGCTAAATTAGATAGTACAACTATAATGTGGACCAAAATTGTAAGCGCAAAAAATACCATAAATGAATTTAAATTTGCATTAACATGACTGAGTTAAAAAAAAATCACATTTAACAAGTAGCCGTGGCAACAATCCAATAGTCAATTATTTGCAGACATTTGTGAATGTCTCATTTTCCCCCCATATACTTTATAAAAGAAAGATCCGTTAAACGTGATAGAATAGTTCATGTGGTTTCGTCACATTCATAGTGTTAAAACCAATTCAACTTATATACAAAGGTAATACAAATATTTGTATTCATGATTGAAAAATGCAAGCAGTTACATTTGAAATTTGACGAGGGCTACACTTTGACAAACTGTTATAAGTATCCAATCAGTTTGCCAGTTTGGCAAAGTTTGCAATGCGGAGATGGATGAGCACAGTAAATGATATTTTCATAGTTCAAAGACTTTTTTGTCACACACAAATAGTGATTACAATATTGCCATGGTTGAAGATTTGTCATTTGAAATAATGTTGATACCGTAAGGCAAATTTTCAAACTCCTTCCGTATTTATGTTGATACTAAACGTGCAGGTGGTTCCATAGCACGGTGGAGGGTCTCTTCGTATATGATTGTATACGCAGACGTAAGGTGTCTGTAAATACTATGTAATCTAATTAAAGATGTCATATGTTGTATAATTTTTGATTTTGGGGGGGAGGGGGGGCGGCGGTAAACCCAGCTTCACGCCTGTATACGAAATTATTAACAACTTTGGGTATGTAACTGAATTTATTTTGATTGACCTTAGAACTAGCTCCGACTTAATTTCTGATGTCATGCAACAACCCATTTTTAATTTTAACGTCAACTGTTTGTAATTGTGATGCAAAATTTTGTGGGACTTGTGTGTAGTTATGGCAGACACATTTGTACACAAGTGTGAATAAGTCTGTATTCATTAGTACCTTTTAACTGAAACAAAAAAGTCACAGTCACGTCGAAGAAGGACAGACAACAAAATGACCAAAGTTCCTGCTTCACTAATGGCATTAGTTGTGCTTTTACAAATAACAAATACAATTCGAATGATAACTTGAATTTGATGATAAGAAATGCACATAGTAATAAGGACAGGATTGTTGCTACGACAAAACAAAAAGGCCCCTGATTAATTGTTATTTAGCTTTTTCGAAACAACCAATTAAGTCCGGTTCAGTACAGAAAACAGCCGTATTACAGGATATTTCCTGCAAGTTGCCTCACCAAATTTTGGACTTGTTTTAATGCATAAGATACGCCTTTCATAGCTTTTCCAAGTATAGATTTCGATTAATATCACTGTTTCATTTCTGTACGTAGATTTTCAAGAAGAAGAAAAGAATGACTAAAAGTCTGATTCATTCTTCGCAGCTTCTTTTTATTTGCTAGATAAGATAAACTGCATTAGTATATATTAAGTAATTAGACGAGAAATCAGGAATCAATTTTGACAAAAATTCAACATGACTTGGAAAAGATATTAAGTTTAAATATGATTTCTAGAACCTGTTTCTTAGTTTAATCGATTAATTATACGAAGAATCATTTAATAAAAGTGTTAAAAACTGGCTGTTTATGTACATTCCGGATCGACTACTCGCGCCAATAAGGCTAACCTCGAATTTATGCCTTGTTCAATACGGAAACAGCCGTTAATACAAATGCCCATACTCATTACAATTGTAAATATAAAAGAGATACAACGAATACTAATAAGAGTGGGTTCAAAAAAGATACCATGAGCCCAAAGGGTTTCAAAAGGTTAGCTGTCGTACCCGACGTAGGCGTTATGTGGTTGTATCGATTGGTGTCAGACCATGAATACTAAGAGAATGGATAACAACCTGCAAACCTTACAGATGATCATAAATATGTATTGTTGTTTTTTTATTTTGTTTCACTTTTATTGTTTTTTTTTTCATTATTGGATAATTCCTTTGTGTAATTATCGTGCATGTCCATTTAAAGCATACCTACAGGAAAGACACACAAGGAATTTCTCTTTTCATGCATACTTTCTTTAACAAAACATACCTTTCAGATGTGCATCTAAATGCACTCCATAGGCCGCATGATGTATATGTTGTCACAGAGGCTGTATAATAATACCCACATATCCTGAAATTGTCGAAAATTAAAGGTTATAAAGAAGTCAAAAATGCTTAACAAAAAGGATCAACTTGGTCGTCGGTATGCTTTAATACTCTTTTTTTATATCTAGAGCAACGTCTACTCAAACTTCATTTTCAGCTTTAATTCGAACTTAAACTTAAACAACATGATTAATAACGCTCGTCTAAAGCATAGCAGTGGCAATACTCTTTAGAACTATTTTTTTTGACTGATATATCTCACCACTTTCCAAATCGTGTTTTTTGTGTAACTACAGAAATGACTACTTTGTTGCTTAAAGCTTACTTGTAATCTAAAACCCATTCCATTACTATATTCAGCTATATACATTTCTATTTGAAGTTAAGATAAACACATCTTTTTTAAGGATCTTTATAGGAGTGGAGTTGTTAGATAATAAATACTACTCCTTAATTGTTATGCCACCTAAGTGACCCACGTCCGTCCTTCCATCACGCTGAAATCAAACAGCTGTCCGCTCTTTTTCTTACGTTATGCCTGCAGATAGTGATTTGATTTTTGGCACACTACATTTAAAAAAAAATATGTATCATTATGTACATGTAGTCATGGTTAATTTTACCGCAACCCCCTTTGCAATTTCATCACAAAAAGTCGTTATTTCTAAGCCCCAAAAAAACTCACATTTATAGTCATCATAAAATACTAATGTACCAAAGATCAGCTCCAGATCTACATCTTCGTGTATTACAACACATAGTCTGTACGAGTATAATTTTTTATGAAAAATTTTAAATAGGTAAAGTGAAATAAAACCCGAATATCATCCTATACCGGAAGCGTGTCTGTTTTCTATAATACAACTGATTATGAAACCAGATTTGACGTTTTTTCTTCTTGTGATATATGTATAACGCCTACAAAGACATTACAATTTACAATTTTTAGCTTAGCCTCTTGACTTATGTCTTTTTAATCCACAGGAATCTCAAAGTTAAATCGTAACTTTATTATAAAAATACATGGAAATCTATTTTTGACCACTTGCACAAACATTTTCATTACTATTATTGTGAAAATAAGGAGATGTGGTATGATTGCCAATGAGACAACTATCCATTTAAGTTAAAATGGAGTGGATTTGTGGTTTGTGGAAGAAAATTCAGGGAAAATTAAGTTACTTTTTTTCAACGGATGAGATCTGTTTTAGTAATAATTTTCAAAAGACATTTTTTTGTGGTGCAAAATTTGTGATTAAGTATATTATATAATTCAAGAATGTATCAGATATACTACTTAAGTTTGTTTGATTAAAAAGGGATCTATGTAAATAAAAAGATACTTAGGGTATAAGCCAATTATACAGCTTCCCAACGACATAAATAGCTTGCTTTTTTGAAGAAGCTCCCGTTTGAAACCACCACATACGAATAAAGGAACAGGTCAGCAAAAAGAGGAGCATAGATGGTTTCCATAGGAATGCTGACTGTAGGTAAACAAAAATCTAACAAACGAGTATCTTGATAATGTCTGTTTCTTGGAAATATTCGTTTTGGTCGTAGTAATTGTTTTACAAAGTTTGATCCGTCCCTTTCTAAACAATATTCGCCATTCTGAATATAAACCTGTATACATATAGCAAAGGAAATCGAAATCTAGGTTCTATATCATTCGATGTCATATCGAGATATCGACATCTATCTAATGAACCCAATATAGTATGCTGAACTACAGGTAGTTAAGTCAATTCAACATGAAGAGTAAATATTAAAATGTGGCTCCTAGTTTAAAATAAATTAAAAAATGGGCTGTTAAAGGTTTTACTTTAAATTGCTTTACTATAAACTTGAATATATATTAATACTTACGATTTACAAAACATTCGACCCGCCAAGCTAAGAAATATTAGAACTTTTATGTATCCTGTCATTATTTCACTTGTATTTTGAAACGAACTACACAGTCGTTCCTAAAATATAACAAAAAGTAGTCAAAACTACTACGGCATTGTAAAAAAGTAAGAAGATACAAAAAAACCTATCAGCAATCATAAAAATTACAGTCAACACCATACAGGAACGATAAAAGGCCGAAAGGACAAACAGCCCCACAAAACACTACAGAAAGTTAGGTTGAGCAGGAAGAATACGTATTGGAAACAAACGTGGTGAACAGGAGGTTCTTAAGGTAATCGTTAATCCTCAAATAGTGACAACGACGTGTTCATATTCTGCAATAAGTCGCATTTGATGATATAATTCTTTTAAATTTCTTATGCATATTTAAAGCTTATTGGTCAACAAGTGAATCTAATATCCTTAGTAAGCTATTCAAATCCTTTTGCAGAATTGGTTTCACATTTAAAAGACTAACTGATACAAAAAAGTCTCTTAAAAGTTATTTTTATTGAAACATGCATTCAGCACGGGAACTTTGTTTTGTGTACACTTTTTTTATTCTAGTTTGTTCGTTCATCATGAGGTTTATATGAAACATACAATACATTAGTAAGGCTATCTTGACAATATGTTTTATTTTATTGTATGTCTGTTTTTTGCGGAGCTTGTTGGTGGATATTGTGATCTGATGTTATGTGTGATATTGTTAGCGACTCCTGTTGTCCCTTTTTATGTATTATACAATAAATTTATTGCAAAACCGATGTAGTAACACATATTATTTGTTCAAGTTTTCATAAAATAAAAAAAAATAATTGAAACCTGCAAAATTCAAATTCAAAACCATAAAAAAGTGGCTCTGGGAAATATACTTTTGCAACAGTTCATAATTCATTTTAAATGTTTATGAAGTCTATTTTCTAAGTGGATTTTCATCTTGAAAAATACAGATTTCTCAAAAATTGGATTGTAAAGTGATTAGTTAAGACCGATTCTGTTTCTAAATGGTGATTTCTGAAAACTTGAAACTCAAAACTTAAATGTGAACATTTTATATTATATAATTTGCAAGTATCCTTATATATAGTTTAACATGACCATCTCCGAAAGGTGATATCTCATGGTCCTAAGTTCAGAGAACCCCAACACATCAATTGGAACCATAACTTCAAAATAATATTTGGATTCCATTGAGGACTACGCCAGAGCATGGGCTAAACGAAAAGAAGTTGAACTGGACACTTTGTCAGAATGAGTTAAATCAAACAGGTCTCTGATAAAACGTCGAATTCATAAGTTGAAAAACTGTGTGAATGATCGACCAAAGTCCGTTTTTAGAGACAACGAAGCTGTGAAATGTCTATCATCTCTTCACGATAGATATGTTGTTGTTCCTGCGGACAAGGCTTCAAATAATATTGTTTTTGTATGTAAAAAGTACTACTACGAGTGTCTTGTAAAAGAATTAGGTATAAATGAGCACTCAGGTAATCCCACATACAACAACATATCATTTGACAAGGATGATATTTTGGCTAATCATAAGTCCTACATGGCTTCAATGAACTTACATTGAACAGCAAATCTGAGGACTTACCTTGTTTGTATTGGATACCTAAGCTTTTCTAAATTCCGTACAAACAACGGTACATTGCCGGCTCATCTGCATGTTCTACAAAGAAATTGTCCATTAGAATGACAAAAAAACTGTTTACTCGCGTAGTGGTATTAACCATATGTGGATTCTAAAAAACTATAAAGAACTTCTGGATAATTTTAAATCTCGATCTTTCTCTGAAATTTATTCTATCAAAACTTTTGATTTTTCAACTCTCTATACCATCATTCCCCATGTGAAATTGAAAAATCGTCTAAAAGAAATAATCCATAATGCTTTTCAATATAAAAATGGTAGCATACGCTATGAATTTATTGCTTTGGGATACCATACGGCATATTATGTTAATAGTGAAAAAAGGTAAAACATGCTACACAGAGGAACAAGTGATCAGTATGCTGGAGTTTCTTATTGACAACATACTTGTTGAATTTGGAGACATTCTTTTTCAACAAATTGTCGGCATTCCTATGAGAACGAACTGTGCGCCTCTCCTTGCCGACCTCTTCTTATTTTCATATGAGTCGGAGATCCTTCAGACACTTATCAAAAACAAGAAGATCAAAGAAGCCAGATCATTTTCACATTCAGATATATTGCGAGTGCGGGAGGTCGTGGGTTCGAACCCCGGCCGGGTCAAACCAAAGACTTTAAAATTGGTATTTGCTGCTTCTCTGATAAGCACGCGGCATTAAGGAGTGAGCAAAGACTGGTCGGCTCGAAGTCAGAATAATGTGTCCGGGTAAGGTGACATGTCTTCCTGCGGACTGTAACCTTGTGAACTAGCACATTAAAAATCCGGCTCAGCGTGTCGGTCTAGTACAAAGCAGGGTAAATATTCATATTACATTAACATGTTCTCGTCCTGAATATGCATATTAATTTGCTGCTGGATGTTCAGCAGTCATCCATCATCATCATCAGATATATTGATGATGTTCTTTCCATTAACAATCCAAACTTTTCTGATTGGGTTCCATTTAATATCCTCCAGAAATAGAAATTAAAGAAACAGACACGGATTCCTCCGGCTCATTTTTAGACTTACATGTATACCTCGAATTTGACATCAGTGGTCATCTCAGTACCAGAATCTATGACAAACGAGACGATTTTAATTTTGAAATTATAAATTTCCCCCACCTTAGCAGCAATATTCCAACTTCACCTGCATATTTGATATACATTTCCCAACTCATTCGGTATGCAAGAGTTTGCAGCTGCTACTCAGACTTTATAAAACGTCACCAGTGTCTGAGTAGAAAGTTGATGAACAAGGGTTATGTCATAGAACGTCCTTTTTAAAAAAGTTCATCGGAAGATACCAAAAATATGTTGACAAATATTCAGTATCAACTTCACAAATAATACATGATGGTTTTGAAGCATAGATTCTAGGTACTGACGTTGTTTATCATCCAAATCGCGTGTTATAGTGTTCTTTTTATTTGTCTTTGTATATCTTAACCTTTACTGTTTAGTCCATTTTTGGTATATACTTTTGGCGTTGCTAGGTATTTATACATCCCGCCATTGTGTTATAGTGCTATGGTGATTTTTGTATTTTTGTCTGTCATTTTTGCTTATGTACTTTGTCTATATGCCATTTTGTTTTCTTTGTTTAAGTCGTTATTTGTTTTTGTAGGGATTGAGATTATAACACAATGTTGACTGCTGTGCCCAAATTTTTGACATTTCTACCTATTATGTCTGTTTGTTTTGCTCACACATTGTTGTCAATATAATGGAATGATATATGACTGTCATACAAGTGAGAGGTTTAGCTAGCTATAAAACCAGGTTTAACCGACCATTTTCTACATAAGGAAATGCCTGTACCAAGTCAGGAATATAACTGTTGTTTTTCATTCGTTTCATGTGTTTGAGCTTTTTGATTTTGACATTTGATAAGGGACTTTCCGTTTTGAATTTTCCTTGGAGTTCGGTATTTGTGATATTTTACTTTTTATGACAACATTTCATTTCATAATGGATGTTTTCTATATGAGTATTTCTCCTAATGTTGTGTGCTTTTGTCTTTATATGATGTTGAAATGAATTATGTGATATGCATTCAACATTATATGATGCACATATGAACGACTCTGCCATGTGGCGTATTTCTAAGCACAGTAGTTTTACCCATAGCATTTGAGAGGAAATGTAACAATGTAGAAAATGGAATAACATTTAATTAAATGGAGGAGGTCCTTAACTTTTCGCCAAGTACTTATTGTTTATAAGTTCCTTTTACATTCTCCTTTTTTTTATTTTTCAAATGTGCACTGATTCATGTATCTGTGTTCATGTATGGTCATCATCGAGTCAAATTGATTTCGGTATCTTGTAATTTTGTATTAAATCGTACATTATTCATTTCTTTTTTAAAATAAGGCTCAGAAATATATGGCTTAAATCTGTAAAAAAAAAAAACACACACACACACAAAACCAAACGATTTATATGTACTTACCTTAATTAAGATAGGAAGAAATCACAGCTATCATTTTCAAATAGGGTAAAGGAATTTAAGACGTTTTTGAACCTTTTGGAAATTTTGTGTATATGAATAGTAAGTACGTAAACAAGGAAGTAGGTATTCCCAAATACGATGACTCTAATTATAAAGACCATTTAAATGCAATAGCATTTATTATGTTTAAAATCTATTTGAATACAAACAAGTAATAGCTTTTCTAAAAAGCTAGTCGTCTTTAGCTGATGAAAGTGGAAAATGTTTTCGCTTTGTAGTTTTATTCATTCAGAATAGCCTTGTATATGTAGTGGATTACAAAACTTATAAAAGGCTTATACAATTTTTCAGATTTACCTATATCTTTTTTGGGGGAATGTATTAACACTGGAAACGGAGGGGTAATGTCTTAGTCATCTGCGTTTGTACCTTTTTATCGATTTTTTTAATAGTCATCGAAAAGTGCAGGGAGTGAAACGTAGTGAAATTTAAACATATAGGAACACAAATAATTTATTTCAAACGGTATCACATCTTTTAAAAATGATCTTTAAAATGTAAAGCTTTACATATGTATGGTCATTTTTTGTTGTTGAATATCTTGTCTATTCATTGTAGTTGCTATGTGGAATGCCACGACCTGTTTTTCTATATTTAAATAATGAGTATCCTTACAATTAAATGTTTCTCTTTTAAGATTATTTGGTTTTATTAGACTTCTTGAATATACTTTAAAAAAAAATACTCAAAAGGGTAATTTGTTGTACAAGACACATTGTAAGCGCCTGAAATTCAAAACATAGTAGTTTCGCCATTCTTTTTAAAATTATTATATTATTATAATGTCATTGGTTATAAAGAAGGGGATAAGTTCTGAAATGCTATTTTAGATTCACTATGAGGCCTTCAAAATAATAGAATCAACAAATTTTACCAAAAACTTTATTTAGCATACAGTTTGATACTGTATCTTTTGTTATTGTTTTACTTGTACATGTCTTCATATTAATTTACTATACCATTTAATGTTGGGTGACAAATAAGGCCCTTATCGTATTTGCCCTCTAAAGCTTGGCATACTGGATTGACATAACCTTTTGTGGGAGACTGTTCGTATGTTGACATATAATTTTTTTTTATTATGATCATAGCAAATTGTTATGACCAGAAAAATTCGACTTTTAATTGTAGCCAACAAAAGACACAAATCAATAAAAAAATTTAACAAGATTTATTATACACTAGTTTACAAGAAGTATTACACAAATATAAATGTCAACTTAACTGTCAAATATAATGTGTCCAATCTTTTGTCTTTTCTTTATCCGGAAATCCTCTCGGAATCCACAGAATATTATATCCAATAGGTCACAATCTAGTATGATGTAGTTTGTAAATAAAAGTGTCAATCCAACTGCTGAGATTGTTGATGTCTATCGATGTCTAAGTCTATCTAACTTTAGGGTCTGCATACTTGTATATATACTCAAACGGAAACTCCTAGATAACGGTAGATGTTTAAATTACGCATCTTTTGTTAAGATCATTCTGGAATCGTTATGTAAGTGAAATAGAAAGTTCTAATCATTCCATGAGTATCAATGATTGTTCCAGTTATTTCTAAACTGCATAGTTGTAACACAATGTGTATTATTTTGTACACAATGTGAAAATATATAATAGGCCACACAAAACAAATAAGGCCAACTAAATAAATATGATAGTTACAATATCATAACAATATGTATGTTTATACTTGTTTTACAATTCTTTAAGAAGTTTATTCCTGACCCTGCTCATTATTTTAAGTAAATATCTGAATTAATTTTTGTCAAACCTGCCAAATTTATTTCGCGGCAGCGAGACATAGCGGCTAGATTCCGTCGTCGGCATCGGCGGCGTCAATATTTAGGTTCAGTCTGTAGTTAAAGTTTTTTAAAGACATTAATAACTTTGTCAAACCTTCATGGAATTTTAGGAAATGTGAACACACGTTTGTTTATGACCAAAATACCTTATCTATGGCGAAATTTTACAAATATTATTTTTTTCATTTTTCCGTATTTTTCTATTAAAGGACTTAGCTTTTTTTACAATTGACAAGTAAAAGTACAGTTGGAGGTTACAGTTTTTCTCATCAATAACTTTGTAAACCCTTCTTGGGATTTTAAGAAATTTGGACAGAAGCTTAGTTATGACCAAAATACAGTATTCAGAGCAAACATTTTTTTATTTATTTTACAGTTTACAAATAGATACAGTCTTTAGTTTACAAATAGATACAGTCTGGAGTTTAAGATTGTTACACATCAATTACTTTTTCAAACCTTCAACGAACTTTATGAAACTTTGGCACAAGCTTTTTATGATTAACTTTTGAAAATATTTTTTTTTTTTTCATTTTCAGGTTTTTCTGATAGATGGACTTAGTTTCTAACAGTTAACATTCACAGACAGTCTGGTATTAAACTTTTTTGACATGATAAATTTTCAAACCTTCGTGGATTGTTATGAAATTTGGACAGAAGCTTATCTTCAAGACCAGATAAAAAGCATCTTAAGAAAAAGTTTGAATTAAAAAAAAAGATCTGTATACTGATAAATGGACTCACTTTTAAAGTCAGCGTTACACTTTTACACTGATAGCAGCAATCGCAAGCGAGACACAGGGTTCCGCAACACCCCTTACAAATTTTCTAATATTAAGATATGTTTTTGCATGTATTCACAACTATGCTATATATTATAGCTAGACTTGGGAGGATATAAACTTAAAATATTGTAATGACATGTCCAATGGAGAAGGCCGTTTGTTGAACTTTAGAAGTAAATTGCTTAGTTTGTTGTTTAATTGGGTTGCTTTCTAAATACAATATGTATACTTCACATCTCCTTTTAAATCATGCATAAATATTAAATATTGCTTAAAATATGCTAGCATACGTGTTTAATTGCTTTTATCGTCTGAGAGTAATTTTTTGGTTTAATCTCCTTATATTTCCCTTAATAGCTTTTTTCTTGTCTTCTGTTCTTCAACGTCTTCTATCTTCATAAGAAGAGCTAGACAACGTCAAACCCAGCCCAAACCCGGATCCCCTAAATATCTTGGGGTATGTGGTGGTGGTGGCGGGGGGCACTTATCATATTATAATGA
The DNA here is from genome assembly GCA_017311375.1 of Mytilus coruscus. Lineage (NCBI taxonomy): Eukaryota > Metazoa > Mollusca > Bivalvia > Mytilida > Mytilidae > Mytilus > Mytilus coruscus. Next base: position 59,625,726 of record CM029601.1, read on the forward strand.
GTGGAAGGGATGAGCCGCTGGTCGAGAACAGTAGGTGAAATATATAGCAAGGTTGATGATTGACAGAGCATGTTTATATTTCAAATATACAATGTCCCTTTATCTATTCTACTTTTCAAGAAAGAAATTATGGTCTTTTTAAAGCAATTTAGGCAGACATGTTTTTGACTTTGATGCAGCTTTTTTTACCTATTAATTAAATCCCTAAATTTGACATCAATACACCAAATTACCAAACAACCTGGCTTTCTGTAAGATCAATATATAAACGAGATGGCTGTAGAGTTTTATGAAAATCCAAGTTGATTTGGAAACGTTACACCAATTTTTAAAGATGACTATCTGAATTTAGCCTAAACTGAAAATTTTAGCTTTTTTTACCTATTAACTAAATTCATAAAAATGACAGCAATACACCAAAACTACCAAACAACCTAGCATTCTGTAAGATCAGTATATAAATGAGATAGCTGTAGAGTTATATGAAAATCTAAGTTGATTTGAAAAAGTAATACAAAATTTTAAAGGTGACTATCTGAATTTAGCCTAAACTGAAAATTGTAGCTTTTTTTTTTACCTATTAACTAAATCCATAAAAATGACAGCAATAAACCAAAGTACCAAACAACCTGGCATTCTGTAAGATCAATATAAAAATGAGATAGCTGTAGAGTTATATGAAAATCCAAGTTGATATGAAAAAGTTATAAACAAATTTAAAGATGACTATCTGGATTAAGCCTAAACTGAAAGTTTTAGCTTTTTTTTAACCTATTAATTAAATCCATAAATTCAACAGCAATACACATAACTATCAAAGAACCTGGTATTCTATAAGGTCAAAATACAATTGAGATTTCTATAGGGTTATATGAAAATCCAAGTTGATTTGAAAATTTATATAAATTTTTAAAAGTGACTATCTGAAATTAGTCCGAACTGAAAATTCTAGCTTTTTTATTCTTTAATTAAATCCTTAAAATTGACACAAATGAACCAAGCTACCAGTTTGTTGAGACCATGTCCCCTATGTTTTGTTTGCCTGCAAAAGAAATTTCCTACACACCGATAAAATTGATAGCAAAATTTTTCCTATAAAATAAGTTCTGGCCCATCCACTATACATATTAAAAAAAGTTCTCGCCCATCCAAATATTTCCACAAAAAAAGTGCTTGCCCCGCCCCATTTTGCACCGGCCCATCCATCTGATAAATATTGAACGGTCCCTTAGAAGCATTCAGCCCGCAGACTGTGCATCGTTCAATTAACTCTTAAGACCGTCTCCAAGGAGACGGTAACATAGTAAATTGCATATTCAAGTTGTAAAATAGGTTCTGCTCATGCAGGAAGACTAGTTATTTAGATCACAATAATATAATTCCTTTTGTATCAAATTTCTAAAGCATTACAAAATGTTATCATTTACACTAGTCAAAATCTTTATCAACGATGGCAATAAGGCAATTCTAAAACGAATAGATGTACACAATTACTTCTTCATCCCCATTTCCAATGTCCAAGTTTCTATCTTTATTGTTTGAGATTATACAGCAAATTCTTTTCAGAAAAATTTCATGGCGAACTATCCATAATTGATGGTGATAAGTTAGTTTAAACAATATTTATTCAAATAAATTCTGATACATGAAATAAATAGGATTCAGAAACAAGCAAAATTGCTTTTATTAATCTTCTGAATCCTATTTATTTCATGTTCACCACTAGTATGCATGTATAACATCTTCATACAATATAGATACACATGTACATGTATATATATGAGTTTTACATTTTATATTGTAATTACATCGAGTTTACACTTTAAAATCTTTTAGTCTTCCTTCTACAAAATTAGACTTATTTTCTTTTATCTACACCGCGCCTCTAAAATATCTAAATATAATTTATTTGTTCTTTTTATATGATATAAAATTTGTAATCAACGATAGTATTACAGTAAGATTTTTAATTGTAACTATTTTGTTACAAAAGTTGTGGATTACTGTGAACATCTAGGACATCAGAATTTGTTCATATATAATATCAACAACTGAGATGTGTAAGAAAGGAAAACAGTTAGAAAACATTTATACAAATGTGTAATAAGGACACAATGACAAAACCAAGCTGACAAACTAGTTTGGCATAAAAAAACACACGTTACAATGTACCGTAAACAATATCTTTCGGTGAATCGTATGTTGATTATCTCCCTTATCCAGTACATTGTTCTTCTAAATGTTTTCACATTCTCCTGTTACAATATATAATTGAAGTATAAATAATGCCAAATAAGTACATGTCATGAACTAATATTTGGATTTAAAAGATGTGAATTTGCTTGGATACAGGTATTATTATTATATTGTTCATATGCCTTCAACCTTTAGGGGTATAAATGTGAATTTCTTTAATTAAAGAAAACATATTTATATAAGTAGGTTGAGGCTAGGTACATGCACAACATATTTTGTATTCGTTCTTGTTGTGTTTGGACTTCTTGTTTTCAAAGATAAATCCGATCCTGTAGCCTAACTGTTTGAATTGTTAATGATTTCTTCAATGATCAATATCTACTAATTTTCACCAAAATCCAGAAACAGGTACAGGGAAAATTGTTAAAATTTAACACAAACAAACCGATATGAGGTAACTAAATTATAATGTCTGATGTAAAAGTGGACACACATAAAAACCAGAATGCATATGTAGTGGTAAAAATTTTTAATCAAAATAGAAAAAAGTTAAAACCTCAAAAACTGTATTGAAGACTTTTCGTGTTCTTGTTTTGTAACCCGACTACAATTTAAATGACTATTTTGACAAGATAAAACCAAATCTACATTCCCAAAATACCCTTAATTTTCTATATTATCTGATTTGAGACGGTCGTATCTTAAGTAAATTTAAGCTACCCTGCCCTTTTAAAAGCCTTTTAGAAAAACTTTAACCCTCAAAATTGACGCCAAAATGTCATTGAAATGAATGTTCGCTTATTTAATGTAATGTTTGACAGTGTGACATTGAGACGGTAAGCTCTTTAGAAATTGTATAACTATCCAATTCCAAGCTTTTTAGAAATACATATGGCAAATCATAGGTACTTTAATCATAGAATTGGCACCACATGACTTCTACCCTTTTGCTAAAATTACTTCCCTTTGTTGGAGATTGAAAAACATAAATTACATGTTAATCAAATTTGCAGATAGTCTTTTCCCGTCTTTAATCTACAACTAAAGTTTCTTTGAAAACTTTCTTTGGCAAATATTTACAAATATGTTGTGATGTTGTGTAATTCTAAACGAAAAAAACTATTTACAAAATTGGAAGGAGAAAATCATCATGTTTTCAAAAGAATTTGGCCGAAAATTCAAGAACACAGGTGAGATAATTAATCCACTTACATGCAGACAAATTGTTAATTCCATTTAGGAATTGGCATATTTCCATATCTATTTTAGGGGCATGTATAAATCTATTGAAATGGCTGTCGTCATGATAAGGCAAAATGGCGCTACGAAAATTAGCAAAGTACTCAAAATTTGGCCATATGAAGTTGTCCAATTCCAAGGTTTTTAATGTAAAGCTACTTATTTTCTAATTACAAGCTTTTAAGACCTTCTACCACTAAAACAGCTTTTAGTTGTCCAAGGAAAACAATTAAAGAAAGGAGAAGGTATGATAAGGCCACCCTTTAGGCTCTTGAATTCGAAAATTAAAAAAATATTAAAAATCTGCCAACATCTACGTCCTTCAGATGTTCATACTTGACATTAGTCTGTCAAACATCAGTATTTATATTTTTTGAATTTTGTCTTACATTTTTGCATTAGGGTTTTAAACTTCTTGATTTTAGTGTAAAACCTAATGAATTGATTAATTAATGTTTTAAGGTGGTATGGGAGTCTTTGTAAAATAGCAGAACACAAAAGGTATAGATGTTCAATCAAGACAGCAAATATCAATGCAGGAATGCAATTTACTAATAAGAATTTTCACTTAAATGAACAAATTTATGTGGTTTATAATAACTAATATTTAACAAAGGTATACTAATCTTTACTGGATTTCATTTATTTTTCAGTTCGCGTAAAAAGTAGCGCAGAAACTGTATCATTACTGGAAATTTTTCTATTTTTATCAATTACTCAACCTCATATCTTAATATTATGTTAGAGCAGGCCATAGCAGACATCCTCAGCTAATTATTACAGACCTTGGACATATAACAGGGCCATTATGAAAACACCCATTAATTGATACTTAACTCTACGTATAACTGTCACTCTTCATATTTTTCATCCATTTCGAAAAAAATAATTTCGGATTTGGTATTAATTTGATGTTCACTTTATATTAATATCCAATTATTAGTAAAATATTTTCATAGGGACTAGTGCTGTTTGTTTAAACTTAACAAACAAATCAATATGTAAGTTCAGAAAAAGGTACAATTCTCTGACACATTCATGGTGCATATGATCCGTCTTTGAGATGCTGTGAAGCTTTTGGTCCTCGATCGCTGAAGACCTCCTTATGAATTTGAGAAGAAGAACAACAATAAAAGCGCTGTTCTTATTAAAATCTAGGAGAGTTGTAAAGTGGACATTTTATCTGGCCTGTTTTCCTCGGACAGGAGTGAAAAAGGTAAGTATGCTCTGCCGAGCTTCTAAGGTAATTGTAACAGGATATTGGAAATAAATTGTTTTGAATTAAAAAAAAAATCCAGATAAACACGATTCAAGTTTTTGCTACTACCTTTTACAACCTAAATAAACTACTGAATATCCATTGGATATATGATACCGACAACAGAAATAAGCGCGTTATACATCATTTTGTAGATAATGTAAGATATATTTACGACATAACAAGTTTCAGTGGGATAGACAGCCAGTTGGTTACCTTGTGTTATATTAAAGTTGAAAAAATCATAGATAAGTGCCTGTGCACAGTTCATCTATATTTGAAGATGAATACAATTACGACAGTATTGATTACTGCGAATATGGTCATAAAATAGAAATTGGCAGTGAGATACGGTCTTACCGAGCCTTTATGTTATTAAAATATTATTAACTCAACCTTACATCTTTTGGTTAACTAATCAGAAGATACCATTGCTACTATATTATGAAATATAATAGATTTCACCGCGCATGGCACTTGTTTCTTGAAGTACCGTCATCATGTTCACTATGCGTTAGAAATTTAGAAAGTCAATTACATATTGCTTCTTCCTTTTTCTATGAATATGATTCTCTAAATTTTGATTTAAACAAGCCAAAACATTTTCTTTGATTTATCTGCGTTGAAATTCTGCATATGTTTCACCAGATCATTTCTTTTTGTTCTTGTTGCACCAGATAGTACAGTTAAGACGGCATGGTTTTATAACCTGGAAATAAACTCATCATAGATACCAGGATTGAAATTTAGTATTTGCGCCAGACGCGCGTTGTAAAGTACGTTGAGCTTTTTTCTTTTAGTAACTGCGAACATTCTTGACACGGTATTGGTTATTATTGCTGTACATGTTTTATGTTTTTCTTATCTTATCTACTGGTTTATAAAGCTAGATGTTTATTTTTTTAATTTTCATGTATGTTCTTTTTTATTGAACGTTTTTTATGTATGTTTTCCACTGATAAAGATGAAAAGTGGGAGGGTTGAGATCTGAAAAATTTAGTTTTTTTCACGTCACTTGACATATTTCATTGTTTGTTTTTATAGTGATTAAGATTATAACACAATGTTGACTGCTGTACCCCTATTTTTGACATTTTACCTATTATGTCTGTTTGTTTTGTTCACACATTGTTGTCAATATAGTGGAATTTTATGCGACTGTCATACAAGTGAGAGGTTTAGCTAGCTATAAAACCAGGTTTAATCTACATAAAGAAAAGCCTGTACCAAGTCAGGAGTATGACAGTTGTTTTCCATTCGTTTGATGTGTATGAGCTTTTGATTTTGCCATTTGATAAGGAACTTTCCGTTTTGAATTTTCCTTGGAGTTCGGTATTTTTGTTATTTCACTTTTTGATCACGTGTCTGTCCCAAGTCCCTAAATAGAAGTGGTGATAGATGATGACTGATTGCTGTTTAACATCCAGTGGCAAATATAAAATGCATATCAGAACCAGAAAAATTTCATCTGTATAAATTCTGCTTTGTACAAGACCAACACACTGACTCCGAGTTTTAACGTGCTAATGCACTAGATAAAATTAAACAGAAAGAGAGTATCTCCCTTGCAGGACATATATTTTTGAATCCTAGCCGACCAGTCTTTCATCTTAATCAAAATGCTACGTGTATAGTAGAGAAGCAACAGATACAAATTTTGATGTCTTTGGTTGGACCAGGCCGGAAACCGAACCATTGACTACCCGCAGCCGAGGCTTTACAATAGAACGAATGTTCAGACTCGTTATATAATACTAACCAATTAAGTTTGTGTTGTTACTTAGTGAAACCTGAAGCTCAAAATGTGTTTCCGATTATATTACAAATGTAAACCTCTTTCAGCAAGATATGCTCTTCAAGAGCACCGAATTCCATTCATGTTTTTTTTAAGGATCGCATTGCTAAAAATCTACATTAAAGGGTTTGCAAAAGAACTTGTCTTTTGATTTTAAGCTTCTTTCCTTTTTATATTAATTTTGCATTGTGGTCTGGATATCTAGTCCTGGTTACAAGAGCGCAATTATTCGTAATGCATTTTCCATAGGGTACCACTGGTGTTCCGTATTTTTTTCTCGAAGACTACACAAACTAGGGAAAAACGGGTAGCAGTTCCTGTTACTAGAAATGCCAGTGTTGCATTACAACCAAAAAATATATAGGGTCATGCGGCTCAAATTGACTTAAAATGCAGTTGAAAAGATCGTCTATTTTTTCGCTTAATGAAAAAGGCATATTTTAATGGCTCCGACGTGCAGAAATGGAAGATATTTTCTATACTTCGTAAAATGTGAATATGATTTTCTGCAATTTTAAACCTAATTGGATAAGCTTTCGATTAAATGTAATTCCAATCCTGTATCGTCCAATCAGAAGCCGTATAGGATTCTATTCTGAGTACCATCTTGGGGTAAAAACTTGCCGGTAAAATGTAAACAAATAATTGCGACCTTGTAACCTATACGGTAATGAAAAAATTCCGAAAATTAAGCGCCCAGGCCAAAAGAAGCGCTAGCGTCTATGTAGATGATATCACATCTTCAAAACATTATCTGATCACTCTCTGAATTTGGAGAATTAGTTTTGCCCGCAGATCAGGCCAAAATTGGAACTGATTTTTCACCAAATACGGAACTGTTCAAAAGACATGAAGATAATGTTTATTTACTTGCCTAATTTTTCAAAGGTCATCCAGCACTGATCATATTGTCAACAAAACCGTTCTGATACGGAAAAGCTACATCGAATTTTGAAGAATGGCTTTAAATGAAACCATTTCTTGAAAAACACGTTTTGAAACAGACTATAGTTTTCCAAATTTTGAAAATATGATAATATTACTACTTTGGCAAGAGAAACTATTCTTGGACTACAATATTCAATGCCAAGATTATTTTTCTACTTTGCAATTTAACTAAATCGTTGGTGTTTGCTTAGGGACCCTTTTGGCCAATTTTCACCAAATTAGCTTTTTGCTAGAATAGCAACTGAGTCACAGTCATTATGATTAAAACCAAAATTTATCTTCAAATTTAAGATAAATACATGCTTTTCCCAATAAAAACAGTAGATATCTCAAAACGTTCTATTCTCTTCAAACTTTGTCGACATTCGAGCCCACCCTAGATTTAGATATAGAAATAAATACAAATAGGAAACAGACTATAGCTTGAATTCACGTTGATGAAAAGTCCATTTGACCCCATTTCTTACTGTTTCACATTTTTCCGAGCAAAATGACTATTTTTGATATTTTTCAAAGCCTTATTAGAAAAAATGTCATTTTCTATAGGTTACAAGAGCGCAATTATTCGTAATGCATTTTCCATAGGGTACCACTGGTGTTCCGTATTTTTTCTCGAAGACTACACAAACTAGGGAAAACGGGTAGCAGTTCCTGTTACTAGAAATGCCAGTGTTGCATTACAACCAAAAAATATATAGGGTCATGCGGCTCAAATTGACTTAAAATGCAGTTGAAAAAGATCGTCTATTTTTTCGCTTAATGAAAAGGCATATTTTAATGGCTCCGACGTGCAGAAATGGAAGATATTTTCTATACTTCGTAAAATGTGAATATGATTTTCTGCAATTTTAAACCTAATTGGATAAGCTTTCGATTAAATGTAATTCCAATCCTGTATCGTCCAATCAGAAGCCGTATAGGATTCTATTCTGAGTACCATCTTGGGGTAAAAACTTGCCGGTAAAATGTAAACAAATAATTGCGACCTTGTAACCTATACGGTAATGAAAAAATTCCGAAAATTAAGCGCCCAGGCCAAAAGAAGCGCTAGCGTCTATGTAGATGATATCACATCTTCAAAACATTATCTGATCACTCTCTGAATTTGGAGAATTAGTTTTGCCCGCAGATCAGGCCAAAATTGGAACTGATTTTTCACCAAATACGGAACTGTTCAAAAGACATGAAGATAATGTTTATTTACTTGCCTAATTTTTCAAAGGTCATCCAGCACTGATCATATTGTCAACAAAACCGTTCTGATACGGAAAAGCTACATCGAATTTTGAAGAATGGCTTTAAATGAAACCATTTCTTGAAAAACACGTTTTTGAAACAGACTATAGTTTTTCCAAATTTTGAAAATATGATAATATTACTACTTTGGCAAGAGAAACTATTCTTGGACTACAATATTCAATGCCAAGATTATTTTTCTACTTTGCAATTTAACTAAATCGTTGGTGTTTGCTTAGGGACCCTTTTGGCCAATTTTCACCAAATTAGCTTTTGCTAGAATAGCAACTGAGTCACAGTCATTATGATTAAAACCAAAATTTATCTTCAAATTTAAGATAAATACATGCTTTTCCCAATAAAACAGTAGATATCTCAAAACGTTCTATTCTCTTCAAACTTTGTCGACATTCGAGCCCACCCTAGATTTAGATATAGAAATAAATACAAATAGGAAACAGACTATAGCTTGAATTCACGTTGATGAAAAGTCCATTTGACCCCATTTCTTACTGTTTCACATTTTTCCGAGCAAAATGACTATTTTGATATTTTTCAAAGCCTTATTAGAAAAAATGTCATTTTCTATAGGTTACAAGAGCGCAATTATTCGTAATGCATTTTCCATAGGGTACCACTGGTGTTCCGTATTTTTTTCTCGAAGACTACACAAACTAGGGAAAAACGGGTAGCAGTTCCTGTTACTAGAAATGCCAGTGTTGCATTACAACCAAAAAATATATAGGGTCATGCGGCTCAAATTGACTTAAAATGCAGTTGAAAAGATCGTCTATTTTTTCGCTTAATGAAAAAGGCATATTTTAATGGCTCCGACGTGCAGAAATGGAAGATATTTTCTATACTTCGTAAAATGTGAATATGATTTTCTGCAATTTTAAACCTAATTGGATAAGCTTTCGATTAAATGTAATTCCAATCCTGTATCGTCCAATCAGAAGCCGTATAGGATTCTATTCTGAGTACCATCTTGGGGTAAAAACTTGCCGGTAAAATGTAAACAAATAATTGCGACCTTGTAACCTATACGGTAATGAAAAAATTCCGAAAATTAAGCGCCCAGGCCAAAAGAAGCGCTAGCGTCTATGTAGATGATATCACATCTTCAAAACATTATCTGATCACTCTCTGAATTTGGAGAATTAGTTTTGCCCGCAGATCAGGCCAAAAATTGGAACTGATTTTTCACCAAATACGGAACTGTTCAAAAGACATGAAGATAATGTTTATTTACTTGCCTAATTTTTCAAAGGTCATCCAGCACTGATCATATTGTCAACAAAACCGTTCTGATACGGAAAAGCTACATCGAATTTTGAAGAATGGCTTTAAATGAAACCATTTCTTGAAAAACACGTTTTGAAACAGACTATAGTTTTTCCAAATTTTGAAAATATGATAATATTACTACTTTGGCAAGAGAAACTATTCTTGGACTACAATATTCAATGCCAAGATTATTTTTCTACTTTGCAATTTAACTAAATCGTTGGTGTTTGCTTAGGGACCCTTTTGGCCAATTTTCACCAAATTAGCTTTTGCTAGAATAGCAACTGAGTCACGGTCATTATGATTAAAACCAAAATTTATCTTCAAATTTAAGATAAATACATGCTTTTCCCAATAAAACAGTAGATATCTCAAAACGTTCTATTCTCTTCAAACTTTGTCGACATTCGAGCCCACCCTAGATTTAGATATAGAAATAAATACAAATAGGAAACAGACTATAGCTTGAATTCACGTTGATGAAAAGTCCATTTGACCCCATTTCTTACTGTTTCACATTTTTCCGAGCAAAATGACTATTTTTGATATTTTCAAAGCCTTATTAGAAAAAATGTCATTTTTCTATAGGTTACAAGAGCGCAATTATTCGTAATGCATTTTCCATAGGGTACCACTGGTGTTCCGTATTTTTTCTCGAAGACTACACAAACTAGGGAAAACGGGTAGCAGTTCCTGTTACTAGAAATGCCAGTGTTGCATTACAACCAAAAAATATATAGGGTCATGCGGCTCAAATTGACTTAAAATGCAGTTGAAAAGATCGTCTATTTTTTCGCTTAATGAAAAAGGCATATTTTAATGGCTCCGACGTGCAGAAATGGAAGATATTTTCTATACTTCGTAAAATGTGAATATGATTTTCTGCAATTTTAAACCTAATTGGATAAGCTTTCGATTAAATGTAATTCCAATCCTGTATCGTCCAATCAGAAGCCGTATAGGATTCTATTCTGAGTACCATCTTGGGGTAAAAACTTGCCGGTAAAATGTAAACAAATAATTGCGACCTTGTAACCTATACGGTAATGAAAAAATTCCGAAAATTAAGCGCCCAGGCCAAAAGAAGCGCTAGCGTCTATGTAGATGATATCACATCTTCAAAACATTATCTGATCACTCTCTGAATTTGGAGAATTAGTTTTGCCCGCAGATCAGGCCAAAATTGGAACTGATTTTTCACCAAATACGGAACTGTTCAAAAGACATGAAGATAATGTTTATTTACTTGCCTAATTTTTCAAAGGTCATCCAGCACTGATCATATTGTCAACAAAACCGTTCTGATACGGAAAAGCTACATCGAATTTTGAAGAATGGCTTTAAATGAAACCATTTCTTGAAAAACACGTTTTGAAACAGACTATAGTTTTCCAAATTTTGAAAATATGATAATATTACTACTTTGGCAAGAGAAACTATTCTTGGACTACAATATTCAATGCCAAGATTATTTTTCTACTTTGCAATTTAACTAAATCGTTGGTGTTTGCTTAGGGACCCTTTTGGCCAATTTTCACCAAATTAGCTTTTTGCTAGAATAGCAACTGAGTCACGGTCATTATGATTAAAACCAAAATTTATCTTCAAATTTAAGATAAATACATGCTTTTCCCAATAAAAACAGTAGATATCTCAAAACGTTCTATTCTCTTCAAACTTTGTCGACATTCGAGCCCACCCTAGATTTAGATATAGAAATAAATACAAATAGGAAACAGACTATAGCTTGAATTCACGTTGATGAAAAGTCCATTTGACCCCATTTCTTACTGTTTCACATTTTTCCGAGCAAAATGACTATTTTTGATATTTTCAAAGCCTTATTAGAAAAAATGTCATTTTCTATAGGTTACAAGAGCGCAATTATTCGTAATGCATTTTCCATAGGGTACCACTGGTGTTCCGTATTTTTTTCTCGAAGACTACACAAACTAGGGAAAACGGGTAGCAGTTCCTGTTACTAGAAATGCCAGTGTTGCATTACAACCAAAAAATATATAGGGTCATGCGGCTCAAATTGACTTAAAATGCAGTTGAAAAGATCGTCTATTTTTTCGCTTAATGAAAAAGGCATATTTTAATGGCTCCGACGTGCAGAAATGGAAGATATTTTCTATACTTCGTAAAATGTGAATATGATTTTCTGCAATTTTAAACCTAATTGGATAAGCTTTCGATTAAATGTAATTCCAATCCTGTATCGTCCAATCAGAAGCCGTATAGGATTCTATTCTGAGTACCATCTTGGGGTAAAAACTTGCCGGTAAAATGTAAACAAATAATTGCGACCTTGTAACCTATACGGTAATGAAAAAATTCCGAAAATTAAGCGCCCAGGCCAAAAGAAGCGCTAGCGTCTATGTAGATGATATCACATCTTCAAAACATTATCTGATCACTCTCTGAATTTGGAGAATTAGTTTTGCCCGCAGATCAGGCCAAAATTGGAACTGATTTTTCACCAAATACGGAACTGTTCAAAAGACATGAAGATAATGTTTATTTACTTGCCTAATTTTTCAAAGGTCATCCAGCACTGATCATATTGTCAACAAAACCGTTCTGATACGGAAAAGCTACATCGAATTTTGAAGAATGGCTTTAAATGAAACCATTTCTTGAAAAACACGTTTTTGAAACAGACTATAGTTTTTCCAAATTTTGAAAATATGATAATATTACTACTTTGGCAAGAGAAACTATTCTTGGACTACAATATTCAATGCCAAGATTATTTTTCTACTTTGCAATTTAACTAAATCGTTGGTGTTTGCTTAGGGACCCTTTTGGCCAATTTTCACCAAATTAGCTTTTTGCTAGAATAGCAACTGAGTCACGGTCATTATGATTAAAACCAAAATTTATCTTCAAATTTAAGATAAATACATGCTTTTCCCAATAAAACAGTAGATATCTCAAAACGTTCTATTCTCTTCAAACTTTGTCGACATTCGAGCCCACCCTAGATTTAGATATAGAAATAAATACAAATAGGAAACAGACTATAGCTTGAATTCACGTTGATGAAAAGTCCATTTGACCCCATTTCTTACTGTTTCACATTTTTCCGAGCAAAATGACTATTTTGATATTTTCAAAGCCTTATTAGAAAAAATGTCATTTTCTATAGGTTACAAGAGCGCAATTATTCGTAATGCATTTTCCATAGGGTACCACTGGTGTTCCGTATTTTTTTCTCGAAGACTACACAAACTAGGGAAAACGGGTAGCAGTTCCTGTTACTAGAAATGCCAGTGTTGCATTACAACCAAAAAATATATAGGGTCATGCGGCTCAAATTGACTTAAAATGCAGTTGAAAAGATCGTCTATTTTTTCGCTTAATGAAAAGGCATATTTTAATGGCTCCGACGTGCAGAAATGGAAGATATTTTCTATACTTCGTAAAATGTGAATATGATTTTCTGCAATTTTAAACCTAATTGGATAAGCTTTCGATTAAATGTAATTCCAATCCTGTATCGTCCAATCAGAAGCCGTATAGGATTCTATTCTGAGTACCATCTTGGGGTAAAAACTTGCCGGTAAAATGTAAACAAATAATTGCGACCTTGTAACCTATACGGTAATGAAAAAATTCCGAAAATTAAGCGCCCAGGCCAAAAGAAGCGCTAGCGTCTATGTAGATGATATCACATCTTCAAAACATTATCTGATCACTCTCTGAATTTGGAGAATTAGTTTTGCCCGCAGATCAGGCCAAAATTGGAACTGATTTTTCACCAAATACGGAACTGTTCAAAAAGACATGAAGATAATGTTTATTTACTTGCCTAATTTTTCAAAGGTCATCCAGCACTGATCATATTGTCAACAAAACCGTTCTGATACGGAAAAGCTACATCGAATTTTGAAGAATGGCTTTAAATGAAACCATTTCTTGAAAAACACGTTTTGAAACAGACTATAGTTTTTCCAAATTTTGAAAATATGATAATATTACTACTTTGGCAAGAGAAACTATTCTTGGACTACAATATTCAATGCCAAGATTATTTTTCTACTTTGCAATTTAACTAAATCGTTGGTGTTTGCTTAGGGACCCTTTTGGCCAATTTTCACCAAATTAGCTTTTGCTAGAATAGCAACTGAGTCACGGTCATTATGATTAAAACCAAAATTTATCTTCAAATTTAAGATAAATACATGCTTTTCCCAATAAAACAGTAGATATCTCAAAACGTTCTATTCTCTTCAAACTTTGTCGACATTCGAGCCCACCCTAGATTTAGATATAGAAATAAATACAAATAGGAAACAGACTATAGCTTGAATTCACGTTGATGAAAAGTCCATTTGACCCCATTTCTTACTGTTTCACATTTTTCCGAGCAAAATGACTATTTTGATATTTTTCAAAGCCTTATTAGAAAAAATGTCATTTTCTATAGGTTACAAGAGCGCAATTATTCGTAATGCATTTTCCATAGGGTACCACTGGTGTTCCGTATTTTTTTCTCGAAGACTACACAAACTAGGGAAAAACGGGTAGCAGTTCCTGTTACTAGAAATGCCAGTGTTGCATTACAACCAAAAAATATATAGGGTCATGCGGCTCAAATTGACTTAAAATGCAGTTGAAAAGATCGTCTATTTTTTCGCTTAATGAAAAGGCATATTTTTAATGGCTCCGACGTGCAGAAATGGAAGATATTTTCTATACTTCGTAAAATGTGAATATGATTTTCTGCAATTTTTAAACCTAATTGGATAAGCTTTCGATTAAATGTAATTCCAATCCTGTATCGTCCAATCAGAAGCCGTATAGGATTCTATTCTGAGTACCATCTTGGGGTAAAAACTTGCCGGTAAAATGTAAACAAATAATTGCGACCTTGTAACCTATACGGTAATGAAAAAATTCCGAAAATTAAGCGCCCAGGCCAAAAGAAGCGCTAGCGTCTATGTAGATGATATCACATCTTCAAAACATTATCTGATCACTCTCTGAATTTGGAGAATTAGTTTTGCCCGCAGATCAGGCCAAAAATTGGAACTGATTTTTCACCAAATACGGAACTGTTCAAAAGACATGAAGATAATGTTTATTTACTTGCCTAATTTTTCAAAGGTCATCCAGCACTGATCATATTGTCAACAAAACCGTTCTGATACGGAAAAGCTACATCGAATTTTGAAGAATGGCTTTAAATGAAACCATTTCTTGAAAAACACGTTTTTGAAACAGACTATAGTTTTTCCAAATTTTGAAAATATGATAATATTACTACTTTGGCAAGAGAAACTATTCTTGGACTACAATATTCAATGCCAAGATTATTTTTCTACTTTGCAATTTAACTAAATCGTTGGTGTTTGCTTAGGGACCCTTTTGGCCAATTTATTAGAAAAAATGTCATTTTTCTATAGGTTACAAGAGCGCAATTATTCGTAATGCATTTTCCATAGGGTACCACTGGTGTTCCGTATTTTTTCTCGAAGACTACACAAACTAGGGAAAAACGGGTAGCAGTTCCTGTTACTAGAAATGCCAGTGTTGCATTACAACCAAAAAATATATAGGGTCATGCGGCTCAAATTGACTTAAAATGCAGTTGAAAAGATCGTCTATTTTTTCGCTTAATGAAAAAGGCATATTTTTAATGGCTCCGACGTGCAGAAATGGAAGATATTTTCTATACTTCGTAAAATGTGAATATGATTTTCTGCAATTTTAAACCTAATTGGATAAGCTTTCGATTAAATGTAATTCCAATCCTGTATCGTCCAATCAGAAGCCGTATAGGATTCTATTCTGAGTACCATCTTGGGGTAAAAACTTGCCGGTAAAATGTAAACAAATAATTGCGACCTTGTAACCTATACGGTAATGAAAAAATTCCGAAAATTAAGCGCCCAGGCCAAAAGAAGCGCTAGCGTCTATGTAGATGATATCACATCTTCAAAACATTATCTGATCACTCTCTGAATTTGGAGAATTAGTTTTGCCCGCAGATCAGGCCAAAATTGGAACTGATTTTTTCACCAAATACGGAACTGTTCAAAAGACATGAAGATAATGTTTATTTACTTGCCTAATTTTTCAAAGGTCATCCAGCACTGATCATATTGTCAACAAAACCGTTCTGATACGGAAAAGCTACATCGAATTTTGAAGAATGGCTTTAAATGAAACCATTTCTTGAAAAACACGTTTTTGAAACAGACTATAGTTTTTCCAAATTTTGAAAATATGATAATATTACTACTTTGGCAAGAGAAACTATTCTTGGACTACAATATTCAATGCCAAGATTATTTTTCTACTTTGCAATTTAACTAAATCGTTGGTGTTTGCTTAGGGACCCTTTTGGCCAATTTATTAGAAAAAATGTCATTTTTCTATAGGTTACAAGAGCGCAATTATTCGTAATGCATTTTCCATAGGGTACCACTGGTGTTCCGTATTTTTTCTCGAAGACTACACAAACTAGGGAAAACGGGTAGCAGTTCCTGTTACTAGAAATGCCAGTGTTGCATTACAACCAAAAAATATATAGGGTCATGCGGCTCAAATTGACTTAAAATGCAGTTGAAAAGATCGTCTATTTTTTCGCTTAATGAAAAGGCATATTTTTAATGGCTCCGACGTGCAGAAATGGAAGATATTTTCTATACTTCGTAAAATGTGAATATGATTTTCTGCAATTTTTAAACCTAATTGGATAAGCTTTCGATTAAATGTAATTCCAATCCTGTATCGTCCAATCAGAAGCCGTATAGGATTCTATTCTGAGTACCATCTTGGGGTAAAAACTTGCCGGTAAAATGTAAACAAATAATTGCGACCTTGTAACCTATACGGTAATGAAAAAATTCCGAAAATTAAGCGCCCAGGCCAAAAGAAGCGCTAGCGTCTATGTAGATGATATCACATCTTCAAAACATTATCTGATCACTCTCTGAATTTGGAGAATTAGTTTTGCCCGCAGATCAGGCCAAAATTGGAACTGATTTTTCACCAAATACGGAACTGTTCAAAAAGACATGAAGATAATGTTTATTTACTTGCCTAATTTTTCAAAGGTCATCCAGCACTGATCATATTGTCAACAAAACCGTTCTGATACGGAAAAGCTACATCGAATTTTGAAGAATGGCTTTAAATGAAACCATTTCTTGAAAAACACGTTTTGAAACAGACTATAGTTTTTCCAAATTTTGAAAATATGATAATATTACTACTTTGGCAAGAGAAACTATTCTTGGACTACAATATTCAATGCCAAGATTATTTTTCTACTTTGCAATTTAACTAAATCGTTGGTGTTTGCTTAGGGACCCTTTTGGCCAATTTTCACCAAATTAGCTTTTTGCTAGAATAGCAACTGAGTCACGGTCATTATGATTAAAACCAAAATTTATCTTCAAATTTAAGATAAATACATGCTTTTCCCAATAAAACAGTAGATATCTCAAAACGTTCTATTCTCTTCAAACTTTGTCGACATTCGAGCCCACCCTAGATTTAGATATAGAAATAAATACAAATAGGAAACAGACTATAGCTTGAATTCACGTTGATGAAAAGTCCATTTGACCCCATTTCTTACTGTTTCACATTTTTTCCGAGCAAAATGACTATTTTGATATTTTCAAAGCCTTATTAGAAAAAATGTCATTTTCTATAGGTTACAAGAGCGCAATTATTCGTAATGCATTTTCCATAGGGTACCACTGGTGTTCCGTATTTTTTTTTCTCGAAGACTACACAAACTAGGGAAAAACGGGTAGCAGTTCCTGTTACTAGAAATGCCAGTGTTGCATTACAACCAAAAAAATATATAGGGTCATGCGGCTCAAATTGACTTAAAATGCAGTTGAAAAGATCGTCTATTTTTTCGCTTAATGAAAAGGCATATTTTTAATGGCTCCGACGTGCAGAAATGGAAGATATTTTCTATACTTCGTAAAATGTGAATATGATTTTCTGCAATTTTAAACCTAATTGGATAAGCTTTCGATTAAATGTAATTCCAATCCTGTATCGTCCAATCAGAAGCCGTATAGGATTCTATTCTGAGTACCATCTTGGGGTAAAAACTTGCCGGTAAAATGTAAACAAATAATTGCGACCTTGTAACCTATACGGTAATGAAAAAATTAATATTTTATGCAAATTTAATTATCCACTGAATATTGTAACGACAATTTATTCGAAATGATTTTAAAATTTTAAAAAACCGTTTCTTGAAAATTTTAACAACTTAAATTAAATTTTCCATTTGGAAAAACGATATTTTTTAGAGAAATTTCATGTTATTACAACAAAAATTTATGGTTGCATTAATTTACTAAATGTTAAGATGTTATTTTTTTTAGAAAAATTAT
Organism: Mytilus coruscus; assembly: GCA_017311375.1. Taxonomy (NCBI): domain Eukaryota; kingdom Metazoa; phylum Mollusca; class Bivalvia; order Mytilida; family Mytilidae; genus Mytilus; species Mytilus coruscus. Next base: position 59,644,057 of record CM029601.1, read on the forward strand.
TTTTAAGTCAAGGAAATGGAGATTTTCTAGATCATGCATGTACTTTTCTCAATTTTAACTATGAAGCTCATTATAAAAATCAAGTCGTTTACCAATAAAGCGTAGATTTATTCTAACATGGGGTAAAATCGTATTTAAACAAATAAAATGGACTTATTTTTGCTAATGAAAAAATTTGAAATTGCGCCAGCAAAAAAGCTATCTCTATTAATGTATATTTTCAAAATTTACATTGCATTTGGAATTAATTTGACAATCGCAAAATTGATTTAACCAATAGGAACTATTCGAGACCATTAGGAAAAATTACGTAAATGTACAAAGTATCAGCACTGAAAACTTTCGAAAACAATCAAGCAATTCCGGCAATTGAAGAATGGTTAATGAACTTTCTTAAAATCACTTTAAACGAATTATTTTCCCAAAATTTGAAATGATTTTACCATCGAAGAAACTATTTGAAAAATTTAATACATGAAATTTTTAATTTCATTAACTGAACTGTTTTCAAAGGAACCTTTGGAAAATTCACAAATTTCATGTTTAGAAACAATAGTTATATATTTCAAAAAACTATTTTTCAAATTTTAAATAAATAATTTTCATAAATTTGAAAATTTATATTCTATTCCTGCAAATTTTTCCACTGCAATTTAATAGAAATAATGATTGTAAGGACCTTGCTTTAATTAGTTGATGTATTTTCCTTTTCCATTTACTTCACATTTTTCCAAAAGGTACATTTGTGTTCAAACCTTTTCGAAAATTCAATTTTATAGGGTAAAGGTGCATATTCTAAATCCAGTTTAGGGTACACATGTTTCATTTTCAGCTAATTACTCAAAAATGAAAAAGGGTATTTTTTTAACTGAAAATGCTTTGATATCAAATTTCATAATGGAAATTTTCAATGCGTAAAATGAATTATTTTTCTTAATAAATGGATATTTAATGGTCATGAATTAAAACTTATGTAAATGATAATGATTCTTCTGTACCATTTGGGAAAAATTGAATTATAGTAACCAAAAGACTTGTAACCTGAAGTAAAAAATTCAATTAACATCGGAAAAATAGCGAAATTATCCACACTAAAACTACTGTATCCAATAGAATTGTTTTGCCCCAGATCAGGCCTAAATTGGAATGATTTTTTCCAAAACAGAACTTAAATTTGTAAAAGTTTTTATTCCAATTTAAAGGAAGATGAATATTTTCAAAAAACGTTTAAACAAAGTAATCGAATTTTAAAATGCTTTAAAAAATTCTTAAAAACTTTTGAAAAAACTTTTAAATTTTGAAATAATCAAATTACATTTGATGAAAACTATTCTTGGATAAATTTAATGCAAGATATTTTTCTAATTTAAATTAACTAAATTTGGTTTTTTGGGACCTTTGGCCAATTTAACCAAATTAGCTTTTTCTAAATACTTTCCGTCATATATTAAACCAAAATTTATCTTCAAATTTAAGATAAATACATTTTTCCCAATAAAAACAGTAGATATCTCAAAACGTTCTATTCTCTTCAAACTTTGTCGACATTCGAGCCCACCCTAGATTTAGATATAGAAATAAATACAATAGGAAACAGACTATAGCTTGAATTCACGTTGATGAAAAGTCCATTTGACCCCATTTTTACTGTTTCACATTTATTTCCGAGCAAAATGACTATTTTGATAGGCCTTTTGCAAAGCCTTATTAGAAAAAATGTCATTTTCTATAGGTTACAAGAGCGCAATTATTCGTAATGCATTTTCCATAGGGTACCACTGGTGTTCCGTATTTTTTCTCGAAGACTACACAAACTAGGGAAAAACGGGTAGCAGTTCCTGTTACTAGAAATGCCAGTGTTGCATTACAACCAAAAAATATATAGGGTCATGCGGCTCAAATTGACTTAAAATGCAGTTGAAAAAGATCGTCTATTTTTTCGCTTAATGAAAAAGGCATATTTTTAATGGCTCCGACGTGCAGAAATGGAAGATATTTTCTATACTTCGTAAAATGTGAATATGATTTTCTGCAATTTTAAACCTAATTGGATAAGCTTTCGATTAAATGTAATTCCAATCCTGTATCGTCCAATCAGAAGCCGTATAGGATTCTATTCTGAGTACCATCTTGGGGTAAAAACTTGCCGGTAAAATGTAAACAAATAATTGCGACCTTGTAACCTATACGGTAATGAAAAAATTCCGAAAATTAAGCGCCCAGGCCAAAAGAAGCGCTAGCGTCTATGTAGATGATATCACATCTTCAAAACATTATCTGATCACTCTCTGAATTTGGAGAATTAGTTTTGCCCGCAGATCAGGCCAAAAATTGGAACTGATTTTTCACCAAATACGGAACTGTTCAAAAGACATGAAGATAATGTTTATTTACTTGCCTAATTTTTCAAAGGTCATCCAGCACTGATCATATTGTCAACAAAACCGTTCTGATACGGAAAAGCTACATCGAATTTTGAAGAATGGCTTTAAATGAAACCATTTCTTGAAAAACACGTTTTGAAACAGACTATAGTTTTTCCAAATTTTGAAAATATGATAATATTACTACTTTGGCAAGAGAAACTATTCTTGGACTACAATATTCAATGCCAAGATTATTTTTCTACTTTGCAATTTAACTAAATCGTTGGTGTTTGCTTAGGGACCCTTTTGGCCAATTTTCACCAAATTAGCTTTTTGCTAGAATAGCAACTGAGTCACGGTCATTATGATTAAAACCAAAATTTATCTTCAAATTTAAGATAAATACATGCTTTTCCCAATAAAAACAGTAGATATCTCAAAACGTTCTATTCTCTTCAAACTTTGTCGACATTCGAGCCCACCCTAGATTTAGATATAGAAATAAATACAAATAGGAAACAGACTATAGCTTGAATTCACGTTGATGAAAAGTCCATTTGACCCCATTTCTTACTGTTTCACATTTTTCCGAGCAAAATGACTATTTTGATATTTTCAAAGCCTTATTAGAAAAAATGTCATTTTCTATAGGTTACAAGAGCGCAATTATTCGTAATGCATTTTCCATAGGGTACCACTGGTGTTCCGTATTTTTTCTCGAAGACTACACAAACTAGGGAAAACGGGTAGCAGTTCCTGTTACTAGAAATGCCAGTGTTGCATTACAACCAAAAATATATAGGGTCATGCGGCTCAAATTGACTTAAAATGCAGTTGAAAAGATCGTCTATTTTTTCGCTTAATGAAAAGGCATATTTTAATGGCTCCGACGTGCAGAAATGGAAGATATTTTCTATACTTCGTAAAATGTGAATATGATTTTCTGCAATTTTAAACCTAATTGGATAAGCTTTCGATTAAATGTAATTCCAATCCTGTATCGTCCAATCAGAAGCCGTATAGGATTCTATTCTGAGTACCATCTTGGGGTAAAAACTTGCCGGTAAAATGTAAACAAATAATTGCGACCTTGTAACCTATACGGTAATGAAAAAATTCCGAAAATTAAGCGCCCAGGCCAAAAGAAGCGCTAGCGTCTATGTAGATGATATCACATCTTCAAAACATTATCTGATCACTCTCTGAATTTGGAGAATTAGTTTTGCCCGCAGATCAGGCCAAAAATTGGAACTGATTTTTCACCAAATACGGAACTGTTCAAAAGACATGAAGATAATGTTTATTTACTTGCCTAATTTTTCAAAGGTCATCCAGCACTGATCATATTGTCAACAAAACCGTTCTGATACGGAAAAGCTACATCGAATTTTGAAGAATGGCTTTAAATGAAACCATTTCTTGAAAAACACGTTTTAAAAGCTATTTTTCCAAATTTTGAAAATAGATAATATTATACTTTGAGAAAACTATCTTGATCAATTAATGCAAGTTATTTTTTCTACTTTCAATTTAACAAATGTTGTTTTGTTAGCCTTTTGCCAATTTATTAGAAAAAATGTCATTTTCTATAGGTTACAAGAGCGCAATTATTCGTAATGCATTTTCCATAGGGTACCACTGGTGTTCCGTATTTTTTCTCGAAGACTACACAAACTAGGGAAAACGGGTAGCAGTTCCTGTTACTAGAAATGCCAGTGTTGCATTACAACCAAAAAATATATAGGGTCATGCGGCTCAAATTGACTTAAAATGCAGTTGAAAAAGATCGTCTATTTTTTCGCTTAATGAAAAGGCATATTTTAATGGCTCCGACGTGCAGAAATGGAAGATATTTTCTATACTTCGTAAAATGTGAATATGATTTTCTGCAATTTTAAACCTAATTGGATAAGCTTTGATTAAATGTAATTCCAATCCTGTATCGTCCAATCAGAAGCCGTATAGATTCTATTCTGAGTACCATCTTGGGGTAAAAACTTGCCGGTAAAATGTAAACAAATAATTGCGACCTTGTAACCTATACGGTAATGAAAAAATTCCGAAAATTAAGCGCCCAGGCCAAAAGAAGCGCTAGCGTCTATGTAGATGATATCACATCTTCAAAACATTATCTGATCACTCTGAATTTGGAGAATTAGTTTTGCCCGCAGATCAGGCCAAAATTGGAACTGATTTTTCACCAAATACGGAACTGTTCAAAAGACATGAAGATAATGTTTATTTACTGCCTAATTTTTCAAAGGTCATCCAGCACTGATCATATTTCAAAAAACCTTTGATAGAAAGCTCATCGAATTTTGAAGAATGGCTTTAAATGAAACCATTTCTTGAAAAACCGTTTTAACAGACATTTTTCAAATTTTGAAAAATGTAAATATATTTGGAGAGAAACTATTCTGGATAAAATTCAGCAAATTATTTTCCTTGCAATTAAAAACGTTGGGTTTGTGGACCTTTGCCATTTCACAAATTACTTTTTGAATAGAATAGTCCGCATGATTAAACCAAATTACTTAAATTTAAAAATAGCTTTCCAAAAAACAGAGATATTAAAACTTCTATTTTTCAAATTTTCACATTCAGCCACCAGTTTGATAGAAATAAATAAAATAGGAAAAACATCTTGAATACGTTTGAAAAGCCATTTCCCATTTTTATGTTTACATTTTCGGCAAATCTTTTTGATATTTCAAAGCCTATAGAAAAATATTTTCTATGTTCAAACAATATTCGTATGTTTTCCTAGGGACCTGGTTTCCATTTTTTCTGAAGACTACAAACTAGGAAACGGTACTTCTTTAAGAAATCCAGTTTACAAAAAAATAGGTCAGGTCAAATTCTTAAATGTTGAAAAGACCTATTTTTGTAAAAAAGATATTTAATGCGAAGAATGATAATTTACTGTAAAGAATTGATTTTCTGCAATTTTAAACCTAATTGATAATTTTAAAGTATTCAACTGTATTCAATCAAGCCTATGATTCTTTGATACCACTGGTAAAAATTCCGGAATAAACAAATAATGACCTTAACCTTAGTAAGAAAAATTCAAAATTAGCCCAGCAAAAATATAGAATGATTAATCTTAAAAATTTCTATTCTAATTTGGAATTATTTTGCCGGCAAATGAATATTTTACCAAAAGGAATGTTCAAAACTAAGATAAGTTTATTTCTAATTTTCAAGTCTCCACAGACTATTGTACAAACGCTCTGTTGGAAATTTATCAATTTTAAATGCTTTAAAGAAACCATTCTTGGAAACACTATTAACAGAATATTTTTCCAAATTTTGAAAATATGATAATATTACTACTTTGGCAAGAGAAACTATTCTTGGACTACAATATTCAATGCCAAGATTATTTTTCTACTTTGCAATTTAACTAAATCGTTGGTGTTTGCTTAGGGACCCTTTTGGCCAATTTATTAGAAAAAATGTCATTTTCTATAGGTTACAAGAGCGCAATTATTCGTAATGCATTTTCCATAGGGTACCACTGGTGTTCCGTATTTTTTCTCGAAGACTACACAAACTAGGGAAAACGGGTAGCAGTTCCTGTTACTAGAAATGCCAGTGTTGCATTACAACCAAAAAATATATAGGGTCATGCGGCTCAAATTGACTTAAAATGCAGTTGAAAAAGATCGTCTATTTTTTCGCTTAATGAAAAGGCATATTTTAATGGCTCCGACGTGCAGAAATGGAAGATATTTTCTATACTTCGTAAAATGTGAATATGATTTTCTGCAATTTTAAACCTAATTGGATAAGCTTTCGATTAAATGTAATTCCAATCCTGTATCGTCCAATCAGAAGCCGTATAGGATTCTATTCTGAGTACCATCTTGGGGTAAAAACTTGCCGGTAAAATGTAAACAAATAATTGCGACCTTGTAACCTATACGGTAATGAAAAAATTCCGAAAATTAAGCGCCCAGGCCAAAAGAAGCGCTAGCGTCTATGTAGATGATATCACATCTTCAAAACATTATCTGATCACTCTCTGAATTTGGAGAATTAGTTTTGCCCGCAGATCAGGCCAAAATTGGAACTGATTTTTCACCAAATACGGAACTGTTCAAAAGACATGAAGATAATGTTTATTTACTTGCCTAATTTTTCAAAGGTCATCCAGCACTGATCATATTGTCAACAAAACCGTTCTGATACGGAAAAGCTACATCGAATTTTGAAGAATGGCTTTAAATGAAACCATTTCTTGAAAAACACGTTTTTGAAACAGACTATAGTTTTCCAAATTTTGAAAATATGATAATATTACTACTTTGGCAAGAGAAACTATTCTTGGACTACAATATTCAATGCCAAGATTATTTTTCTACTTTGCAATTTAACTAAATCGTTGGTGTTTGCTTAGGGACCCTTTTGGCCAATTTTCACCAAATTAGCTTTTGCTAGAATAGCAACTGAGTCACGGTCATTATGATTAAAACCAAAATTTATCTTCAAATTTAAGATAAATACATGCTGTTCTCCAATAAAAACAGTAGATATCTCAAAACGTTCTATTCTCTTCAAACTTTGTCGACATTCGAGCCCACCCTAGATTTAGATATAGAAATAAATACAAATAGGAAACAGACTATAGCTTGAATTCACGTTGATGAAAAGTCCATTTGACCCCATTTCTTACTGTTTCACATTATTTCCGAGCAAAATGACTATGTTTTGATAGCCTTTTGCAAAGCCTTATTAGAAAAAATGTCATTTTTCTATAGGTTACAAGAGCGCAATTATTCGTAATGCATTTTCCATAGGGTACCACTGGTGTTCCGTATTTTTTCTCGAAGACTACACAAACTAGGGAAAACAGGTAGCAGTTCCTGTTACTAGAAATGCCAGTGTTGCATTACAACCAAAAAATATATAGGGTCATGCGGCTCAAATTGACTTAAAATGCAGTTGAAAAGATCGTCTATTTTTTCGCTTAATGAAAAAGGCATATTTTTAATGGCTCCGACGTGCAGAAATGGAAGATATTTTCTATACTTCGTAAAATGTGAATATGATTTTCTGCAATTTTTAAACCTAATTGGATAAGCTTTCGATTAAATGTAATTCCAATCCTGTATCGTCCAATCAGAAGCCGTATAGGATTCTATTCTGAGTACCATCTTGGGGTAAAAACTTGCCGGTAAAATGTAAACAAATAATTGCGACCTTGTAACCTATACGGTAATGAAAAAATTCCGAAAATTAAGCGCCCAGGCCAAAAGAAGCGCTAGCGTCTATGTAGATGATATCACATCTTCAAAACATTATCTGATCACTCTCGAATTTGAGAATTAGTTTTGCCCGCAGATCAGGCCAAAATTGGAACTGATTTTTCACCAAATACGGAACTGTTCAAAAGACATGAAGATAATGTTTATTTACTTGCCTAATTTTTCAAAGGTCATCCAGCACTGATCATATTGTCAACAAAACCGTTCTGATACGGAAAAGCTACATCGAATTTTAATAATAATGAAAATTTAAATTATTAATTTAATAATAGAAATTAATACATTTTTATTAATTGTTTTCTGAAAAAATCAGTTAGATGAGTTTTTGCAGAACAGCGTATTAAAATAACAATATGAGTATTTAAAAGTTAAGCTATGAAATTTATGTAAATAATTTCTAAAGTTTTTTACTAAACTATAAATATATGATCAACGCAACATAAATAATACATTCTAAGAAATGTTAAATACAATGATGATTTTCACCAAGTTCAGAATTACATAATTATCATTTAAACTTAAAGCTACATATTTGAAAGCATTAAAAAAAATTTATAATTATAATTGTCAAAAATATAAAAGTTTTTCAAATTTGCTAAATTACTACATTTCAATTAAAAAAACGTTTTGAACTAAAACTTATTCATTAAAAAACATTCATTTTTAGTTCACATTTTACATGCAAAGACTATGTTTGTATATTTTCAAGCTATAGAAAAGTTTTTCTATGGTTAAGCAAATCGATGTGTTTCATAGGGACCATTGGTAATTTTATTCGAAAAATGCTTTCAAAAGGTTAAAAGAGCGTTCTTTTCGTATAAATGCCAGGTTATGTTCCGAATTATATGGAAGAGTCAAATTGTTAAAATGGTAAAAGATTCTCATTTTTGCTTAATTGAAACATATTAAATGTCGCATGCGTCAAATTTCAATCTTGAAAAGATATCTATTTTTGCAATTTGAAAAGCTTTTAAGTTCATTAAATGCAAACCTGTAATTCGAATAAAGCCGATAGGATTATTCTAGTCAATTTGGGGTAAAAATTCGGTAAATTAAAAAAATTCACCTGTACCATCGAATCGAAAAAATTCCATTTAGCCCAGGCCAAAAAACTGCGTTATTAAATATAATTTCAACATGAACTTAGTTCATAATTTGGAAATTTTCCCGCACAGGCCAAAAGACTATTGTCAACATAATGATATCAACTTAAAACATAATATTTAATTTGAATTTAATTTTTCGAACAGGCAAACTGATATATTTTCAACAAATTCGAATTCAAAAGACATGAAATTTGAATATTTAAATAAACAATTTTCAAGACAGTATTTTAAACAAAAGTTTTAAATTTAAAAATGATTTATGATGCTTTAAGAAAATTTCTTGGAAACAGTTTCAAAAGATTATTTTTTTCAAATTTTAAAATAGTAATATGTTTTGGACATTTTGTCATGGATAAATATTAAACCAGTTATTTTTCTATTTGCAATTATCTAATGTTGTCATGGTACGACGTTTCCGAATTTATTAAAAATGCATTAGGAAAAGGCATTTTCGTAATGAAATGCCATAGTTAACACAATGTGATTCTATGTTCAAATTGACTAAAAAGTTGAAAAGATTCTGTTTTAAATTCGTAAAATGTGAATATGATTTTCTGCAATTTTTAAACCTAATTGGATAAGCTTTCGATTAAATGTAATTCCAATCCTGTATCGTCCAATCAGAAGCCGTATAGGATTCTATTCTGAGTACCATCTTGGGGTAAAAACTTGCCGGTAAAATGTAAACAAATAATTGCGACCTTGTAACCTATACGGTAATGAAAAAATTCCGAAAATTAAGCGCCCAGGCCAAAAGAAGCGCTAGCGTCTATGTAGATGATATCACATCTTCAAAACATTATCTGATCACTCTCTGAATTTGGAGAATTAGTTTTGCCCGCAGATCAGGCCAAAATTGGAACTGATTTTTCACCAAATACGGAACTGTTCAAAAGACATGAAGATAATGTTTATTTACTTGCCTAATTTTTCAAAGGTCATCCAGCACTGATCATATTGTCAACAAAACCGTTCTGATACGGAAAAGCTACATCGAATTTTGAAGAATGGCTTTAAATGAAACCATTTCTTGAAAAACACGTTTTTGAAACAGACTATAGTTTTTCCAAATTTTGAAAATATGATAATATTACTACTTTGGCAAGAGAAACTATTCTTGGACTACAATATTCAATGCCAAGATTATTTTTCTACTTTGCAATTTAACTAAATCGTTGGTGTTTGCTTAGGGACCCTTTTGGCCAATTTATTAGAAAAAATGTCATTTTCTATAGGTTACAAGAGCGCAATTATTCGTAATGCATTTTCCATAGGGTACCACTGGTGTTCCGTATTTTTTCTCGAAGACTACACAAACTAGGGAAAAACGGGTAGCAGTTCCTGTTACTAGAAATGCCAGTGTTGCATTACAACCAAAAAATATATAGGGTCATGCGGCTCAAATTGACTTAAAATGCAGTTGAAAAAGATCGTCTATTTTTTCGCTTAATGAAAAGGCATATTTTAATGGCTCCGACGTGCAGAAATGGAAGATATTTTCTATACTTCGTAAAATGTGAATATGATTTTCTGCAATTTTAAACCTAATTGGATAAGCTTTCGATTAAATGTAATTCCAATCCTGTATCGTCCAATCAGAAGCCGTATAGGATTCTATTCTGAGTACCATCTTGGGGTAAAAAACTTGCCGGTAAAATGTAAACAAATAATTGCGACCTTGTAACCTATACGGTAATGAAAAAATTCCGAAAATTAAGCGCCCAGGCCAAAAGAAGCGCTAGCGTCTATGTAGATGATATCACATCTTCAAAACATTATCTGATCACTCTCTGAATTTGGAGAATTAGTTTTGCCCGCAGATCAGGCCAAAATTGGAACTGATTTTTCACCAAATACGGAACTGTTCAAAAGACATGAAGATAATGTTTATTTACTTGCCTAATTTTTCAAAGGTCATCCAGCACTGATCATATTGTCAACAAAACCGTTCTGATACGGAAAAGCTACATCGAATTTTGAAGAATGGCTTTAAATGAAACCATTTCTTGAAAAACACGTTTTGAAACAGACTATAGTTTTCCAAATTTTGAAAATATGATAATATTACTACTTTGGCAAGAGAAACTATTCTTGGACTACAATATTCAATGCCAAGATTATTTTTCTACTTTGCAATTTAACTAAATCGTTGGTGTTTGCTTAGGGACCCTTTTGGCCAATTTTCACCAAATTAGCTTTTTGCTAGAATAGCAACTGAGTCACGGTCATTATGATTAAAAACCAAAATTTATCTTCAAATTTAAGATAAATACATGCTGTTCCCAATAAAAACAGTAGATATCTCAAAAACGTTCTATTCTCTTCAAACTTTGTCGACATTCGAGCCCACCCTAGATTTAGATATAGAAATAAATACAAATAGGAAACAGACTATAGCTTGAATTCACGTTGATGAAAAGTCCATTTGACCCCATTTCTTACTGTTTCACATTTTTCCGAGCAAAATGACTATTTTGATATTTTTCAAAGCCTTATTAGAAAAAATGTCATTTTCTATAGGTTACAAGAGCGCAATTATTCGTAATGCATTTTCCATAGGGTACCACTGGTGTTCCGTATTTTTTTTCTCGAAGACTACACAAACTAGGGAAAAACGGGTAGCAGTTCCTGTTACTAGAAATGCCAGTGTTGCATTACAACCAAAAAATATATAGGGTCATGCGGCTCAAATTGACTTAAAATGCAGTTGAAAAGATCGTCTATTTTTTCGCTTAATGAAAAGGCATATTTTAATGGCTCCGACGTGCAGAAATGGAAGATATTTTCTATACTTCGTAAAATGTGAATATGATTTTCTGCAATTTTAAACCTAATTGGATAAGCTTTCGATTAAATGTAATTCCAATCCTGTATCGTCCAATCAGAAGCCGTATAGGATTCTATTCTGAGTACCATCTTGGGGTAAAAACTTGCCGGTAAAATGTAAACAAATAATTGCGACCTTGTAACCTATACGGTAATGAAAAAATTCCGAAAATTAAGCGCCCAGGCCAAAAGAAGCGCTAGCGTCTATGTAGATGATATCACATCTTCAAAACATTATCTGATCACTCTCTGAATTTGGAGAATTAGTTTTGCCCGCAGATCAGGCCAAAATTGGAACTGATTTTTCACCAAATACGGAACTGTTCAAAAGACATGAAGATAATGTTTATTTACTTGCCTAATTTTTCAAAGGTCATCCAGCACTGATCATATTGTCAACAAAACCGTTCTGATACGGAAAAGCTACATCGAATTTTGAAGAATGGCTTTAAATGAAACCATTTCTTGAAAAACACGTTTTGAAACAGACTATAGTTTTCCAAATTTTGAAAATATGATAATATTACTACTTTGGCAAGAGAAACTATTCTTGGACTACAATATTCAATGCCAAGATTATTTTTCTACTTTGCAATTTAACTAAATCGTTGGTGTTTGCTTAGGGACCCTTTTGGCCAATTTATTAGAAAAAATGTCATTTTCTATAGGTTACAAGAGCGCAATTATTCGTAATGCATTTTCCATAGGGTACCACTGGTGTTCCGTATTTTTTTCTCGAAGACTACACAAACTAGGGAAAAACGGGTAGCAGTTCCTGTTACTAGAAATGCCAGTGTTGCATTACAACCAAAAAATATATAGGGTCATGCGGCTCAAATTGACTTAAAATGCAGTTGAAAAAGATCGTCTATTTTTTCGCTTAATGAAAAAGGCATATTTTTAATGGCTCCGACGTGCAGAAATGGAAGATATTTTCTATACTTCGTAAAATGTGAATATGATTTTCTGCAATTTTAAACCTAATTGGATAAGCTTTCGATTAAATGTAATTCCAATCCTGTATCGTCCAATCAGAAGCCGTATAGGATTCTATTCTGAGTACCATCTTGGGGTAAAAACTTGCCGGTAAAATGTAAACAAATAATTGCGACCTTGTAACCTATACGGTAATGAAAAAATTCCGAAAATTAAGCGCCCAGGCCAAAAGAAGCGCTAGCGTCTATGTAGATGATATCACATCTTCAAAACATTATCTGATCACTCTCTGAATTTGGAGAATTAGTTTTGCCCGCAGATCAGGCCAAAATTGGAACTGATTTTTCACCAAATACGGAACTGTTCAAAAGACATGAAGATAATGTTTATTTACTTGCCTAATTTTTCAAAGGTCATCCAGCACTGATCATATTGTCAACAAAACCGTTCTGATACGGAAAAGCTACATCGAATTTTGAAGAATGGCTTTAAATGAAACCATTTCTTGAAAAACACGTTTTGAAACAGACTATAGTTTTTCCAAATTTTGAAAATATGATAATATTACTACTTTGGCAAGAGAAACTATTCTTGGACTACAATATTCAATGCCAAGATTATTTTTCTACTTTGCAATTTAACTAAATCGTTGGTGTTTGCTTAGGGACCCTTTTGGCCAATTTATTAGAAAAAATGTCATTTTCTATAGGTTACAAGAGCGCAATTATTCGTAATGCATTTTCCATAGGGTACCACTGGTGTTCCGTATTTTTTCTCGAAGACTACACAAACTAGGGAAAAACGGGTAGCAGTTCCTGTTACTAGAAATGCCAGTGTTGCATTACAACCAAAAAAATATATAGGGTCATGCGGCTCAAATTGACTTAAAATGCAGTTGAAAAGATCGTCTATTTTTTTCGCTTAATGAAAAAGGCATATTTTTAATGGCTCCGACGTGCAGAAATGGAAGATATTTTCTATACTTCGTAAAATGTGAATATGATTTTCTGCAATTTTTAAACCTAATTGGATAAGCTTTCGATTAAATGTAATTCCAATCCTGTATCGTCCAATCAGAAGCCGTATAGGATTCTATTCTGAGTACCATCTTGGGGTAAAAACTTGCCGGTAAAATGTAAACAAATAATTGCGACCTTGTAACCTCCTTGCCCTATGTGCCTCTGGGCATAACAAAGACTAGGTAGGTATCATTTGGTCAATTCATGCTTTTCTCTTCTTCTTCTGTGTGACTTTCCTCAATTACATGTATTTTAATCAAATGTTTGAAAAGGACCATATTGACAATTGACATAAATATAGGTATAGTTTAAGAATGTTCAGAGTTCTAGTTACCAATTGTATTCTGCATGTATTTGTGTGTTTTTTTTTTACAATTTACAGCCTTAACGACAAAGAAAAGAAATGGAAAGATAATGTCTTGTTGTTAATAGTCAATATTTTAATTAGTTTGAAAATTTTCCAACTAATCGTTAATTTTGATGTAACGTCATCTAGCAGTATACGTCACAGTTCTGAAAGAATCTAAGAAATGCTACCTGGAGGTTACCAGTCCATGAAGATTGTTTAAGAGTATTTCTACTTGAATAGGTTATGTAATATGAAATAAACTTAATATTCTGTTTATATGGAAATGTACATTTGTATAACTTATTCCTTTAAATACTTTTAGTCGAACAATTGTTATCAATAATTAAGATTTACCAAAATGAAAGTATTGATCAGTCCTTCAAAGCAAAAATGGAAAAATTATGTTCGTTCTTTGCTCTGACCTTTGTATTATATCTGCAGAGTCAATACAAAACGTATTAAGCAACCTCGAGGGCACTATTCATATGTCTGTATTGCATGTTCAACCATGCTCAATTGGAGATTAATCACATTAAATATTCTGACGTCAGATATTTCATTTATTATTTATACTGTTATGGAAAACCAATCACCGTTTAATAGTTTCAATGCGTTTTACTTCTGTAAATTCAATAGTGTATCGATCCAATGCTATAAAAGGCAAAATTTCATAGACACGGGATCCTTATATTGATTGATGAAACAATCAGATATTTGGTTAAATTACAATACTTTTTTTTTCCTTTTGTTAGGGAGACAACTCAAAGCATTTTTAACTCAGGTAAAATTGGTATTGATTGGTCCGCCTGCAATACCTGCTGAAACGTAACCACGTGGTGTTGATGATGTTGATTTCATTTAGTTTAGGTAGTTTGTTTTTATTAAGCGTATTTGTTCAGAGTATTATCAATACATGCTAACGGATAGTGAAGTATAGTAAACTCTCATTCTGTTATAGGATTTTGACTCTCAAGTAGCATATACAAACATAAAGAATGTTCAATTCCACAAAAGAGAGTAAATTCATCATTTGGAAAATTAAATCGACATAAATAAAGCGGAATTTGATTAAAATGACAAACTGGAATACATATTAAAAAATTATGCCGTAGGGAAATATGACTTATGCCTCAAATGGGATGCACAATTACCATTAGTTCAAGAAAAACCCACGATGTTATAAAACCTAAAATAGCAACGACTGACAACTCATCTGAACATACAGAAGTCCGAAAGGACAAGCTAACACCACGGAACTGGACAAGTGTGGTCAAGGCAGGGGGCATCGGAGGAGGGGCGGGAGTAAGTATATCATTTATTGTAGTGTATACGTAAAGGTTATAATTTTCAAGTACACTTGTGAACTTTAAATCGGGAGCAGTTTTTGTTTGGTTTGCATATTGTAGAAAGATAAGAATTCGAACATTTCAATATCAGAATTACTAGTATAAAACATTAAGCAAGTATTCTTATAATACGCTTGAAAGAAGTAAAAGTCTTCTACAACTACAGAAAGCAGTATAAACTCGTAATTATAATAACAAATTTCTTTTGATTTAAACATAGAGTATCATCCTTGCTGTGCTATATTTGTGAACAACCAGGGAAAACAAATATGTAATGTGAAGCTGTTCAAAACATGTATGCAAGTAGTGAACTCTTTTATTTTTCAAAAAGTAAAGAGATATGAATTTAAAGTCAAGAATTTATATTAGTTATACTATTGGTATATGCTATTAACAATTCTAATAAAATAGAAAATAAAAGGATGTATAGGGCAAAAGTAAATGATACAGATACAACAACCAAATAAGACTTAGAGGTAGATGGTATCCTCTAAATTCAATTTAACACTTGAGACGAATGATTGTTCAGATTGTTCGGTAAAGAAAGATGTGATTTTATGTAACATAGTATATCAAATAAATTGATAAATTAAAAAAAAAGCAAAGAAATAAATTGGTGTAAATCAGGAATTAAGTAGGGAAAAATATCTTCAACCTGCAGATATTTATTTTATCAAATAAACAGTATCAATAATACATTAAATTGTCTCCGAAATACAACGCGACAATCATTCGTTGCATTTAAAACTATCTCCTCCCCAATTACACATCGGTCTTTAACATTCATGAGCATATTAAAAGGATACGAAATGTCTATTTTGACTTTATATTATTTTTAAATTTGGTTATACTCTTTATATTCTAGCATAATAATTATGATATTTTTGTATCGAATTTCATTCAGTGTGAAAACCTTAATTAGAATATGAAAGCAAATGCTAAATCGCCATTGGACAAAACGTTTTTTTTTTACTTGAAAGAAATCGAAAAGTTATTACCATTATAAGAATACACTCACAAATTATCTTATTCTGTAAATAAGCGCAGTCAAAGTCACCTTTCAAAGTGAATCACTACAAACCAGTAAAAACCCGAAACGGGCAGTGTGCGTACTCAAATGTACTGATTCTTAGTCGACCATTCTGAATAAGTCTTATGTTAACTTTAAAAGTTGTTTGTATGGTCATTTTAATGGCCATAGTATATGCTTTATTTGTGTAGAACCATCATGTACAATTTAATCTTTTTTTTTATAGTTCTGAATGGTAATGTATTCATCATAAACGTAAACAATGCAAGTCTTAATAGCATTTATTTAAAACTGACAAGAAATATTGTCTAATAGTTTGAAAATATAGTCAGTCACACAATCAAGATTAATAAAAATAGAAATAAACTGGTCGAGTATGATTAAGAATTGGTCGAGTACAGTTCAGACCTTTGGTCGTGTATGATTCAGACATTGAAAACAGATTGAAAACGGGTAAAATACAGGTCAGGAATGGGTTAAGACTATTTCAAACTGGTCGAGTACTAGTTCAGACTTTTAAGTATGGTCCAGATTAGGGTCTAGTACAGATCAGTACAGTCGAGTATGGTTAAGATTGGGATTACGTAATTTCCAGTAAATTCAGACTTATTCAGGATGGTTGAGTAAGAATCAGTACAGTCGAGTACAAATACTGTCCATTCTGACTTTTACTGGTTTATAGTAAATGCTAAATAGCATCAAAATAGTATTTTCGTATTCATCGATTCTAAAACAATGGTGTTTCAAATATAATATTTCAATCATTTATTATTGATATCTATTGATACTTCAATGTTATTTCAATACTAGGTTGAATAAACTTTCCTTAAAATAACCTTTATTGTAACGGTTCGACATCCACCGGTAAACTCTTTCTAACAGTGTTGGATAATCGTTTGAAAGGATGAAAATTACTTTTGTTTACCGATTACAAGTTTACTGTGTATTTCCAGATCGAATATTAATGGTTGATGACCACACACTGAATACTTGCGTTGGTAACAACTAAATGGTTGAAAAATGTTACCGCAAACTGAATATGTGCGTTGGTAACAACTAAACAAGAATAAAAATCGGTCGAAAAATAAAAATGTGACCAAACTGTGTATTTACGTTGTTAACAACAAAATAATAAAGATTGGTCGAGGAGAAATGTTTAATATTTTAAGTTTAAATTGTTTGTACAATTGCAGATTTAGTCTGATAATTATTTATAATACTGAAATATGTTTTTTTGTTTTGAGAATCAGTGCTTCGGATTTCTTAAACCTCCGGTATACTGGACATGTGTAGTTTCTCTCTGATTTTCTTTACTATTTCTACATTAGGTGGTGTTCCACCAACGGATTTCAGTAGTCCAGGATCATATATATAAATGTATCTTTAAAGTTGCATAATTAACGCTATAGATGTTTACTTTTAATTTTTAAAAAATGTTTACACAAATGAAACTTATTTCTATGTCAAGTTAGTTTCCGCTTAGTCGAGCGATTTTGTTTTGCGGTTTTTTTTTTTCTTATTGGTCTTATTGCTCAAAGGTTTAAACTTGTTTACTCTTTTTTCTGCCCTGAGTTTTTTCGACCTGAAGAATATTTTAATAATAGATGCGCATGCAAAGACGATAAGCCGAAGAAACACAGGATACAAAATGACAAAAGCAACATAAAGAACCGATATAAGAGTTCCAATTCTCGCAGTAATTGAAAGGTATTCCAAAGGCCAATTACTTAGTATATTAATAAATAGACCAACTTTCCCAGACTAAAGTTGAGTTAAGTATTTGATGAAATAACTTCCCCACCCATTATCAAATACATAGAAAAAACTATGTTCATGTACGTTTGTTTTTCGTTTCTCGTCAATTTACATATGAAAAAAATTTTTTAGACTAGAAATTCATGTAACTGTGTTTTCTCCAAAAGTATTTCCTATAATCATTAATATAATTAAAAGGTTTTATAACAAATGTCCATATTGCTAGACCGTGTGTTGATCTCTAAAGGTTTTTGTAAATTTTGAATGCTGTATAATTAGGGTATGCTTACATCTTCGTGTTTTGTGAACTTGGTCCCTTTCGCATATTGCTTCAGATCTATCCATACTTTACTTGTTAGTTATT
Source organism: Mytilus coruscus (assembly GCA_017311375.1). Taxonomy (NCBI): domain Eukaryota; kingdom Metazoa; phylum Mollusca; class Bivalvia; order Mytilida; family Mytilidae; genus Mytilus; species Mytilus coruscus. The sequence continues at coordinate 59,662,424 of CM029601.1, forward strand.
ACAAAAAGTATGTCAACACAAAATCTTTTAGAATTTAAAATCTCTTTTAAAATTACATTGAAATGGAACGAAACTTGACAAAGTTACTTCATATCACGTGCATTTCCGATTTTATTCCTGGTCAGATATTTTTTGTAGTTTGTCGTAGCGGTGTAGATTTGCTATTTCCTCATAGTAGGAAGGATTTGAACCTATCATATGATTTAATTGTGTCATTGGAACAAAACTAAAGAATATTTTCATTTAAATTGTAATTGTGCACCGTTTATTTTAATTTGATATTTGATCAGATTGCTTTTTAAGGTTTAAGTATATGTTACCCTTGCGATAACATTAACGGTACAAATTTTACTACACTAAATAGTGATTTCGACAATAAATGTCTCTTCGGGGATACTCAGGGCCAAACTATTTCAAAATCCAAAACTTATTAAAAAAATGAAGAGCTTCTAATACAAAAAGTGCAAAAAGTACAAAAAGTATAACCAAAAACCGGACAAGCATTTTTTTTTTTTGCAAGCATTTAATATAACGTCTGTGTTTATTGAAAATTCCTATTGCTTAAGCTGTATATTTCAGTTTTGACATTGTCTAACATGCATGACCATGGAAATAACACTTTATAAACATTGTGCGCCCAAGACGCTTTTCTGGATTTACCTTTATCAGGAATCCTAAAACTGAAAACGGAAAGCCAAGGTTGTATAAGTATAAGTAATTGAATACATGAAGAAAGAGATATGCCAGTGTAAAAAGAATAACAAAGTACATCCAAGGTCAACTTTGTTTGAATTTGGAACCCTATTTTCTTTATAATTTCTAAATTTATTAACGGAGAATGTAAGAAAATATGTTTTAAATCATGACACTACTGAAGCACTGGCAACTTATCTGATGATAATTGTAAGCTCTAGGACTAGCAGTCCACCAGCAGCAGCATCGACCCAGTGCTATAGAATCTGATGATAATTGTAAGCTCTAGGACTAGCAGTCCACCAGCAGCAGCATCGACCCAGTGCTATAGAATCTGATGATAATTGTAAGCTCTAGGACTAGCAGTCCACCAGCATCGACCCAGTGCTATAGAATCAAAATACAAGTTTACGGATTTGTGCATCCGAAGCGCTTTTCTAGATTTCCCTTCAAAAAAGTACTGAAAGCTCCTCAAAATGAACGTCATGAATGACAATATAATTGAATACGTGAAGAAAATGTATTCGTTGTTTTGATTAACGTATGCCGTAATGTGACTCTACAGGTATCTGGTCCATGTTTCAGCTGCCTCGATCCTCTTGCTATTTGATTTCTAACCATGTGCAATGATTGATCGATTCCTTTATCAACGAGATATATTCAGTGATACTCTCAAACTCAGATAAATCATAAAAGCTAAATCTATTCCAAAGAGAGTTAAGACCTGCTTTAAGAAAAAAAAAATCGATTAATTTCTTATCGGAAGTTAAAAGGTACGTTTAGAAATAATGTTCTTATTGATCCTTACGGACTAAAAACATTATAAAAATTATATTATCTTACAACTTTTTATTCACAATTTATGTCATGATCACGAAATTACCGTTAATCTTTTTTTTTACAATATACGTTTCTTTAGTAGGATTAAGAGAAATGAAATATGCTGTTTTTGTAAAAATCGATTCTAATAAAAACAAAGTACTAATGTATACTTTCAATACACATAATCAACAAATTGCATATGACTTGCATTCAATTAATTTAAATTCATAGCATATTGTATTATTGCTAGTATTATTCCATTCATTGTACAAAGAATCTTTTGCAAACAATGGTTTGATAATGTCCATTTTTTTTTTAATTTCCTTATTCATGAACTAATTTTAATATTCCAAAGCAACAAAATACTATTATATTCCATCCTAAATTGAAAGATGACGTAAAAAGCAAATATTTATGTTAGCAACAGTATAAATATTTTCTTTGTTGCAATTTACTTTGCCTTAAGCTTCGTAGGTCTGTGATGACAATGAATGACATCCTAAAGGGAAGGCATCAAGACGAATTTATATTGTAAACACTACTTCAGTGGGCGTTTATATATTGGTAAATGCACTTTATTCATTTCTGTACTCTTATAATCAAATAAAGCACGCGTTCTGAGGACAATGCCATGTTAATGTGTCATACTTTCTACTCAACGTCCGGTGGTAAATAAAGCATGCGTTCTCAGGACGATAACAGTCATGTTAATGTGTCATACTTTCTACTTGACTGACACGCTGCATTTGATTTATAGCGTGCTAGCTCACCGAGGACAGTCAACATGAAGACATATGTATACCTTCTCAGACACATTATTCTGTATTCGAGTCTACCGGTCATTGCTCCAACTCCTAAATACCGCCTAGTTGGCGAAGAAGAAACCAATGATTTTCTAAAAATTTTTACAATAATTTTCTAATTTTTTGTTTCAGGTGTACAAGCTGCTTGTCTTTTTTTTTTTTTTTGTGAACTGTAAGGCTACATTTACTGTTTAGGTGTACATTTCAAATTCTTTTATTCACCATACTACTGTGAAATCTGAGTACATTTTTGAACCAAAATTCAATACTCGCTAGAAATATCGGATGACGTTAATGCATATAATAGTAATGATCATAAAAATAGATCCGAATACAAAATATACAAAATGAAAATAATAAAAAATGTTGACCTATATAGATGACTTATATAGATGTCTCTGTATTGAATTGATACAATTGTTATGCTTCTGTTCAAATGAACTGCATGTGTTGTTTCGTTTATTCATATGAAGTGAGTGACTTTATTTAAAATAAACCTAAACTCGTTATAAATCTTGAAGATAAGTATGGCGATATTAGTACTTAGTATAAAGCCAGAACTAGTTTTTTAGTAGGTTGTCTCAAACTTATTTGAGGAATAATATAATACTAGGTTACATTGACCACACTATCTTATCCAAGTACCTATATATACGTTTTTTTTGTGTAAATCGCATGCATCATTTATTGTTATTTTTAAGGGTTTCAAATAATACTCATTAATAAACGGTATGTTTTTCCTTCACTATTGTTATCTTTTCTTTCGCTGATGGGATCGAATATCCCATTAGCTATCATATATGGAATGCACATTTTCAGTTGGTTCGATATTCGTGTATTTGTCTCCGATTTCAATGACGAAATATTTTCATGTCTTATAAAATGGATATCTCACACCAAGCATTTTACTATTTTCCTATGCAGCTAACACTTTTCGGAATTGTCTTTCAAACCTTTCTTAATGGATAGAATAGACTTGAGATATTGTGATTATGTATTTTTTATATGTTTCACTGTTATTGTATCGTTATTTTATCGTTTAATGATTTTCCTGTATATTTTTATTGTTTGTTCTTTTATGGACACGTTGTTAGTCTACTGATTAAGATCAAAGGAGAAGGATTGAGATCTTAATCAATATCCCTGTCACAATCCAGTAAAATGTTGGGTTTTTTTTAACTATGGGCAATTTTGCGTTGATTGCATGCGTATATGTTTGTTATTCTTCTTTTAATGTTATTCCCCAATATTCTAGACTCGGTATTATTTAGAGCTTGATGTATTGCATATACACTTTTTCAAAGGTTACGAATGTGTCTTTTTGTTAAACTTTGTTTTGTTGTCTAATTACTGTACGATTTACATATTACCCATATAAATCACAATATCTAAATACTGTACCAATAGAAAATAGAATGACCGACAATAATTGGCTTCAAGAGAAGTATCTGAACAGTGATTAATATACCTTTAAAAAAATTTAAAGTAATAAGAAAAGAAAAACAAGAAAGAATAGTTATATCACCTAGAAATGTTTAAAGATATACCTTTCTCTGTCCTTCATTTTATTTTTTGTGTTATTTTCTTTATTTCAATGCAAAAACACATGTTCATTTTAACACACATTATTTAAATTTTTTGTAATTGAAAGATTCTAGAAACGCCCTCGACACAACTGTTTATAGGTTTTTTTTTACATTTGACGCATTACCTTACTGTGGTTAGACATTAGAAACTAATTCGAAATTGAAATGGTGTACAATATCATGCTGACGATGAACGACGGTTTCCTGAAACATTTCCGATATATCTGACATGATATCACATTCAGAGTGACAATTACGTTTGACGTGCATATCGCCTTTCTGTGATGCCGTTGAAGTTTTTTAGTCACTGTGGTAACTAGTGGTAATGATGTCACATGTTACATAAACATTTGTACGCCAGACGCGCGTTTCGTCTACAAAAGACTCATCAGTGACGCTCGAATCAAAAAGTTAGATAGACCAAATAAAGTACGACGTTGAAGAGCATCGAGGACCCAAAATTCCGAAAGGTTTCCAATCGTGTCAAAATAGAATTTCTATTCATTAATTAACGGGATGACATAATGGACACATCAGTTCATAAATTTCGGTTTTAGTGTCACTATTACGTTATGAACATGTTGAAATTGACGTATTTATACTAAAATGGCAATTTTACATATCATTTCGTAAAATTAGTTTTGAGTCAGGAGTTAAGATCAGTTAACATTAAAATCTTTTTATGAGACATGTTACATCCAAACATGTTTTTGTAAGACCACGGCTCAAATCTTAATATTAATGACAAGTTCTCAAAATGTTGCAATCATGACAGTTTTGCATAAGAAATTACAGGTCATTGTACGGCTTTCAGCAATGAGCAAAATCAATACTATAAAGTATACTATAAAATGCATGTAAATGTGAAATAATTGAGGAGAGAAAACGAGCGGCCGGATTTAAACTACAACAATAAACGAAAAACAAATATGTCAGACAACAATTAATCGACTACGATTCCTGGCTTGAGACAGACACATACAAAATGAGTGGTGGTTTAGAATTTTTGTGAGAAGTCAATCATACTTAAAATCAAATAACTGTATAAATCAGTTGGAAAAGGTTTGACTCATGAGATGAAAACTAGCAACAAAAACAAATAACAAAAACAAAAAAATTTCCATAAAGTACCGATATAAGAGTAATGCTATCTCCTTTACAGACAGATAGGTATTAGCCCATTTTCAATTGATAGATAAACCATGTTCTCCCAGAATAACATCAGTGCATTTATAGTAAAGATTTAATAAGCTGTGTGAGAAGACATGACCTTGTTCAATGCCCAAAAGTATATAGTCAATGTTGTGTGGAATTAAAAAGCAACACGATACAAAGTGATAGCTTATCTAAACAATCATCATACCTGATTTGTTCTATAGATCCACTACTGGTAGAGGATTCCTCCCGGAGGGTATCACCGGCCCAGTAGTCAGCACTTCTGTGTTGACATGAACTATCATTGATATTGTCATATTTATAAATTGACTGTTTACAAAACTTTGATTTATTCTAAGAAATTCCAGGAATAGACTACCTTAGCTATTTTAGGCAAAACCTTTTGGAATTTTAGGTCCTTAAAGTTCTTCATCTTCGTCCTTTATTTGCCCTTTTAACTTTTTTATTAGAGCGTCACTAATGTGTCTTTTGTAGACGAAACGCGTGTCTGGCGTTCAAAAATATAAGCCTTTTATCTTTGAAGGGTTTTTTGTAACAAGAGTTGATACTGGTATTTTTTTTTTAATTCCGTTTATAGTAAATAGTTAAACTCTGTTATGTGATTGTAATGTTATTTTTTTTTTCTTCCGTTAAAACTTTTTTAGTTGACTACATTGTGCATGCATGCTCAATAACGCATACTGATTGATTTAATATGGGAGACGATAGTGTTCCATACAAAAATAGCAAAATATAAAGTATAGTATCATGAGGCGCCCATAAATTGATCACTTATAAAGAATAAGTATAAAAAGAGTTCAAATCGTACTGTAAAAATTAAAAAAAAATCATTTTTGTGGTAACGGTTATAGATATGTGATTTTTTTATATAATTTTGCTTATCAATCTGAATTTGCAGTAATATACTGATCTCAGAGATCTTTTCTTTTAAGTATATTCTTCAAAATTATAATTATTTTGTTTTGCATAATTCTTTTTGCATATTTATTAATTCATTTCGTAAATCATTGATTCTAATAACATTTGGTAACCTTTAAGTTTCCCATATATTATTTATTCGACATTAAATTTGTGTTGCTTTGTTTTTTTAATAAATCTATAAATCAGAGGACGCAGAAAATTCAGAAACTTACTTATTTTTTCACGAGTATTGTAATTGATATTGTTATGATAAACGATTTATGTTTAATATCAATTCTAATACTTGTATTTCATGAAGGGCCAAACAATAGTTCAACTTTGACGTCATTGCAATGTAACTGTCGTATGATCATGTTAAGTATTCAATTTTTATAGATGTTTTCAGGATAAAATATGTCCAGTAGATTGATTGCGTTAACTTAAAGTTTAATTACTTAACGATAGAGTATAGCAAAAAGGTAAATATTTGTTTTCCAACTGAGAATTGAAATGTATTCCAATCATCCTGTCATCTGAAATCGAATTCTCTGTCTCCACATGTTTTTTTTCGGAATAAACATGAACATCGCTGGTATAATCGATAAGAAACACAAGACTTTCTGCTGCTTAACAGTCGCGTTGACCAATTGATGTTTAGTCTAATGTGGCGTAATGGGCGCTTTGAAAATTACTACAACTCATCAATACTTTTCTTCACATTATATAGTGTTTATTAGTATAACCTTTAAGAACAATATATAGCTGTATATAAGGTCTATTAGGGAGTAGGTGTCTGGTAGATCAGAAAAATGTACAAGTCATCACTGTTGAGCTGCTAGTCAAATATGATTTCATTTTGTTTATCTGTTTTTGTGAAGTATGTGACAAACAATTTAAGTTCATTCAACATATTGAGAACAAAAACAAAGTATCGGAAAGCAGGACGTAGGTTTCTAACAGATCAGTAATGTGCGCATACGTTACAAATAAAGCCATTCTGTTAAGTGGTTTCTGAGGAACACATGACAAAAATATTTAAGGGGCGAATGGACATAATGTTTTAAGACACCTCCTAGCGGAGTTTAATATAAAACTCCTTTCAATCTATATAACCCTTTCACAATGTTGACATCTCGTTAAAAATTACACAATGTAAAGAGATGTTTTAATCCAATTTTACTTTACTTGCATGTATTTGTTATTTATTAATTTTCATTATTGTTTTCAAGATTATTTTATGTGTATGTGTGTGAGTACCAATTGACTTTATTTTAAATTCATTTTCATATATTACATGAAAATGCATTTGTAGTAATCATACAAGAATATGATATATACTTATTTTGAAAAGATGTATATATATTTTCAAATCAAGATCACATTTTAAAGGGCCATTAGTTACAAAATAATAAAACATATTTAAAAGCTGAATTGTGAAATATTATTTTAATATGAGCAGTCAGTTTGATTAAAATCGTTAATGTATTATTCGCTTGCACGTCAATAATTCAACTCATTTCGAAACGTATTCACCCGGAAGTGGGTTACGCATGTTTATAGCATGTTCAGTTTTTAAAAAGAAAAGAATGTTAACATTGGAAAGTGAAACTAGGGAGCAACGGGGAAGATTCATTTCTTTGACTGATTCTGCACACAAAAATCATTCTTATTATTGTACAACAATGATTTACATATTTTATAATAAATGACATGAAATCGAATAGACCTAGAAAAATCGCCGTTATACGATTGCACGTGCCTAAGTTTTTGTAATTTGGATATACGTTTCAGCTTCAGAATTATGTTAATTTTATTTATAAAAGAACATTTAAATATTATCTGTACAATTAAGTGCAAACAGTGATGACACTATGACGTCATAAACATAAGGAAATTTACGTATTTGACGTAACAAGGCCATTTCGCGCATATTTTTGGTCAAATATATATATACAGCTTTACCAAAACGATATTTTACATACATTTGGTAATATACATTTTGTACCAAAATATCTTTTTGAGCTGTACCTTAAAAGTAAATATTCCTAAATATTAATCACAAAATCTCAAAATGCGACTATTTTAGCAGATTTTGCTGCTTTGCACTAGATGTAAAAAGTTTGAAGCCCTAATGCAAATACGTGGACAAAAATATATAAATAAATATATCCAACAGACTAATGTTTTTTAATATCTGAAGGACGTTATTTTGGTAGATTTATAATATTTCATTTATTTTCGTCCGTCAATCATAATCAATTCCCGGAATGTCAAATACGTGTAATAAAATGATTTTGAAAAAGCATTTACGTTCTTTCCGGGTTATATATATTTTTTAAAGTATAAACTTTAAACTATAAAACCCATTAGATGTTGTATTTCTTGTAAGTTCTTTGAAAATTTATCAAAAGTTTTTTGATAATAATGAGACAACCCATTTTACTGAATCTGGATATAATATGCTTTACAAAGCGTGAAGTAAAGTTCCAAATTTAGATCTTCAAATCAATGCAATTATTGAAATGGAATATTCAGAATTAATAACGTTATGAAAATAGAAAACCATTACAGATATTTATAGGAACATTAAGGAATATTGATATTCAGCCTTCATATATTGTACTCAATTCATCTGAATATCAAATGTCAAATGAATTAAATAGATTAAAGTAAAGATGACAATTTACTCTTATCGCAGATAAAGCATTATTATGGAAAGTGTTTCAATTTTCTTGCACTGCGACATAGTGATAATTGTGAAATTTCCGTTTTCCTTTCCGATTTTACAAACTAATTGATATGGCTAATGTCATATGTCGGACACGGGGTTAATGATGAATTAACAGTTGAAGATATGTTCATTTTATATCTGCAAACGGAAATAGAATTAATTGCTCTTGAAAATTACAAAATATTTTGTACCGAAACTAGTCCAACAAAACATGTTTTTTTTTGTGTTCCTATCCAAAGTTAAAAATTTCAGCAGTGGTATGACTGGCTCTTGTTTTTTTTTCTATTTATCATTCAATGTTGATTTTGTTGTCTTTATTTATTTATTTCGAAATGTGCCAAAAAACTACATGTGTCCAATTTTAAGCTTGGCGAATCATATGGCTGATTGTCCATGGTAATTTCAAAACCTTATGGTTGGCTTAATGTGTCTATTTTGTGTTTGCTATTTGGATGACATTTCTGTCGTCCTGAATATGCATGAAATATTTACCAATTAACGTAAAGCAATAATCAGTAATCAAGAGTTCTTTTTTATCCCGTTATCTTAAGATCTGGGCCGCTCAGATAAAAGTGAATCCAGAAAAGCGTTTCGAGGCACCTTTTTTGGTAGTTTCGAATTTGATTTAGCACAACTGGACCGATAGAACTGTATGAAAATCGACGATATAATCTGCCACGTAGTCAAGTTTCTACACAATTTATTACATATATTTTAATAAATTCTATTCTTATAAATAGTAAAACGAAGAAAGTTAAAATTATCAGATGATTATAACAGATAACCATCTATGTATACATCTTTCGTTGTCCGAACGTTTGGCTCCGGTCGAAACAGATTTTGTGTCACACTGTTATATACGTTTTTTTGTTTTTTGTTTAGGTTTTCAGGTTTTAAGTGGAGGAGGTCTTCTTCTTTGGAACATTTGTCGAAATTAAAGTAAAAAAACAAAATGATTATATTTCCGTTCGAACAACATGTCTTTCTGGAACATTTGTCGAAATTTAAGTAAAAAAACAAAATGATGATATTTCCGTTCGAACAACTTGTCTTTCTGGAATTATCTTCATTAGGTACGTTCGTGATCTTAAGTTTTTGGATAGCCGAAAAATATAAAAAAATCAGAAAATGAAAATAAAAACGTCCCAAATAAAACAGCTAAATCCGTCTTAGGTAAGCTTTGTCTGATGGAGTTGAAACTGAAATAATTCGTTGCTTGATTTTTTACACTCTTTTTAATGCCCTATGCCATCAGCGGAGGGGGCATTAAGTGCTTCCCTTGTCCGAACGTCCCGAAATTGGTTTCCGTTCTCTAACTTTAGTTTGCCTCAACCAAATGTTTATGAAACTTATACACAATGCTTATTTCCACAAAAAAAAAAAAAAAAAAAAAAAAAAAAAAAAAAAAAACATATAAAGTTCGAATTTGGGTGGCATCACTTTTATGCCCCTTTATAACGTATATGCAAGCGGGGGCATCATCTGTGTCCCATGGACACATTCTCCATTTATTTTTTTTTAATTATTTTTCAACTCGAATGATTCAGTCGTTATATATCTCTGTTCTACAATGGCTACATTAACGAGTTGGAGAGTTGATCACGGGGATAACCTGAATTATTCGGGTGAATTGTCATTTCGATTAAGATCCAGACACCTTAAGCCTATCACAACTACGGTAAAAAGCCGAGATTCGCTCCGAACATAACGAGGTCTGTCAATTAATTTCCAAGAGAATCCCATTTTGTCCACAACTGAAATTAAATTTTAAGAATCTGTAAGAATGGATGCAACATTGCGTCAACTGAAACAGAAAATATTGAATGAGAGAATACTGTATCAATACAGTGGGCATTATTAAATACCTATGTAAATCATATGTGGAAATGAAACTATTTAAAAGACCTCGATCATTTGGACAGATTGCTTTAATATATCTATCAGGGCTAAGTGAAAACGTAGGTGTATGAGGAATATAAAATGATTTTTACGTTTTGTTGGAACAGAATACAATAGGGAAATAACATGAAAGTGTATACTAAATACGAAACGAACATATTCACATACGCGTGTTATATTAAATTCAAATTATTTATTTAAAAAATGTATGATTGATAAAAGAGTTTTGGCGAACACCCAAAAAGACAATTAAGTCATTAGAATACTGTTTCAAACATAAACTATATACAAAGTGTAAAAAAATCTCATAGGATAACATATAAATGTAGACAACGTGTCAGGTAACCAGGCAAAAACAAGAACACCACGCAGTGAAAAGGCAAAACAAATTAAAAGAAAACCTCGGCTATCATATCTCCAAAGAGTTTTATATTTTTCTTGCTATTGCATTAGCACACCAACCAAGGAAAAGACAAATGAGGACTGTTTATACACTCTCAGGGTGAAATCCATTTCATGCAAGGCTAACAGTAGGGGTAAATAGATATAGGAAGATGTGGTATGAGTGCCAATGAGACAACTCTCCATCCAAGTCAAAATTTATAAAAGTAAACCATTATAGGTCAAAGTACGTAAAGCTTGAAGATAGTTTAGAATTTTTACATGAGTTCTCGAAATACAAGACATGATTAGTTGAAAGTAAGACATTTTGAAATTAATCTTTCAGAAAGCAAGAAGAAATGGTAAACTGTTTGTTGATCCAGACTTTCGTGCTGATATGTCTTCCATTTTTAAACATAAGGTGACCGCAAAGAAGATAATCTGGAAACGACCAAATGTAAGTATTGAAATGACATAACAAGTTACTAAGCCAACGAACAGTTTTGACCGAGGAAACATTTTACCAAGTAAACAGATAAAACAAGTGGAAAATATGGCCAACTTGTGTCAATCAAATATACGAAATATATTTTCTGATCTGTGTCGAAAAATATCCTTGATTAAGAAAGTTATGAGTATGCATAAGGAATAACAAACAGTTTAATTAAAATGTTTGGCCTACAGAAAAATCGTATAACAAACCCGTAAAACAGAGCAAATTATTCATCACAATTAATTTAAAAACAATGACAGGAAAAAATAAGATAGTTTATGTATTACACACTTAAAAAAACTCTAGGCTTTGTCGGATTTAACCATTATAAAATATCAAAAATACGTTTATGTCATCCTATCAACAAATGACAAACTAGGTATGCGTTTATGTTTTTATCTTTCTTAACGTTAATTCAAATAATTCATCCATTACAAGACAGTTATGATCACGTCATTTCTAAATTACGTCCTTTGTTAGTATTAGACAATCTTCCGGTGATAGACAGGAAAGTAACTTTTGATTGGATACACTGGTCCATATGCCAGATAAAAGGGAAAAGTACGAACTAGCTGTACTACGTGCTGGGGTACTTTTTAAATAGATAGGTGTGCAATAAAAGAAAAAGGTCAATTCTAAGTGATTTTTCAAAAGCAGGTTCAATTTCCCACGGCCTTGAATCTTTACTGAAAGTCATAATGTTACAGCTGGATGTGCGTACTTTAAGGTTATGACCATATTATGTTATATTTCTCAAAAATGCAGAGAAACAATAAATGCTTAAATATAGCAGAAAATTCAGTACTTATTTAAAAAAAGGGTAAAGAATAACATCAGTAAACTTATTTAAAAAAATTAATGGTTTAGTTTCAAGATATCAATGTAAATGTGCATAAAACAAAATTCGCGATATTTTAACAACAATAAGAGTGTAATACTTTCAGTGATATTTCGATTTATGGATTTCATCCGCACAAGTGTTGGAAAATCAGGTAAATTATAAATTTTAAAAATGTTAAACTCAAATTCAAATCATTTTCATCAACTTTCTAATCCTGTCTCTCCCATTGAAACCAATACAATAGAAACAGTCTATACTTCTCTACAAGCACAGTACACTAGGATAGTTTGGCCATATTACAGCTGACGCTTCTTAACGTTGTATTTCTTTCAATACTATATCAATAAAGTTTATCGACAGGTTGTATGTATTCTTATGGGTACCAATTGCACCCCTTTAATATCAGACTTGTTCTTGTACTGTTATGAATCACAGTTTTTGACCAAATACAGTACAGACCCGTCTAAATTGCATTTAATTGATAAATTCAACAATACTTACCATTATCTTGATGATATTTTTTCGTTAAATAATCACGAATTTTCTAAATATACTGCCGAAATTTACCCAAAGGAACTTACTTTAAATAAATCAGATATAAACGATAATAACTGTCCTTTCCTAGATTTAAATATTTCTGTTTTACACGGGAAACTCTACACTACAACAAAAGGGACTATTATTCGTTCCCTATTGTTAATTTTCCTTTTTTGGACGGTGATGTTCCTTTGGCACCATCTTACGGTGTTTATATATCACGACTCGCTCGCTATGCCCGTGTCTGTTGTGACGTTGTGGATTTCAATGAACGTAATCTATGTATTACTGGTAAATTATTAAGTCAGGGATTTCGTTACCACAAATTAATTAAAACCTTAACTAAATTCTTCCATAGATATAAAGATTTGGTTTTGAAGTTTGGTTGTACCTGTAGAAAACTGTTTAAACGGGATAGCACATCTTTATTTTTGCGGAGATGTTGTTTTCCGATCCCGGTAATTTAGATACGATCCGGATTAACTTACCGATCCTTTAAATAAACTTATTCTAAAAGGTTACCAATTCAACACTGTAATTAAATCTTTGAATATTGTTTTTATTGGTATTAATATTTTGTTATCAGTAAATTAAATTCTAACTAAATATTATTTTTATATACATATACACATTCATGGCTTTACAATCTGTCGATGCCTGTATCTTGGCATTGCACAAGGTCATGTTGTTCTCTGAATGTTAATGACGTCTCTATACTAAATCCATTGGATGTTGGATGTGTACTGATTGATGTTTAAGCCTTAGATGCATGATTATTAGTTGTTATTTGCTTTGAACTAGCTGTACTCTCAGATCTGTACTTAGTGTCTTTTTGTTGTGGGGATGTATAAGTACACTGCCACGTCAACTCTGTGTTTTTGTTAGATGTATTTCTATTTGTATCCATCTGATGAGTTGAGCTTTTTTCAACTGATTTTTATAGTTTGTTCTTATGTTGTACTATTACACCACTGTCCCAGGTTAGGGGAGGATTGGCGCCTTCAAACTAGTATAACCCCGCCACATTCTGTACGTGCCTGTCCCAAGTCAGGAGTCTGTAATTCAGTGGTTGTCGTTTTTTGCTGTGTATCATATTTGTTTTTCGATCATTATTTTGTACATAATTAGGCCGTTATTTTTCTCGTTTGAATTGTTTTACATTTGTCATTTCGGAGTCTTTTATAACTGACTATGCGGTATGGGATTTGCTCATTGTTGAAGGCCATACGGTAACCTATAGTTGTTAATTTCTGTGGCATTTGGTCTCTTGTGGAGAGCTGTTTCATTGGAATACATACCACATCTTCTTATTTTTATATATACAATAATACTGTTTTTAAAAAGATGAGAGACAAATATTTCTCTTCCATTTGTTTCATTCATAGAAAATGCAAGCCAGAGACAATTAAACAAAAATCCTCTTTCTCGAAAAAGTTACACGTGAAAATGTTTCTAACATTTTATTTTAAACAGGAAATAATTTTTAATCCCGTGTTGGTATCAGACGGAACCAGTCGACATGATATGAAGCAAGGGGAGTTAAATGACTGTTGGTTCCTTTCAACTTTGTCTGCGATTGCGGAAAAGCCGCAGTTAATGGAAAAGGTAATTGATAAAATATATGTCATATCCTGAAATGTGTGCTTCCTTTCAAAATATTTACATAAGGACATCATCACCAGTAATTGCTGACATGAGTTTAATTGGCAAAACGTTTGATAATTGATAGAAAGAATATAATCGATTACTTCACGGAAAATAGAATTTTGCGATTTATGTCACGTTTTCCATAATAAGAAACATACATAGGTTACTGAGTATACTTAAGGGTTAACAATTGCTGAACTTAAAAGAACTTTGTTAAGAACTTAAAATTATAAAAACTCGTATTCTGTAACCGCAGTAACATTCTGTTAAGGACATCTTATTGAGTTATGCTTTAGGTTCCAATCCGTTTTCCAGAACATGTTATATGATCATTTAAATTTTAGAAATGATCTTAGAACTAATTACTTAACTATGTATGACTCAGACTGTTAAATATGCTTATAAAAAGCTAATAATACTTCATTTAGTTTGGTGTTTTAGATTTCCGTAATTTTTTTGTTTGTTCAAAATATGACGTTATGAATGAACTTTCATCAGCTGTGAAGATTAACATTTTGTTTTTTTCTAACAAAATAAATGATTTTTTATAGATCATACCAGTAGACAATACATTCGGAACTTCAGCATATAATGGGAAATTCCACTGTCGGTTTTGGCAGTTTGGAAAATGGGTTGATGTATATATAGACGATTTACTACCAACTGTGAATGGGGATATACTATTTGCTCATTCATCAGATCCTACCGAATTTTGGGTGTCCTTAGTTGAAAAAGCCTATGCAAAGTAAGTGTATGCATATATTTACGGTCCACTTTTATTCGTGTTCATTCAAGAATGAATTCAACAACTTTTAAACAAAACAGCCATTAAACATTATTCGTTTTATTGAAGTAGACCATAGATGAAGTTGGTTATTTTTATGTCCGTTTTTGTGATATGCATGTAGCTATCCTAATGTATTTAACATACAATGTACATCCTTGGCTTTTGGACTTTTGCACCAGAGCGTTCCTGATGAAGGTAAATCGAGAAAAACACATTGGAAGCACGAAATTCATACAATTATATTTCATTTTATATCATCATTTGTCCATACCACAAACGTTCTTGCATCAAATATGTGTAAGACCATAGCATTTCACGGTACCGGATGCGATGTATAAGAACGGTATATGGACAAATAAATATAAAATATGGAGAGGTTGTATGATTACAAATGAGACAAATATCCACCTGATACCAAAGAACATCACTATTAATATCTTTATGTCACCGTACGGCTTTCAACAATTAGCAAAACCTATACCATATAGTAAGTTATAAAAAGGCACCGGCATACCAAATGTTAAACAATTCAAAAGAGAAAAATGCAGACTTTTTATGTTAAAACAATAAACGAAAATCAATTATGGCAGATAGTACAATCAACAACATCCAACTGGTGTGACAGCACAACATAAGAAAAATAAATAGAGAATGTGTCCATGGGACACAGATGATGCCCCCGCTTGCATATAACGTTATAACGGGGCATAACTAGGTTAGTTTTTTTGTTAACCATCCGTCATGTAGAAGAAGGTATTTCCATTCTTGACATAATTCCTTATCTATGTGTTACTTATGACGAGCTTTTTCCCATTTTTTTAGTAACAAAAGCTTCTAGTGGACAGTTGATGTAACATTGCAAATACATTATTCATGATATCACAAGATAGTTTCTGCAATTTGCACATCCTTAAGTCAGCGGAAATTAACTTTGCTCTTTGTGTTAACGGTTATAATTAAATTCATTTTAGCATCTCCGTAATCAAGTGCTCTTAAAATGTATATGAATTACATCAGTAAGTAACGCCCTCGCATATGTTACTTAAAATGTGTAAGTGGTAAAAAAAAATGCCCTCGTTTCAACACTTTATTAATTCGTTTGCAAATTGCTTATCATAATCTTTTTAATAGAGAGCAAATGTATTCGATTTTGTTAACCATCCGTCATGTAGAAGAAGGTATCACCATTCTCAAATTTTACCAATCTGGAAAGTGATGCAGAATATGTCGATAACTGTGATTTTTTCAGTCTTTTCAAACACGTCACTCTTGGAAAAAATGCTAAAGTTAAATCAACGATATTATTTTTTTCACAAACAACGATACATTTGTTGCTTGAATAACGTTTTCAGACTTAACAGATCCTACGAAGCATTGGAATATGGGTTCGAAGCTGATGCTTTCACTGATTTGACTGGGGGACTTGCCGAGTGGTACAATCCTGCTGATTTAAAAGAAGAAGATTTCTACCTCATAAGAGCAGCATTTCAGTGCGGAGCTGTTATTGGCTGTTTGAGTGTTGTAAGTTTTAAAGTGGTATTGCTTATCTTTTGTATAGGACGCTCTTTCTGTCAAAGATATTAAACACGCAGATATATCAAACATTTTCTAATATCAAGAACTGAAGGTCATTGTTTCTTTGTAGTTGCTTTCTGGCAAGCACTGTTTATTATACATTATGCTTTCTATTCCATATATCCTTCCTGTTTCCATTTACAGAAGTGCATTTTAAAGTATGCAAATCTATACCTATACATTTCAAAACTAAATTTCTATAAGCTTCCTATTGACAAAATATCTAAAGGCAAACCTTATTTTAGTTGCATAACTTAAATATCATTGAATAGCCTTTCTAGTTTTTGGAGATGACCAATCCCTAACATGTGGACACTTAGACTCTCTATTGGGCTCTCTCTATGTTTGGTTTCTTTTCCCTTTATTCTTATGTATGTTTGTACGTATACCTGAACTTATGGTTTATTGATCATTTTATAGGTTTTATATATACATTGTTGCCTTTTCAAACGTTTGGTTTTAGCTTTGGTAATTTAGGTTAATCCTGGATTTTTTTATGAATGAAGCAGAAAATCAGTTACTTTAAAGCTAATAAACCACTTTCTGAAGTTACCCTTTTTAGAAAAGAGCGATTTCCAAAAACTTTTACATTTTGTGGTAATGAATTAAATCAAAACGAAAAGGAACAAGATCGAAATTTTACCTAATTTTTCAAGCTATATAAGGAACACCAGATAAAACAACATCTGGCCACCACAGTTTGCACACTTAGAGACATTTGAGAAGATTCTAAGTCATAAAACGAAAGTTTCACGTTTTAATGAACAAAAACAAAACAAGAATTTGTCTTTGCCTATATATCCCTGACCTTTTTTCAAGATATAGTAAAACAAAACGACAAAAAAAAAACAAAAAAACAACAAAAACAACAACAAAATAGGCAAAGATGACCTGATGAATTTATGACTGTATTGTTTAGGTCATTTGCTTTGTTTGTCCTTTCACGTTTAAATATTTTGCTTTCCAAACTAATGATCCAATTTCTACCCAATGAGTTTTATCCAAGAAACACGCGACATGCACACGCATATCAGTATCAGCCTTTTTATTTTAGCACGGACTGCACTACTGCCATAATTCATCATGCATTCTATTGTCTGTTTTTAATTCCCTACTGTATATTACGTGGAATAACCAATTGAAATCATGGTGCTGTGATTTCCGGCGTGAAGCTTAATGAAGCATATTAATAGTATCAACATATATGGAATAAAAAATCCTGTAAAAATGAAAATGAGTGCTTGCATCTTTTGCATTGAAATTTTATAATACACGCAACTTAAGAATAAAGAGGTTGAAATAGTCAATCAAAGTTACAGCACTAGTCTTTACTGACATATAATGTAAACATAGCAGTAAAATAGTGTAGTGAAGATTTTATACACACAGAAGAAGAAGTATACTTAACAACAAAATTATTTTCATTTACCTGTGTATAATATGACGCAGGTTTTTTTTTCAAAAGTGATGATTTTCTAATTTTTATTAACTATGTATTTGCATTCAGGTATCACAGATAAAATTTATTCGTTCATTGTGTGTTAATTTATGTTTTTTGATTGAGTTAAGCCTTCCAATTGATATTTTATAGTGTGTCTTTCTATGTTGTGATGTTATACTATTGTTTCAGAAAAAGGGAGAAGGTTTGGTACCATTAAAACGATTAATCCCGCTGCAAATGTTTGCACCTGTCCTAAGTCAGAAATCTGATGTACAGTAGTTGTCGTCTGTTTATGTAGTTCATACGTGTTTCTCGTTTCTCGTTTTTATATAGATTAGACCGTTGGTTTTCCCGTTTGAATGGTTTCACACTAGTAATTTTTGGGGCCCTTTATAGCTTGCTATTCGGTGTGAGCCAATGCTCCGTGTTGAAGGCCGTACCTTGACCTATAATGGTTTACTTTTATAAATTTTGACTTGGATGGAGAGTTGTCTCATTGGCACTCATACCACATCTTCCTATATCTAGTAAAATTCATCATTCCTTTTATTGAGTAAAATTGAGGGGGAAAAACCTTTTCCAGTGTATGACAGCAAATTAGCTTACAATGCAGTCTTTATTACTAGTTGGGTTTCAATCAATGGACGTTGTTATCGTGAACAAATAAAGGACAAGGTTTAATTTAGACCAAATATGGCCTTGAATTTCAACTTAATCATACAATTTCAAAATAGCTCTTATTTGGATCTTAAATGGATGTCTTCATAAAATTACAGATTTGGCTTCAAAATCAGCTTATTATGGATATATTGTCAAAATACGATGATTTTGTGCATTTTTTAGACCTAAAAGCTTGAGGAAACTCGTGCCGCAACCTAGGATCAAAAATGTTCTGCACCAAAAGTTGTCAATGATGATATTGAATCCCTAGACACAAAAACTTTCTGGATCATGGGTAGCGGCCAAAGTAAATTATGCTAAAAACTGTTAAGAATTATTGAAAATTTGACCAAAACTGACCTTACAACACAAATAATGCATACTTAAGGAGTCAATACTTCGTCATTTTAATGTGATGTGCCAAAATGAAGTTATTTTGTATAGTAATATCACAAATATTTATATGTTAAATTTGTAGTGTTTTTGCCTGACTAAAAAAACATCAAAATCTTAGGGCCAATTCTAATCCTTTGTGAACTTACTCCTTTCATATTGGCATTTTTTCCATTATTTGGTATCGTTGTAGCTTTCTGGCCTGGTTATTTATGATAAAATGAAGTACTTCTTTTCTTGGTCTGATCGAACTTTGTATTGTTTTAGTTTGACGTACCAAAGTGTCATGTTCTGTCACATTTCATGTATTGTTTTTTTTTCCGTTGACCTGATCTTGCACACAGTGTTGATATTCTTTCAGTTTTGATTTCTCGATTAAGGCCTGTTCTGTAGCTTCCCATGTATTTATAGTTGTTCGAATGTCACAAATTTTGGCTATGAACGTTCTGGTGGAGGATAATTTTAAATGCAATCGACTTCCGAAAAAAATCGACATGCTTTACATTGTCAATGTGTTCTTAACTGTCTAACATTATGCAAAAACAATGTAATACAAGTTGGTTTACGGCTACTATTGTGTACTGAAATCGTTATAAAGAATAACTGTATTCCTTTTACTACATGATTCCCCATATAAAAATCCAAATCGTGAACAATTAATAATTCAATCCCATGCTTTGCCTAATTATGAATTAGCTATTTGGTCATGTAATATTATCAATTTATTAAACTGTATTAGTGGGGGTGTATAACGTCTTTGATCTCTCGCAAATTTGGTATATCTTTGTTTGTTCTCTCGCCAATTTGGTACAACTATTATATATAAGTATGAACGTTTATATATACACTGTTGATATAAATTCTTTCACGTTATTAAATCAAATGCCGCTAATTCCTTTTTCTTAATGTTCAGCCAAACAGGGTAATAAACAAGGACATGATGTTGCTCTCTTTCATGTCTTCCTTAATAATAATTTGATGAATACATTTTGTTGCACATGCTTCCCTTTAATTACTGATGATATTTTGTTTTTTTTTCGTCAACACTAAATTTGAGAAAGCAAGCCCGAATGTTGTCAAAGTAGAAATAAATTCCTTGTACCCCTTTCATGTTTTTGCATACGCCTTTTTATTAATTTTTATGACAACTGAATGGAGATGTAGGACATGTTTATAGGATAATTTTATTGTTTTGAAAGGATTTTCAATGAAAACTTTTATACGGTCTGTAAATTAAAAAAAAAATTAAAACCAAAACGGAGATATAAATGAACTTTAACTCTTGCGTTATAAGAGTACAGGGTAAAGATCTACTATCTTTTGGTATCGAAACACTAGTGACAATTAATGAAACAAAGCAAAAACACATATACACCTTATTAATGTATTAAATCAACACGAATCGATTTGTTTGTTGTTGAAGACTAAATGTTGACTTCTAAATGTCTGTCTCATTGTCGTATATGCAACCTCTCATTTTATTCATATTAATATCTTGATCCTTCAAAATCCGCCACTAAATTCTTGTCTAAGTTTATTGTAGCAAGTACATTTAGTACGTAATATAAAAAACAATATTATCTAAAATAAAATTTAAAACATAACTAATTATTATTTCTATACAGCTACGAACATAAGGTCCTACATTCTGTCGATACTTATACTTGACATTGCACAATATCATGTTGTTCTCAGTCTGTTTGTGACATCTTTACACTAAATTCTTTGGTCTTAGATACGTGATTGTTTTATTAGTTGTTATTGACTTTGAACTAGCTTTTAGTAACTGTGAGTACTCTCAGATCTGATCTGTGTGCCTTAAGTCCTTTTGTTAGTTGTTTTTTGTTTTGTTTTGTATATATAAAATTAATTGAACCCTTTTCAATTGATTTTTATTGTTTGTTCTTATGTTGTGATGTTACACCACTATCCAAGGTTAGGGAGAAGATTGGGTGCCCGCAAATATGTTTAATCCCGCCACATTCAATATGTGCCTGTCCCAAGTCCGAAATGGTTGTCGTTGGTTGTTGTAACTGTAAATCATACTTGTTTTTTGTTTATTGTATTGTATAGTTTGTTTTTGTGTTGTGCTGTTGCACCATTGTCCCAGGTAGGGGAAGGTTTGAGTGCACTAAAACATGTTGAACCCTGTCACATTATGTATGTCCCTGTCCCAAGTCAGGAGCCTGTTATTCAGTGTTGGTTGTCGTTTGTTGTTGTATATCATATCTGTTTTGCGTTTGTTGTTTTGTAAATAAATCAGGCGGTTTGTTTTCTCGTTTGAATTGTTAAACATTTGTCATGTCGGGTCAATTTATAACTTGCTATGCGATGTTTTGCTCATTTTCGAAGACCGTACGGTGACCTATAGTTGGTAACTTGTACGTCATTTGGTCTCTGGTGAAAAGTTGTTTGTCTCCTTGGCATTCATACCACACACCTTATATATAGCTTACTATGTGGTATGGGTTTTGCTCATTGTCGAAGGCCGTACAGTAACATATAGTTGCTTACTCAAACGTCATTTAGTCTCTGGTGTAAAGATTCAATTGTCAACTTCCCATTTCCCCCTACAGATTCGCGGGGAAGGAAGACTGAAATCAACACTGCATAACTGTTGCGATCACCATCATGAATTGGCTGACCGATACAAGATGTGTGTTTCTCAACTCATTAGTGATATGTTTTCGCAGTCTTAGATCTTAGATACCAGAATAGACGTCTAATTTGTAATTTTACCGATGGTGTCCGATTCCCGATTGTGAAATATTGACTGAGTGTGGATTGGCGGATGCATGCATAGCACGATTCGCTTACTATCTTCTAAATGTCTGTGTTTGATTGTATTCTTGATTTGTCTTTGTAATCGATTTGTAAGATTTAAATATCGGTTAACTGCTGTTGCCTAAATTCAATTCAAAACATTGATATCGTTAGTGACTCTATAAGGATTATTCTCTGGAATCAAACGACATAGTTGTGTTACTCTCAGATCTTCTTTGTAACTTAAAACAAATAAAATAAAATGTATTTACTCTTACAAATCCGGGAGTCTGTATATGAATGTTAATACGAATCGAAACCATATTTATTGGTAAATTTAATTTTTATAATCACTTTTTGAACAATTTATCATTTTGACAGTCAATACTTTGTTTTCGTTAATCAAGAAAAAAAATGGATAATTTACAGAACAATCGATAGTACCAAGGTTTTACTAATCAAAGTGTAACCTTTAGATGTTTGTGATCATACGCATGGACATTATCAATGCAAGATAAAAAAAAAAAGCTATTAATAACTACTCGATTTTAAATAAATTACAATTTGTAAAATCACCTTGTTATGTCTTATCGTTCTTGCAAAAACAAAGTTTCCATACGAATGAAAGGAAACAGTACAAATAGCATTTTATAGAACAATTAAAAGTGTGATGACACTGTTGTTTGCATGTATCTCATTGAATTTGAAATGCAGGATATCATAGATACGATAGGTGCACAAGTAATGGAAATTAAATTTCTTTGAATGATTAATGAAATGTTTCCAATGACGTATATTAATGTTGCGTTGTTTTACAAGCTGTAATTTTACTCTGATATGTCTTACTATGTGAATTAAACTAAAAGAATTGAAGGTGTATCATGCATAGTTATATACTCGTTTGTGGTAATCGTAGTTGCATCTTTATCTTTAGACAACATACTGTTTTCATGATTTGTAAAATGTCTTCAAATTTAGTCTCCATGATAAGTAGAAGCAAAAGGAATGTCTGATACATTGCCTTGCGGGAAAATTAAATAGTTTTAAAACCCTGAAATAAATATTTGCACACGATAAATAACAAAGACAAGCATAAATGTAAAGAACATACATCGCTGAAAACTAAATTTAGGCAATACATATTGACTTACAGACAGAATTGTAACCAGTCGTTCCTGAAAGTCACATATAATGGTCCAAATATAGTCAAATCGATTATTAAGTTTTCAACAAGTATAACATGCATTGCTAAGTACACGATGTGCTTGAAAGAGACACTTCTTATATTGAAGCTCGAGATCCTTTTGAACTACTATGTAAAGTTTTGATATATCTTTAAAACTCAGCAGCAAGAATGAATATAAAAACTTGCCATTTGCCTGCTTTATAGTTATTTTTATGTGTTAACATTACTTACTGTTTTGGAGCACTCTGTATCACCCACGTATTTTTGGTGGGGTTCGTCTATGTAGCATTTGTAGACTATTGTTTTCTATTCGTCAATTTTTGTTTTTTGCCATGGTGTTGTTGGTTTCTATTCGAATTTCGATGATCATTTTTGGTATCTTCCGCTTCTTTTTTTACTGTTTCAATACCAAACCAAGATTCCAGCAACCTCAGGAAAGGCTTACGTTAGATTAAGTTGACTATTCATGTTGGTACTTTTTGATCATATAGCTCCTAATGATTCTACGTATTTATTCATGACTGGCCTTTAAATTTTGTTTAGTTTTAAGAATTACTGGTGAAATTTAACCAGAAAAGCGCTTCGGACGCACGAAATTATTTGCTGTTACAAAATTTTGGAAATTATTTTAAATTTAAGGATCATATTTTCCTCGTGCAAAGCTCTGATTCCTTCCAGCTTTGGCTGTACCTTTTGTCCTTTTTGGTTTATAAGCTCTTCATTTTTCTACAAACTACGGATATAAAGTTTTTCAGCGTCCATCTAAAGTGCAAGGTGTAAAAGAAAATGCATTAAACGTAACTTTCGGTTCTACATAGTCTTTTATCTGTTTTTTATCAAATATTTTCGCACTCATGTTTATATTCACACTATCATTCTTATTTTTCTTATTCGTAATAGTCTTTTTGAGTTTCTGCTTTATTTATTTATTCTTTTTTTCTGCATTTTCCTAGGATTTGTCAAGGAAAAGTTTCTCATATCACTTACAGAATGGTTGTTCGCTGGATAGTATTTGAAAAAAAATCAAGTCTTGTTTTTTAATGATATTATTTCAAATGAACCAATCTTTGGCATTTATATACTCTTTCTGTCTCGCTTTTATCCTCTGTGTTTCTTTCAGGGATGTCGAATTAGAATCAAAGTTGAGGTAAGACAAGAATGTTTTGGCATCGATAAATGATTGTCATTTGCTATTAACTTTATATTTATCACGATGATTTTACATATACACATTATATAGTATTGTTAATAAACATTCACTTTTACGCTAATGAAATATAAAGTTGACGTACATGTGCATGATAGCGCCACTAACCGAATTATAGTCATGTTTTCTTTTCCATTTTCATTTTGAAAAACAATAAAGAAGTATTAAGAATGCATATTTTCTTTAAAATTTATACATTGTAGCACAAAAAAATAGAATGGAGACATTATAATTCATGCGTTTAGGCTGTTGTTTGCCTCTTCTCATTTGATATGATGTCTAAATCATTATTCAGTTATATTATGTATTCCTATACGTATATAGACTGAACCAGTTGAGTATTCATCCTATAAAAACATGGACAGGGATGTTTATATCACCATATCAATGGTATACAGAGTTTATGCATGTGCTTTTACATTCATTGCGTGAAAAGAAGAGGATAAAACGAACTTTTCATTCAGCTTCAGATAACTAGATTCTGTACTATTCCAAATAACTTTCAGTTCAGATATAACCTGCTTTTTATTTTTAAATCTCAATAAGCTAGAAATTAAACCCTGTCTTCTTTCTGCTTTCTAATATTTGCATACCAATTGGTTGCAAAGGGTGGCTAAAACAAAAATGTGCCTCCAACGTAACGTTTAGACCTATGTAAAAAGTAAAATAACAAAAATACCGAACTCCAAGGAAAATTCAAATCGGAAAGTCCCTTATCAAATGGATTACTGTAGTAATTT
Source organism: Mytilus coruscus (assembly GCA_017311375.1). NCBI lineage: Eukaryota > Metazoa > Mollusca > Bivalvia > Mytilida > Mytilidae > Mytilus > Mytilus coruscus. The sequence continues at coordinate 59,687,685 of CM029601.1, forward strand.
GCATGTCTCCTGTGTATTATATTTTTCATTTCACAACTATTTTGTACACAAAAGCATTTGTCTCGTATAGGGATTTTTCAACAAAATATATATAGCTATCTCAAATGGTACTGTTAGGATTACAGTTAGACAGAAATGGTGATGTCATATCAAACGTACTAAGTTCAGCATTACGAGCTGATTGGCCATCGTACATCTACCGCCACTAAAACCTTCTAAAATGTAATGCATATTTTCGTAATGTTTCCCTTTCGCATACCGATTTTGACTCAAAAACAGATATTAGAAATTACTGAGTAGAGGACAGTTTAATGGGCGCGTCTACATGCTTACCCTTTCGGAATATCTTATATACGTCCCAGTTGCGTATACGAGTTTGTTTAGTTTACAGTAGTGTGCTCTGCCTATAAATGAATTTATTGTAGTCAAATGGCTGCTATTCATCCTTTTTGGGGATCATCTTGTATCCGTTTATGGATTATCGACCTTAAGCTTGTTATTGAGTCATTTTTCTATTCTTCAATATTAATATGTTCATTATTAATGCTTAAAGGAAAACATTTAAAGTCTTCTCGAAACCGTTTATTTGTGAAACTGTCATTTTGAACTTATCATTGACTAAATAGTACAAGGTAAATTTTAAATCAATGTCACAATGCAACTTTGGATAAAGGCGGAAAAGAAGAGCAAACAAAAAATATTGTCGAAAGAAGAGATTGAAGCAAACAAATATAAGTTCACAAGAATAGCTTGACTATCGTTATAGAAACAATATAGTTAAAACTGGCCTTAATTGTAGTAAGGTCAAATTAATCTTTCGAAAACATGGTGAAAAAAGGAAGTGTCCAACACTTAGCCACCATTACGTAATCTTAGAATAGCATGTATTAGGACAATCGCTTCACTAATGCATGTGGCTAGTGATCACCAGGAAACTTTGATTGGAATTTGCAAACTTGAAAGAAAGCTTTTAGTTGTCACACACCGTTTGCTTCCTTTTCACGGAATGTTTTTGTTTCAAATTTTAGCTTCTTTCTGCAACTATAATTTTAGTTTGCAAGCACATATACTTATATCTTTAATTGTTGTGTTTTTTGGCAAACCTATTTAAAAATCATTTATTAAGTTTTCATAAATTTACCTCAAAAAACAAAATTGATTTTTGTAACTTTATCAATTCAAATTTAGTTGACGGTTTTGATACAGGTGAGGGATTCCCTGAATTTTTTCCAGAAAAAAGGCCAAATGGATTTTCCCTTAACGTTTATTTTTAAAAGAACATTATAGTATAGAAATAATGTTTTGGTAGAGTTTTTGCAAAAAAGAATATTTCTTAACAATTACCGTTATTCAAAGGTAGAATATCATTATTGAATGTGTTCAAGTTGCAAATTAAACTTAAAAGAGAAGATGGGAGACAGGGTCATTTTATATCTGATCAAGGTGCGAACACATTAACACTGAACTTAAATTGATCTTTTTGTAAAACTCTAAAAAGAGATGTCGGTATGCTTACTTATATATTACAATTCACGGTACATGCATTATAAAGAGAAACAATGATTAAATGATATAACCAAGTGTGAGATGGAGACAAGGAAAAGATATAGATTTATAAAAAAAACATCAACATAAACCATTACATGATTTGATGACCACTATATTTGCCAAATGCTTTGCATCTTGTTGTAATGCAGCACGTTTTATTTTATCAAGGCTCTATTACCTTGGTTTTGTAGCTATTAGTTTTATTACTTATATATACTATCATTGTCAAATTAACTGTGTATATTTTTGGACACATAAGAACACGAATGCACACTTTGTAGAAAACAGTTTTACAAGTTATATATTATCTGTCTTCTACTCACAGAAGTCCAAATTCTTATGCATCTTTTTTGGGGGGTAACAAACATTATTTATGCTAATCTTAATTATACTGGAAGTCTCTTTTATTTGACAGAAGACAATCGTTTTCCTATATAGATGGATCTATAAATAATATATAAACCACCAAAACGTTTAAAAATGTAAAAAGTATAGATACAACAAATATTCAGAAAAAAGTTTGGACCTAGCATATCTGTCGAGAATTAATCCATAAAGACTTACTGTGCGCGCTGATATCTGTACCAAACGTTTACAACAAAAACAGAAAATACGGAATCTGTCAAAGATATGCAGGTTGTGTGCTTATATTGGTTAATCTACTTTAAATGTTTTATTTTTTTTTTGCCACCAGTAATATTTGACATCAAGATTTTGACCAAGGTGAGGTGGTCAAAATAGACAATGCAGGGATCATTAACTTGATGAAAATTGATTTATTGATTTTGAATAAAATATTTATATTGAATATATTAGAGGGTAGAAATTCATACTCTCAGTAGAAAAATAATCCTGACATATTATTGTATCAATCTGTCTTCCATGTTTACCCGTTCTCACATCGTTTTAGGTTCATGCAATTCCCTCGGGTTTTTTTTTCTTGGTTTGTTTATTCATAATGAATTTACGAGTTTTGAACATCAGTAAACTACTGTTGCTTATTTGTCAACAAGTATTGGTATATTTCAAGTCTTTAGTAATTAACTGGTTTTAGATGTTTTATTTTCTCAAACTGCTCGGAACGAAAAACATGTTAAAAACCTTCAAGAAGTCTGACATTTTTCCATCCAGGATAAAGGCGATCGTGATGAACGAGAAAAGAAAGGAATGGTGTCCAACCACAGTTATGTTATTACCGGAGTGGAAGAAATCCCTTACTTACAAAATACTGCTAAACTTATTCGAATGAGAAATCCTTGGGGTGATACAGAGTGGAACGGTGCTTGGTGTGACGGGTAAATTTATACATGCGTATTTTTTCATTGTATTTATGTATGCAACCTACGGATATTATGACATATTTTTTTTAAATTTTGCATCTGTTTGACTAAAAGAAAGTTGTGATGCTCAAACTCAAACTTTATTAAACAATGTATCCACACCATATTGAAAATTAATGATTAAATTAGAAAATATTCAAACTGTAATATTACAATAATGTAAAATGACAAAAAATGTGCATATTGCTTCACTCCACCAAGACTTTGCCGAAGTATATTGAGACAATCATGTGTTTCTTGACGTTACAAAATTGCCCAAAGAAAAAGTATAACAAAAATACCGAACTCTATTGATGTTGTTTTCATTCATCACGTGGTCAAATATTAAACGGAATTTTGTAAATAAATGTACATGTTAAATTTTTGTTTTAAGGAGTGACGAGTGGTGTCACGTACCTGAATCTGTACAGTTAGAATTAGAATTAAAGACACAAGATGATGGGGAATTCTGGATGAATTATAGAGACTTCAGGAAAGAATACTGCAATATGATTGTTTGCAACTTGTCTCCTGATTTTGACCATGATGGAATAAGTGATAAAGCAGGTATGTTCAAACATAAGAGTAAATTCTATTATGTTAGAGAAGCACTATCAAATAGTGCATAAGTGCTAGGGGCCGTATGGTCTAACTGTGAGGTGTTATCTTTGCTCCATGTTGCAGGTCACTCTGTAACTTTGGAAAGAAAAAATAGTAATAATAATGCTGGTCAGTTGCTTTTAGCGAATAGGTGTAGTGATTATAATTGTTTCAATATATTATCAAAGTTTGTTTCGTGTGTCTCGTGCTGTATGGAGATCGTAAAATGTTTCCCCGTTCTCTTATATTTTCAAAATTATGGCGTTAGGTATATGTACTACTCCACTATCTCTCTATCAATATGTTGTTTTTCGTAATTGTTAAACAATCCATCAGAATTACTAGCCCTATTCATACATTTTTTCTCCTGCCAAATTATCTATCTTGGTGTGCAATGGTTGTAAAAATGTTTGTATTGTTTTCGTGTTTTTGAATAATATAGTCATGAAAATTTATCAAGAATTTGATAGATTTCTTTGACAGATATAGTTAAAAGTTTGTTGATATTATCACCCAGTAGTGTTGTTTAATGCACAGATGTACCGTGATCGACTTTTAAAAAAAAATATAACAAAAATACCGAGCTCCAAGGTAAATCAATTAAAGTCCATAAAAACTGACAAAATCGAACGATGGACGTTATCAACCAAATTTGAACTAAGAATTCCTCTTAAACCCGTCTTGAACTTCTTGTGAGCCTTTACTCTAAATTGAAGGTCAGAATGACTTTCAGAATGAAAAAAAGTAACACAAGCGCTGCTCCTGTGCTGTTGGTTATGTCAAGTTTTGTGTAGTGATTTTGCACCATGTATAAACTGAAGACTGAACTTGACGTTAAGCTTGCAACGGATCTCAATCGGAAACTTCAGAAAAACCATTTATGACTGTTTTGAAAGGATAAATAATTTCCAAATAATCAATTGCGATGATATAGCACTTTGTCGAAATTTTGCGTGTAGTAATCAATAAAAGGTAAAAGTTAAAAAAAACAACGTCATTTTAAAGGAAATAAAAAATCAATAACCGGAAGGCAACACGGGTGATGCAACTAAAAAAGCAAAAAGACCGATGTACAAATTTAAAATGAAACAAACATACAATCAGAGGGAATCAGCAATTTTTTAAAAAGTATATTCCTATTAAAAACAGAATATCAAACCAAACATCCTGGTAAAACCGTGATCATAGCCCTAAAAAGAAATGAAGTACTAGAGGCGATTTGTTCAGTCCATATTCCGTGTCGCTGGAAGCAAGCAATGACACATTGCGACTCTATGCTCCTTAAGTTTTAGATTACAAACGATTGCACTGTAAATGTATGCCTTTTAAACGACTTTTATCTGTTCAAATGTCTCAAACCTCAAAACATATTTCAGCATAAACATGTTTTTACGGGGAGTGTGGTTGGATAGGTTTATATTTTTCATATACTTATAGATTGAAATGGTCTTGTCTTTAACATATTGCATTTCTTATCATTTTATATTTTCATTACATTTATCTTAGTGATTATAAGATTTAACTACAAAATGCGTCTTTTCAGCGGAACATTATATATTGATGGTTTATTGTATAATGCTTACTTGAGTATAGAAAAGCATATTTCAACTTTACATTGAAACGGAAGTACTTTGATAAAAAATAACACTTTAAACGTGTTAGCCAGAGACAGTAGACAACAGTTAACAGGGCAGCTGTTTGAAAAAACAAGATTAGATGTTTATAATCGGAGAAGACTTCAAACTTTGTGTTATACACAAACCAGTAGTGATATCAATTTGCTTGTACCCCTAATTGGTAAATATAACCTGCTTCAATAAGACGTTATGCGTATTATCGAGTCAGAGTGATAAGAGGGTGAAAATTGTCGAATTAGACAAGTATCAATTGGGACGTTTTGTTCAGTCAGTGTATATGTTGTCAGTACTTTATTTTACTCTAAGAGTCTACTTAATTGTAGGAAAATGACTGAATAAATTATATATATCTGAAACATTGGGGCGAATTAAGCTTTGTATTTAGTGTTACGACTAGTATTTCTACTTGATTTGGGTCTTTTCAGATATATTTCTTAAACGATGATCGTAAATGAAACATAATTTACTGAGTTATGTCAACTTTGAGTAATATCAACAGTGCATTCATAAATGTAAACGCCAGGTTATCATTTTAAGAAACGAAAAAGAATAAAAATGCGAAGTGAATTTGCCGTTTTTTGGTTCTTTGTTAGTTTTTTTTTTGCCAATGTTAACACAAATGGCAATTCAATCTAAATCTTTAAGTGTGTACCTAATATATACGCACTATGCCAAAGTTCATATTTGATTTGTATTAAACACAAATTGTTCGTTCGTGTATAATAACAGTAGTATACCGGTGTTCAAAAGTCATAAATCGATAGAGTATCTGATACATAAACACAATTTGACGCTTTATATCTAAATTTAGTTTGTAATGATTTTACAATGTATTAGATACATAAACGTAGTACATAGGCACTTTTGGTATATAACTGTATATGCATAATAGCGATTCATTTAAATTTATATTTCGAATATCATGAAACAGAAATATCATTAAATAGTTGATGAGGGTTATATTTTACAATAATTTTAATACCTGTTTATTTATGCTTTATAACACTAAGGCATCTGATTTGTGAATGAATACAATACATTTCCTTACTCTGTTGTGATAACGTATCTGTATTCCTTAAAAGAGTTCAAACTTTCATTTGTCGTGATATTTTAAACTGAGTTATGACACATTTATTTCTATGACTACCATCAAACAAAAGATCTATTGCTTGACTGCGTTCTTTTTTCCGTCTCATTCTCATTTTATCTCTATCCACTTTATTTCCTAAAATATCAACAAAGAACAATAAAATATAAAATCTGATAATATATGTTCATCATAGAAGACACGAGTGTTGCATTAAATAAATACTTGAGCCTTTTTGATTTCACGGAAGTTCTTTTATGTTGCTGGAAAATCTATATCGTTAAAAATGATTTACGTCACGCGTGTAATTTCTAGACGGACTCTATTTAAAAGTTGTTATTGAAATAAAGTTTAATATGACATTGCGCTTCAGTTTGTTAGATAGTTATTTAAGTAACATTAAAGTATTTCTAGGTTGGTAATTATTGATTTTATTGCTGACAAAGCACTAGGAAAAAGATATTTACAAAAAGCTAAAACAAAGACATCAGGTTGATAATAACCATGATAACGTTTCTTTATCTTTTCCAATCGTACGTGAGTGGGTTTTTTAATTAATAAATAACAAGGGACATAAAAAAATATGATGTTTCTCTTGACCCTGAAAAGCAGTTTTACCTTATAAAACATATACGTGCAGAATGGTAAATAAAGATCGAAAACAATTTTAAAAATCTAAAACAAGGAAACAAATGAACATTTAGGAAGCTTTGGTCGATAACTTCACAACTACCAAAAACAAAACTGCAAGATCACCAAACAATCCTTTCAAATACTTTACACAGACATGTTTGAATTACAGAGTATCAGTTAAATCTTTATGGTAGATGGGCACGTGGAATAAATGCTGGTGGATGGCTTGAGTGTGAAAGTTTCCATACAAATCCACAATATATTCTTACCCTCCATACAGACAGTAAGTTTATCATTTAATTATCAAAAGCACAATTTGACGCTTTATATCTAAATTTAGTTTGTAATGATTTTACACTGTAGATACATAAACGTAGTACATAGGCACTTTTGGTATATAAATGTATATGCATAAGAGCGATTCATTTAAACTTATATTTCGAATATCATGAAACAGAAATGTCATTTAATAGTTGATGAGGGTTATATTTTACAACAATATTAATTCTTTAAACAAATTCTCCGAAAATAAATTTTTCCAGTTTAAAAACAACCAAGACAATTAAGATATCGTGTGTTGCATTGTAAGTACAACTTAACAATACATATATTCTCCATTTTTCAGTAAACGTTCAGCGACGATTTAATGGTCGTCTTCCGGTTGTTGTATCATTACTACAAGTCTTCCAAAGGCAGCATAAATTAGATGGTGGGGAAATGTTCGCCATTGGATTTGAAATTTTTCAGGTATGTGGGTGATAAAAACAACATTTTGTCTAAATCGCATTCTAATGAATAAGTGAATACACGGAAATTTCAAATGTTTCTTTTCTTTGAAATCCAAACACACACACACACACATATATATAAATCTGAATACAAACTGTGATAATAAATCATTTTCGTTATGTAGATGGACAATATTCTGATATTAATTGCAAGAACACTAGAATATTTTTGATGGTTTTGTTTTGTAATATATATAGTTATAATGATATAACTATATTATCCGAATTTCAGCTTTTTAACAAGCCAACTGTTGCACTTACCAAAACATTTTTTGATCATAATGATCCACTTATGCCTGAAAATGAAGAAACATATGCTGAATACAGAGAGACCTCGGGTCGATTCTTCCTTGACCCAGGACAATACCTCCTTGTGCCAACTACACAGCAAATTAATCAACAACGGTCATATCTCTTGCGATTATTTAGTGTTAGCAGAATGGAATGCGTGTAAGTATAATATTATTCCACATGCACATTTAGATGGCTTCTGATCTTCTCATAGAATTGCAATTTCAAATCAGATATAACATAATTACTACACAAGTACCTGTGAATACCTGAATAAGACTTATTTTTAGAAGTTGAGGCAAATATGAAAAAAAACAAGACATCGAAAAAGACCGATTCGTTGAATAAATGTGTATCTTAGTGAGCTATGATATCTTTATTTTGAATGCTTCATTTCTCTAAAAAAATGTTATATTACATTGTATTTTACTTTTTGGAGATCTTATACAGGCTTACTGTTATTCTAATTTTCCATTTTCGATTGTACGATTATAAATACATGTTGTTAAATGTATGCAGTAATGCACGTCATATGCCCTTAATATAGTATCAATTTACCTACTAGTATTAATTTTTGTCTTATATTTTTTCAATTTATAGATATAAGAAGATGTGGTATGAGTGCCAATGAGACAACTCTCCATCCAAGTCAAAATTTATAAAAGTAAACCATTATAGGTCAAAGTACGGTCTTCAACACGGAGCCTAGGCTCACACCGAACAGTAAGCTATAAAGGGCCCCAAAAATTACTAGTGTAAAACCATTCAAACGGGAAAACCAACGGTCTAATCTGTATAAAAACGAGAAACGAGAAACACTTATGAACCACATCAACAAACGACAACTACTGAACATCAGATTCCTGACTTAGGACAGGTGCAAACAAATGCAGCGGGTTTAAACATGGATATCAAAGTCTTAACAAAGAACGGTCGACATCTGTTCCATTAATAATGTTATACTGCCTGATTATCAATCTATTTCTCAAAAACCTTCTGGCAAATACTGTTATAAAGCATAATTTTTTCAACAGATCAATCACAATTTTCTATAAATATTTTTATAATCACCAGTCTGCTTAATAATTTAAACAAAAGAGAAAAAAATTGGGTTTTCAATCTGCTCTGTTTGTTTATAACGTTAAATATTGCATCTTTAGGTTACTCCAGTCTTTGACGTTATTTCATCATGTGATCAGTTACCAATATTCTTTTTAAAGTTCAGATGCTATCTCAATGCTAAAGGATGAATAATCTTGGACAGATTGATTTATACATGGATGGAAATATTATCGGTTCTGTAGTGAATTCTAGTGTTATAAAATTTGAATTTTTAATTTTTAAATGAAATTGTTTGATATTATAAACTGATCAAACTAAAGAGAAATCACTCTCCGAAAGCAATTAGCATTTAAACATACTTCCTACGCGTTCAAACGTGCCACCACTAAAGGATGATTTCAATAACAGTCAAAATTAAATTGTTTATAAATCAACCTTTGGAATATTTTATTTCTATCAAATTATTTAGTAACCTGCTATGTTCTAAAAAGCTAAATATTTTACTGTGTTTTATTCTTTGTTTTATTTTCAGTCCTCTTGACAACGTCAAAGAAGGTCTAAGTGAAGAGACAGGAACGCCATCTTCACATCAAAAGCATTGATCAACGGAACTAGTTAACTAGATAACTTATATGATTGAACATTCTGCTGTAATAAAGACTAATGTAATGTAATATTTAGGAATCTGTTCTTGATAAAACATTTCCAACAGATAAATTGCATTCGTTGCTTCCAAGCTTGATGTTAAAGATGAATATTCAATTGGCATGAGCCAAAGGAAAGATTGTCTAGAGAAATTTGAGTAGAAAGAAACGATTCATATTTCCATTAACGGATTAAATATTATGAGGCTGAACCATTAATATAGGTAAGCTGAACGACGACGATTTCATCCTAACGTTTAGTATATTAGAGAACAAAATTGATATCGTAGAATGATTAGTGTACTGGGTTTAAAACAATGCTTTTTACTAAGCTTTTTAACGTGTATGAAAAATATCTTTCATTTAAGCGATTTTTGTAAAACAAAATAGTCCTTAATCGTAAGTCAATTTCATCGTTAAGGTAAAAAGATAAAATATCTTCGAATGTCGCATTGTTTCATTTTAAAGTAATTTTATTGGTATGTGTGTGTGTGTTTTGCTGTCATCTTTCAGAAAATAAATGCCAATATCGTAAACTTTTGAGAGAAACAGATGATTTAAAATAACTTATCAAAGATACAGGCTTATAATTTAAACCAGAAACGAGCATATCTATTTTCTTAAGCCCGTATTCCTCATATGATATGTTTATTTATAGTATACGTGTGTTATGGATTGGGCGAGATTTGTTCACATACAACGAATATGTATATATACATATATAAGAGTTAATTGGCTGGAACATAATATTTGTTATCCTGGTTTTGTTTGGTACGTTGTTATGGAAGAATACAAAGGAAATAGCAATTATGTCATATTAAGATAAAAAATCTGACAGGAAGATATATCTGTTCATATATCTTTATATATAACTTTTAGCTTGGCTGATGATGTAAAATCATTTTCATTTCAATTTTACGATTAATACAATTTTGCATTAAGCTTAAAGACACCGTATCAAAAATTCTTTGAAAAATTACTAAATAAAAAAAAGGTTAGTTATAGTGAAATTAGTATTACAATAATGAGTACCACAGATAGCAAAAACTTACATTCAGACAATGAACATATTTTTTTTTCAATTTAATAAAGCTAACATAGTATAAACTCATATTCATAAGTTGTGGAAATTTATTAAATTTTATAATAGTGAGCTTTCTAACAAAATTAATATCCCATACCTGTTCAATTCATTTGCAAATAAAATCGTGTCTTGATGCAAGTGCCAAATCTTACTTTCCTCAATACATCCTTGAGAGTGAATAATGGCAGTCCTTAACTCAAAGGGTTTATGCATTATATGTGTGTGATAGAAAAACATTACTTCTTCGTTAGTATGTCTTTCTCTTAAGCGATATATGTTCAATTATATGATTACCTGATTAAAATTACCAGATTTTTAATAGCAGTTCTACAGGTATCTCGAATAATTTCGCATATTTCTAGTGAGTTGAGACGCAGACACATTGATTCGGTCAACCAATTCGTGATGGTGACCGTTAAACTTATGTAATGTCTATTTTAGTCGTTTTTCTATTAATTATCATATTAATGACATACGATAGGGCAGAGGGTATGTTACTGCTGAAAAATTGGAAGTTGACAACTGGAAATATGAAATCATCACGTTTGTCATAGATTCTTTTGCGAAGTCGCCCATCTGTGGCCATACATAATATATAACAAAGATAACAGTAACAACTAACAAAATTTGACACCATCTACCAATGAGAAAAAATATGATATGCCCTCCAAGGTTCCAGCCAAAGCCTTGTTATAAAGCCAGTAATGTATATTAATTATAAAAATAAGAAGATGCGGTATTATTGTTAATGAGTTACTGTTAAACATACGATTAATTTTCTACAGTTGTTTTTTACTTTTTGGCTGCCACAAAACGTTAATACATTCCTTCAAAATATGTTCATTTATCACTGCAATAAACGTTTGACAAATACTTCCAGGTTTGAAACAAGATGCCAGAGTACATGCATCCTTGTAAGCGTGTTTATCTATTTACTTCTGCTGAAAACAAAATTGAACTGTTGAATATTGTTTACACGGTCTACCATTTAATGTAGCTCACCATTTAAAGTATAGGTTCTCTTGTAAAATATATTGCAAATTTGTTTAAACGTGGCCAAAATGTGTTAGCAGAAATAAATAAGTCAAAATGCATTTTTCATTTTACGTTAACATGTACACAAAATAGACCATTGATCAATGTTATGTTTATCCTTTTATGAAGATTGAATAGCAAAATAGCTGTTACAGTTTTCGAAATGATTATGATTGAATTCGTTTGTGAAGGAACAATTATTTGCACTTTGTCACACGAGCAAAGATACGTGGCAGAATGTTTATTTTTAAATTGTCATTACTGATACGTAGTATGAGGAGTCATTATATTTTACGTGTAAAAAGCACATATTTAATCATTATGTCTCCTTTCTTGTTCATAATGTACATGCGCATGTCACACATTGTTTTATTATTATTGTTTTTATACTTTCATAGTCACATGGTATATCTCATACACTTTTTATATATGATTATTGTTAATAAGACGTGAACGGGGATGTGATAAAAATTATCAAATATTCTATTTTGTCTTGTTCTATATTGCATTAAAGGTCAACAAAATGAATGATATGAACAAGGCGTTGTCTATAAAGGCATGCTCAGCTATCGTGTGCATTCAAAATTCAGTCCATTGATATTGCACCAAGATCATCTTTAAAAAAGCCCAAATTAACGTCAAAAACGCCGTCTACGCCACCGATATTTCACAACGAAACCTAAATCATGATGGCATCCTATACTTTTGAAGGGATGACTTCAACTTTACCATAAAAAATTTCATTTTCACTATTACATTAAGGAGCAACCCTCTATCAAGGACATACAGGTACGAAACGCAAGTCTTTGTATATATCTTATCAATTTAGAGATAATTTCACCATACGCTGAAGCTACTTGAATGTTGCTACACAGAAATTAAAAGTTCACAATCGGAAATTTAAACATCTGGTATGTAGTAAAAGTTAAGTTGGCAACAGATCCCCATTTTTAATTTCAAGATGTATGAGAAGATATAAAGCACCTCATAGTTACTGTATCTGTGTTATCCTTTACTTCAAATGGGATGTATACGATCAATACAGAACTTTTGAGCTATTATAATAAAAACATCATCTTTTTAACGTAGCATAAAGTTAAGGGAGAAGGCAAGCTGTTTTTCATTCTTATTGTGAGCTTTTCTAGTTTCCGTATCATACGAATAAAAGAAAAAGAAGACAGTTGGTGGCAATAGGAATGCCAATTTACTATTGAAGAACACGTTCCCAATAATAACAAAAAACTGAACACCAATTTAAGTTAAATTAGAGACTCTAAAGATCACGTATCGCTCACATAGACCTATCTGCATCTTCGACAATGGTCACTCACCAACATTGGGGACTAGAACATAATTCATGACACAAATCTCTTTTTTGTTGATCTTGTATTGCTGATCATTGTTGCTTAATTTAAGTTTTTATCAATCTAATATAGGTTTAAAGATATTAGGCAAAAAACGAAAATAGAATTGTAGAAATCGCTACTAAAGGGCAATAATTCCAACCAGGAGTCATCAGACAATTTCTACCATGCTCGCTTATTTGGAGATCTGATCTTGCGTATCATTTTTGCTTTCTAAAGTGTCTATCTATCTATTATAATTTTCAAGATAATAGACAAAACACTAAAAATAGGTCAAAATCGTCATTCAATACGATTTCGGTCTTGTTTTACTTATTTGTAGATCCTGTTTTGCTGATCATTTTTGCTATTTCAGTTTCTATCTATCTATTATAGTCTTTAAGATATAAGGCTAAAACGCAAAAAATAATAAACATCATCATTAAAGGGCAATAACTCCAATAAGGAGTCGTTGGAAGATTTATACCTTTTATCTAATTTGTAGATCTTGTCTTGCTAATCATTTTTTGTCATTTAAAATTTCTCTCTATTTATTATAGTTTTGAAGATAATAGTCAACGACAAAAATTGGTAGAATTTGTCATTTAAGGGCAATAACTCATATACGACGTCGTCTGACAATTTTGATATAAAATGACAATAGGTAAATCTCAACATTCTGGACGTTTTTGCCTCTGTCGGATTTCTCTATATATCATGTTTATAGCGGTTTTCAAGATAACAGACAAGACTTGCATTTTTACCTCAATGTTCTATCTTTAGCCATGTCGGCCATGTTGGTTTGCCGGCAGGGTCATCAGACACATTTTAAAACTCGATTCCCCAATAATGATTGTTGCTAAGTTTGGTTAAATTTGGCTTAATGTTTCAGAGGAGAAGAGTTTTGTTAAAGTTAACGGACGCCGACGGACGACGATTGCCAAGTGATGAGCTAACATCTTAAATCCGTATTTAATGACGACTATTTGTATACAGGGTAGAGTTCAAATGTATATTTTAGTTTTTGAAAACATGGTTTATTTATTAGTTGAAATTAACTTTGAACTAGCTTTTATTAACGGCGAGTACTCTTAGATCGGTACATTGTGTCTTTTGGCTTTATCTTGATTGGTTTTTTTTTATCTTCGTGCCGATCAGATAAGTCAAGCCATTCAAATGATTTTTATAATTTGTCTTATGTTGTACTGTAATAACATTAACGGTACCAATTTGTTTGCACCAAATGCGCATTTCGACAATACATATTTGTAACACCACTGTCTGGGGTTAGGGGAGCGGGGACTCACAGACATGCTTAATCCCTCTGCATTCTTCATGTGCCTGTCCAAAGTCAGTAGCTTCTGATTCAGTGCTTTTATTGTTTTGTCAAAAATCAGGCAGTTTGTTTTCACCATTCATTTTTTTCACATTTTGTCATTTCGGAGCATTTTAAAGCTGACTATACAGAATGGGTTTAGCTTATTACTGAAGGTCGTACGATCGAGTATGTTTATTTACATTCTGGTTTTTCAGTCTCTGTTGGATAAATGTGTCTCATTGGCAGTCATGAAAAATCTCCTTATATGTAAATATTACTATTGCTAGAGGAGAAGGACATTGATGGTATATACTTTAACAGATTTTAATAATTTATTAGTATTCACGTCGTACTCATTACCTCCGACGAGTAGGTAGTTTGACAGTAACCCTAAAGCCCCGTTTTGAAATATGTTAAACATCTCATGAACGATACCAGATTTATAATTGTTTAGGCAATTCAAAACTAAGGTTTAATCTACTCTATGTATAGATTGCCTTAACGGTATATCACATATTTACTTTTTTTAATGCCCTTTAATGCTATTTAATTTCGTTTGTAATTTGAAATGTCAACTATTTTGGAATCAAGGGCCACTGATGAGTTTTATGTAGACGTTAGCTGATAATGATTTGAAAGGAGGTTTTGTTGAGCATTAAAAGGACCATTTACAGAGGCTTCAATATTTTTGGGTATTTGTTTTACTGACAAATACAACTTGCTTCATTATGCTATGCCATTTGCAAGTAAAACAAGTCAGTCGCCCGCTTTTACAAAGACAAGAAAAATGATAACCCTGTAGTAAAAATGACAATTGAAACACCATATAAGAAACATCAGGAGTTCGACTGCCATATTAGTACTTAGTTAGATGAACTTCTCGTGTACTTTAACATCTTTGGCTTACTTTGGCTTACATTGTTTTGGTTTAAGGCGTTCCTGATGATGGCAAATCCAGAAAACCACTTCGGACGCAGTATTCATAAAGTATTATTATGCCCCCGCCGCTAGGTGAAGGGGCATTAAGTGTTGCCCTTGACCGTCCGTCCTTCCGTTCGTCCCAAAAGTATTTTCACATATTATAAGCAAGCTTGATCAGGGCATTTGTGTCTTGAGACATTCTTCATATATTTTCGATTTTATTTCTACCTATATTAAAAATATGACGCCATCGATTAATCTTTATTATTCTCTATATCAGATAAAATTCGTAGTATGATATCCTGCTCAATAAAGTCAAGTCGAATTTATCGTCTGGTTGCGGCTTAATATATTTGAATCGAAAATTATATAAATCTTATTAACTTCTCTATCTTTTTTTATTATAATCAATGTAAGTTGTGAGAGAACATATTTTCGAGGATTCAAAGAATAGTTCTGTCCCAAAAAGTCATATATTTATATATCAAATCTAGGGCTGGGAAATTATACACAAAATGAACAAGAAGTTTCACGTGTTGTCGTGCTAAACATTGGCCGACTCGTTATTCAATGTATCGACAAAAAGGGTGAAGGATGAATGTGTAAAGAAGACACTAGAATCAAAATAGTTAATCGAACAAATAAAATACGAAGTTGAACAGCATTACAAAGCAAACGTTTCCTACAAGTTGTACCAAATAAGGTCAAGACAATATATGCCTAGGGGTAGAAAGCTTTAGTATTTCGAGTAATT
Organism: Mytilus coruscus; assembly: GCA_017311375.1. Taxonomy (NCBI): domain Eukaryota; kingdom Metazoa; phylum Mollusca; class Bivalvia; order Mytilida; family Mytilidae; genus Mytilus; species Mytilus coruscus. The sequence goes on from CM029601.1 coordinate 59,703,749, forward strand.
CAACATTTTATAAATAGTAAATACACAGAAAACGAACAGCATTGACAAGCAGGAAATGGGTTTTATAATAAATCCGAAAAATGCTCACACGTTACGAATCATCAATGGCAAGCTGGTGGCAAATATGAAGTCATTCTGTCTATTGTCAATGAGGAAAGTATAAAAACATTTTGGACGAACGAATGGACGAACGGACAATGTGATTGCAATATAGCTCAAATTTCTAAAGGAAAGGGTGTAATATCTTCAACGAGAATGGTAATATCAGATGTAATAAACAGAAAAGAACGAAACAGAAAAAATACCTAGGTAAAACATACTCAGAAGAAAAATGAAAAAAAATAAAAATAATTGTGTAATTATTCTTTGCACTGGTTACACTTTAAAATGCTACTGTACACAACTAGACAGTTTGTATGGGAGCATATCTAAACCATACGACACTGTAACTATTTTCGATAGTGAGTGTGTTATTACAATTGTTTATGCGTTTTCGTTTGATTTTCCCAGTTTGTATCTAGTTTTTTTATTGTATTTTATAGTTGTTTGTTGTTGTTGTTGTGGTTGTTGTTGTTTATTTGCATGAACAGTGAATTTGATTTTTACGACAGACCTGTTCACAGCTTTTTTTTAGATTCTTGGGGATTTAAAGCTTGACATATAGGAATAATACCTAATCATATTTATTGTTAAAAATGATATGTTGACCCTCATAGATGTCGTGTTGTTGGTTTACTGTTTCATTAACGATAACCAAATGTTTTAACAATGTAAATAGAAATAAAATCTAGATAATGTAAACGTTTTATATGTTTGCCTTTCTTTACTGAACGAACGCACTGATTCCTTATTCGTCGCACTAATTAATAGGAAATATGTAAGTACTCAATAGAAGGTGCTTAATATTATAGAACGAAAAGAAATTGAAAACAATAATCAAAATACTGAAGTCCTGCAATTATTTCAAAGGTGTCGTTTATATCTTGTTGTCTTTCAGCACCACTGTTGTCCTTATTAAGAGTTATAGATTTTTGCGTATTGGAATTTCAATGAAAACAATAAGAATGTAAATTAATCCAGATTGATTTTACTTATCAGAAGGTTTCCAGTCATTTCACATCGGCACATGGGTTGATATCAATTCGATATTGATTGTTTTTATCTGAAAAAACATTAAATAATATTATAATAAACTGTACTAATTGATTGCATTCCATATACTGTTCTTTTAGCGTCGTTGAATTTCTTACGTCACTGCATCGATATCGAAGGTTTCATAGAAAACATGCATGATCGATTGTTACTTTTACAACAGAGCCGTGAAATTTACTTTTTGAAATAAGTATTTACATAAGAATAAGGAGATGTTTTAAAAAATGAATGAATTTTAAATCTTTAAATATTTTACATTATAAAACGAGTCCCTAGCTCTATCCCCCAAAAATGATTAGCTTTTTGTCCTTATATTTTGGAATCTATATTTTTGTTATAAATCACATATATGCAGTCTAAACTACTTTTAATAGTTTTTGTGGTTTATAATATTCATAAATTCAATTCAATTTTAATTTTCCTTTTACTAAATTGTTCAAAAACAATATAATGCTAAATTTTGATACACGTACGAATTAATGATTGTAAGTAAACACAAAAAAAAATGCTATTTTTAAGGCTTATATGAATAGAAGTCAGCTGTATGCGTTCTAAGTAACAATCGATGTGGATCACATCTATCAGTAAATGATTGCGAAGATGCAGAAAGGTTTTATCTCTTTATATCAATGCATTACATCGAATCACTAACCGTTTGATCGAGATCTGAACTTCAAAATTCTCACTGTTAACTTTTGACAACATTCCAGCAGTATCTGGATATAAACTGCATATTATACTGGAGTGAAATATCCCAGCTTGTCAGGGGATTTGTGCTGACGGCACAGGGGTTATAAAATATTGAAAAGGAATATGCGCCAAAATAACATGTGAAGACCCCGAGTAACATATAATATCCTCTAATTTATGCGCAAATGCATGGATAGTGTCACTGAAAGAGGGTTCCTGCTTACAGGAAAGGTTTGAAACGGTAGAGTTGATTTCGTCTCAAAGAGAATAAAAACCTATTGGTTACCATAATGAAACATCTGTCATAGATGACCACGTATAGGTTCCTTTTTGTCGAAGCCATAATCCAGTCCTCCAATATCGTTTATAACATCATCGAATGCTAAAGGTCACCAGAACTTTACATATTATGAGCATTACGGCAGGTGTCATTAGTGGACCAGGGACTGATTAAAATTCCGGAGTAGGGCACAATAAACGGTCTATGTATATATTGTAACGAGTTTGAATTGAAAAAAAAATAGATTTACACGTGCTATTTCCATCAAGTGGAAAAACTTTGACAAATAACAAGTTTAATACATGTGCAAGAATACAATACTTTTATGAATTTGTGATGAATCGTTGTCTGAGATTTCCAATTTCTTGTACTTAAACCGGTGTTTAGTTCTTTTTTGTCAACTCAATATTCAAATGACTTTAAAATGTTAGAAAATGTCTAGAAAAAGGCCACTACGTGTACATAGTCCTGCCAATATAGAAAAGAGAGACAGAAATGCTATCCCTTTCAAAAGCATCTATTGAAAGTTAAATAAAATCAAGGGTGACGATAGTATGACGGTTTGAATATAGAAAAATTATTCAGCAGCTTTTGAAGTAAATCAATTTTAAATCAGTTTAGACATAAAAGGAAACAAACAATTGATAAATGGAACACATTCCAGCTTTAAAAGTTGACTATCTAATTGGATAGTCGATTACTGTATTATCCATGAATATTCTTCTGAGTATATGCCATATTGTAGGATTTATTGAATTACAATAAATCAAACCGGAAATTGCAATGTACATAAATACCAAAGTGACCCAGTAAAACAGAATGGTTAACCAATACATAATAGATTATTAGAATTTCTTGCGTCATATTATAGAAAAGTCGATCTCTATGACACTGAAACTTCGTAGGGGGTATGTGTCAAAAAACATAATATTATTGACTGCTCAATCATTTTTCTCGTTCTTTCAAAATAACCCATCCACCAGAGGTGAAATAAAAGAACCACGAACTAAGACAGGAACAGTTACCAGTATCTTAGATAAGTTTTTTTTTACAGAGGTTGATATGTTTCTTCTATATATCAAATCGATTGAAATGCATACGAATAAATAAAATAAATCAAAGGAAGTTTAATGTTAGATATGTCGATCTTCTAAGGCATGAAAAAAAGGATATGGTGTGGATGTATATAAGAAAAAGTCCAATTACATAACAAACAATTCTTAAGAAGCGATTCAACGCAACATACGTGTATGAAATACAACAATACCTTATTCCTGGTATCTATGATGAGTTTATTTACAAGCACTGGGTCGATGCCACTGCTAATGGAGGTTTCCCCAGCCCAGTAGTCCTCACTTCTGTGTTGACATGAATTATCATTGATATTGTCATAATTATAAATTATCTGTTTTCCAAAAACTTTCGAAATACTTAGGATTTTCTACACAAGGAATAGATTCTTTAGCTGTATTTGGCAAAAGCTTTCGCAATTTTGGGTCCTCAATGCTATTCATCTTCGTACTATTTTTGGCCTATTAAACTTTTTATTCGAGTGTCACAGATGAGTCTTTGGTAGACAAAACACGTGTATGTCGTACACTATCTATGATGAGTTTTTTTATTTGTAATTGAATAATCGACTTTTAAACCATTCGATTTATCTTTCTTTGGTCAGAAAAAATGTATACGTCAAAAAATTATTTTGAAAGTGAAGTAGTTGGTATTATAAGTATAGAATTAACTACAACGAAATAAAAATATCAAGTAAAAACGTTTTAATTGCTGTCCTTCATCTTGACCGTTTCTTGAAGGTTTCCAACGACGAACATGAAAACTGTCGCTAGTAATAAACGATTTTTTTTTTGTTTAAATCTTCAAATCCTCTGAAATATATCATCATAAAAAACGTTAAGACTTTTAAAGAGTTAACAATTTTTCAGGTAATTTCTTACTGGAAACTTAGTACTGTTAAAATATTTTGCCTGTAGTAAATCCATGACTGTTCAGTAGGTTTTTGCTAATGTTTTACAGGCAAATAAAAACTACTGAATAATCTGACAATCGACTGAACACATTTGAATTGAGTGAAAACGAAGATTCTAAACAGTACTGAATCTACAGCAGGGGATAAGTGTGAATATCAACTAAACGACTGAACGAGCTCAATATCTTAGTATCCAGTCTTATAAGACTTGTTCAGATCAAAATAGCCGTTTCAGTCACAATAGGTAATTATATTAGTTTGGGCCAATAAGGCCCATTTTATCTACTAAAAAGGTGTACGTAGTACATTTTTTTATACATCGATAACCCCTACACGTGTCTTGGCAGAACACGTGCATCAGAGGAATCAAACTATAGATATGATTGAAGTGTGAATGATAGGGTTCGGGAATTTCGTCATAAGGTACGATCAAGACCTAAAGTTTTGAAAACCAAATACTTTAAACAAATACGGTCTAAACAAAACCTCCAAAAGAGTCAAAAGTTAATCCTGGAGTAGTAAGTTTTAGATCAATAGAAGTCTTTGTAAAATATAAAAGTTGTTACGTTCGTGTAATGGTGATGATTTCCTACAAAAATATATCATTCATTATCCGATCAATGACCTTCTGATGATAATAACTACAGACAAACAGAGAATAAAATGGCCTTATCTAGATTTAAGATGGGAATTTTGACATAGAAAAATATATTACACTTAAACTGATATACTATGCCGATAATGTTCATGAAATGTTCCATTTAGTATTAAGAAATTTCCAACAAATAAACTAACCAGCTGTTTGGTGTGAATATGATATTATTAGCGGTGACAATTTTACTGTTAAAGTATCAATAATATATATATAACCAATTTATTTTGAGCTTGCATAACAGGGAAACATTAAACATTACCAATGGACTACCTATATCTTTATTTGAATTCCCATTGGTACAGTTCGTAAATTTATTTATATATATATTGTTTACGTTTTTTCTGTTATTTCTCAACTAAAAAGTGTGTATTCACCAACAAAATCAAAAATACGTTAAGATATAACATAAGGCAACACCATTAGTGAGGTTCCGGACTTGAGACAGGATCATCGCACATGGAGTCATGGACATCTAGATAGGCCAATAATATTTTTTGCATCACTCTCCCTTTCCAGATGCATCCTTTTAATCACGTTCAGTGGAATAACAAAAAAATACACTTGAAGAACGTACAAAAAAGTGTGAAATTGTATTAATCAGAAAAAGTAAAACACAAACTATTATAATACTTTAAATCAACAGTCAACGCGGATTGTACACACACACACACACACACACACACACACACACATATATGTAAAACTCGTCTAAACATCAGCCCAGCAATGTTAGATATATATATATATATATATATATATAAACAAGTCTAAATTGAAAACAACGTTCAAACCTATGATTGCGTTGGATAAAACTGCAATTTTATACGTGTGCATGCAAAACAAATTTCTTGGTAGAGGGTCTAAATACAGCAAAAACAACATTTTCCAAAAGACCAAAAAAGTGAAAAAGTATATTTTAACAAAACGCATTTGACTAGCAGGTCGAACAACGGATGTTCTTAAACCCTGCTGACTACCATGGCGATTGCCAAATAAACGGATCACAAGATGTAACAAAATGGATCATAATTATTAATTTAATACCAAACAGAAAACAATAAACTTGCGGAAAAGATGGTATACCGCAAACATGAGGTGCAAAAATTTGTACACCATATCCGGATTTCGACAATTAATGTCTCATCAGTGATGTTAGGAATCGAAACGGTATTTGGAAGGCCATATAATTTACCTCAATTTAGGATTGACTCATGAATTTTGAAGAGTCGAAATAGGATGAACGGATTATATAAACCCGAAGTCGTTTGGATGCTGTCTCATTGACGTATACATTTATTCGTATACAAGTTGGTATTTTTTTTTTCAGTTGTTGTTATTGTCGATTTTAAAAGCTTTTGTCTAGTGCGATTTGAAAGACACAAGTAAACTGAAAGCATGTCGATAAATTGGGAACGAGTTTAGAATATTTAATTAGATGAACTACCTTCAAAGTTTTAAATAAATATATACGTTGTCTTAGTTTTCATGTCTAAACCGCACATCAACTTAAATTAGATGTTCAAACAGGATATAATATCATTTTTATCACGATACAAAGAAGTGGAACATCATCATAAATTCTCTACCTTAAATGATTTTTTATTAAATGTATCAGGATGTCCTTATTACTATAATTATTTTCAATAAATTCAAATATTAGTAGATGAACTATAATTTCAAATGATAACTAGAGATTCAATTCATAGTTTCTGTAAATACTGGCAAAATTGTGTTCAAATAATAAAAAAAAGTTTATTGACCAGTCTTTGTACTTGGGATTAACAATGTATGATAATACCTGTTCAAACGTTGAAAAAGCAAGAAATTCATTAATAAGTTAAATTCACATACTTATGGGATAACAGTTTGAAATAGGTATAGATGTTAAATATCATATTGCAAACGTCCACGTCACCTCAAACTTTAAAATACCAACTTTGAATAAACAATCTTGTCCTTTAACCTGAGTGAAATAACGATTTCGACACCAATAATTAATAGTCACGGCTGGTAATCTACACACGCAGAACAATCGGTTCTGCAATGAAAACCGTGAGAGGATTTTCCGGTTATGCTTGAGTGGAGTAATTGTCACCGCTTCAAAAGGTATGTACATTTCTAAATCGCAATTTTCTAATTCAACTGATCAAAATATTGAAAATCGGAGAATGCTATGCTGTGGTAAATACTTTAACGAAGAGACACATGTATCATTCACTGTTGTGCATGGAGTAAAACTCCTACAAAATCAATCGTCCCACGATTAATTGCCGAAAAAAGTGGCATTTAAATTTTGAGATGGTTCTATTAACAGATCTACAAGTTCAGATTTAGTTTTTTTTTCTGTCAACAGGATTGAATGTCGTTTTGGGCGGCATGTACGCTGTCCGAAGGTGATAGACGTCTTAATAAATCTAAAAACTGCCAATTTTCATAATTTCATGCGTGAAGGGATCGGTTCTGATTAGACATTTTCGAAAACTATTCGATACCGACGCTTACACCAACGCCTATCGCCTACAGGTAACCTTTTTGAGGAGGGGTCATCTCAATATGTACAACGACATTTATATTATTTTCTAATTTACATTCCAAATGTTGTATAAAACTTTTTTGACTTTGAACAATTTGCAACTTTAATTTTATTAGCTCTGTTGAGAAGCTGAGAATTGACCGATCTTAATATTGTACTATGTAAAAAAAGGGGAGGGGCTTTGTGTAAATTAGTAAAACTTTAGTCAGAAACTGTAACGTGTAGAGGTTTTTTATAGCGTGAAGCAAAACGTATAAATATATAGATGATAGTACGTGTTATCTGGGTGTAATCAGGGGTGTACGGAATTTTACACCGGTGTTGAAATTGCATTGTAAAATTCTATACACCCTTATAACACCAAGAAAACGAATTTATTAACTTTCCTTTACTAATTTTTATACCTGGGTATAATATAACTTTAATATACATATATTCTTTTTGTAAAGGGGAGTTGAGGGAATTTCGGCAAAACAAGTTATTTTTATTTTTATTACTTTTTGCATTTCTTTTTTACTTTTGCAGTTGTTTTTCACTTTTGGCATTTTATTTTTGTTGGAATTTTACACTACAACCAAATGTTATTTTATACTTGAGTCGCCGAAACGTCCATTATAAATCCTAAGAACTGTTGATTTACATTGATTTAATATACGCTTGTAATAAGATACTTCATTTATGTTCCGAATGCTTTCAAGCAATTTAATTCGCCAATTGTATATTCTACCGCAACACTGTATTCCGTTTGAATGGTTGCAAACGGAGACAATTTAATACAAAACAGGGAGTGAATATCACAAATTCATTACTTATAATAATCCAAAACTAATGAGAGCATTCGGTATTTCTAGCTTCGATTCCGAATAAAAAATTATATAAGAAAAAATACAGAAAGTATTCTTTTATTTCTGCAATCAAGTTTTACGAGGTCATTCATTCAGTATGTTTCAACATTTTGATACGGTCCCTGTATTTTTTGACGGTGTAGGTATCGGTGTCTGTGTAAGAGTCTGTGTAGACAACTTTTCGAAAATGTCTATTGAGGACATCGTGAATGCGTGAGGGGAAGTGCAATCATATCTTTATATCGAAAAATGCAACAATCACTTCATAGAAAGGCAAGTAACTTGCATAGTTTTATTGAAGTTCATACTAAATATAAATTGTAAAATTAAGTGGTTTAGATTTATGATTGGCTATGTTTTTTCTAGGTGCATGTATTAAGACTTTAATCTGTGTTTTAGATGGATAGAACACGCCACCATTGCCTGCAGTGTGATAAGTCATATACTCAACGTCCAAAGCTGAACTTCCATGTAAAGCTGGTACATGAAAACACACGAGTCGAGAAAAGTCACAAGGCCAAAGATTAAAAAAATGTTTGCACTTCCCCTCACGCATTCACTATGTCCTCAATACGAACCGATCCCCTCACGCATGAAATTATGAAAATTGGCAGATTTTAGATTTATTAAGACGTCTATCAACTTCGAACAGCATACACGCGGTCCAAAACGACATTCAATCCCGTTGACAGAAAAAAAACTAAATCTGAACTTGTAGGTCTGTTAATAGAACCATCTCAAAATTTAAATGTCACTTTTTCGGCAATTACTCGTGGGACGATTGATTTTGTAGGAGTTTTACTCCATGCACAACAGTAAATAATACAGGTGTCTCTTCGTTAAAGTATTCACCACAGCATAGCATTCTCCGATTTTCAATATTTTGATCAGTTGAATTAGAAAATTGCGATTTAGAAATGTACATACCTTTTGAAGCGGTGACAATTACTCCACTCAAGCATAACCGGAAAATCCTCTCACGGTTTTCATTGCAGAACCGATTGTTCTGCGTGTGTAGATTACCAGCCGTGACTATTAATTATTGGTGTCGAAATCGTTATTTCACTCAGGTTAAAGGACAAGATTGTTTATTCAAAGTTGGTATTTTAAAGTTTGAGGTGACGTGGACGTTTGCAATATGATATTTAACATCTATACCTATTTCAAACTGTTATCCCATAAGTATGTGAATTTAACTTATTAATGAATTTCTTGCTTTTTCAACGTTTGAACAGGTATAATCATCCTTTTGAAGCGGTGACAATTACTTCACTCAAGCATAACCGGAAAATCCTTTCACGGTTTTCATTGCAGAACCGATCGTTCTGCGTGCGTAGATTACCAGCCGTGAAAGTTTGAATGTGTGAGTTACTGTTTTTGGCACAAAGTTTTTGAACGTTTGGTTTACAATTCTATTTATCTTTCATTTGATCTTCCAACTGTTTTGATTCGAGCTTGATGTAGATGAAACGCTTATCTTGCGTACTGTATTATTAACCTTGTACTTTTGTTGAGTTCATTTTTCAGAGTTCTTTACTGAAAGGTCTAATCGTTACATAGTTTCAGACTGGGATTATATGTCCATTATGTGCCTTGATGTTCAACTGGATTTTTACCTGTTTGCCGAACATTACAAATTACTAACATGTTCATAATCGGTGCGATTTAACGAGCTCGATATATTCTGAAGCCACATGTCTAGACTGATGAAGACCGTATGTTGACCCTTTAGATTTCTTTTTCGTCGTTGGGTGGCTTTCTTATTACCCAACAACTCCTTTTATTCATTAGGCCTACTGACGGTCACCTCTTGCGGAACAAGATGTACTTTCGCCTTCGTAGTACAGAAATACCCTAATGGACACGCATTACACAAAATCGTCAGTTGTGCTGAACTCATACCTAATGAAGATTACACGAAATTAAAGAATGTCATGCATTTGTTCACAAAATGATATTCGATTATTGGTTTTATGAGTTTACTAAAGTGTAGCCAAAAGTCTTAGGTGCGTGGATACACCAGTCTGGTCTGTACAAAAAAAATGAAAACAATGCGTTATAAATTTTCATGCGTCCGAAGCGCTTTATGGATTTATCTTCATCATGAATGCTCTAAGTCGAATATTTGAAAGCCAAGGATGTATAAGAACCGAAACAGTTGAAGAGCTATATGATCAAAAAGAGCCTAAAAATAACAAACTCCATCTAAGGTCAACTTTGCCTGAGGTAGTTGAAACCTTAGTTTCTTTATAATTTCAAAATTTATAAATGGACAATCTTAGAAAGGTTTGTTATAAATCATGTCAGTACCGAAGTACTGACTACTGAGCTGATGATACCCTCGGGGACTGATAGTCCACCAGCAGATGTATCGACCCAGTGCTGTAAAAAACAGCCGCAACAAAATGTCGATGACTAATAAGTTTACCCCTGTCCGTTCATTCATTCGTCGAACATAGGTTACACGGGTTTTCCGTCTATTTCAAGGATTTGCATATTATCAGCATGCTAAAGATATGTATATTACATAATTTTGATTTTCTTTAAATTTTTCACATATTACAGGATTTAAATTGTTTTTGTGAATTTTGGCAAACTGGACATATGGTTTGTCCGGCTAAAACCTCCTACAGTTTTCAAGTAAAAATTTATACATGATGTTTGTACATATACTAAATAAGGTTATACACATTATTAGAATTTTTATTTTCGTCAAACTTTTCATAGATGGTTTGTCCAGCTAAAACATCCTGGGTTTCCGAGCTAGAACGTTATGCAGAGTGTTAGTACAAATACTATTAGTGGATGATATCAGAAATTTACCATATATGACAGGATGTTTAACATGTTAGTCATGTTTATGTCCCGGGTTAAAAAGTTACGTCGTTTACCTTTGTCGTTACATAATGAAGTGAAAATTCATTTATGAAGACTTCCCCATCAAGTAATAAATACAATTTTCTGTTAATGTTTTCACATCACTCCCACATCCATCAAGACAAGTTGTAACATTTTGTAACTGGATATGACACTCACATGTACATTTTGAATTAATAACATTCACATTTTTTTTTACTTCCTGGTAACCCTGCAAAATTTGAGATTTAAAGTCTTGAAAGATGAACAACAGTAATTTTTCATATATAATATAATAGATCATAACTATGACGGGACATAGAATGTGTTTTTGAGACACATCCATTTTAAACTGTACTTCTGAACAACTCCACTGTTTACTATTAAAATCAAAAATGTTTGTGGCAATATATTCATTCATACAGCAGGGGCATTATATGTGTCTAGTTTATTTATTAAAGTAAACTTGCTTTGAAAGAAATTTACGATTATACTTAATTCGTTATCCGATTTTTGTAAGTTTGATAAATCAAGACTTACACCGCCATGTGAATTTGAATGATAAAAATGAACCTAAAAAATTTAATAAGTAATTTTATATAATGATTTTTTTTCTATTCATTGTTTCCTTTGGATTGAAAAAATAACAAACAAATCTATTCTTATATAAGAACACACAAGCTTTTGAGCAATGTAATGAATAGAAAAAAAAATATATATATATATATAAAGATCCATTTTGTTACATCTTGTGATCCGCTTATTTGGCAATCGCCAATGGCAGTCAGCAGGGTTTAAGAACATCCGTTGTTCGACCTGCTAGTCAAATGCGTTTTGTTAACATATACCTTTTCACTTGTTTTTGGTCTTTTGAAAAATGTTGTTTGTGCTGTATTTAGACCCCTCTACCAAGAAATTTGTTTTGCATGCACACGTATAAAAATTGCGGCTTTTATCCAACGCAATCATAGGTTTGAACGTTGTTTTCAATTTTGACTTGTTTATATTTTTTCGTTTTGGCTTGTATTATATTTGCCTTCGGGTTTATATGATCCGTTCATCCTATTTAATTTCGACTCTTCAAAATTCAAGAGTCTATCCTAAATTGAGGTAAATTATATGGCCTTCCAAGTACCGTTTCGATTCCTAACATCACTGAAGAGACATTAATTGTCGAAATCCGGATATGGTGTACTAATTTGTTCACCTTTTGTTTGCAGTATACCATCTTTTCCGCAAGTTTATTGTTTTCTGTTTGGTATTAAATTAATAGTTAAGATCCATTTTGTTACATCTGGTGATCCGTTTATTTGGCAATCGCCAATGGCAGTCAGCAGGGTTTAAGAACATCCGTTGTTCGACCTGCTAGTCAAATGCGTTTTGTTAAAATATACTTTTTCACTTTTTTTGGTCTTTTGAAAAATGTTGTTTGTGCTGTATTTAGACCCCTTTACCAAGAAATTTGTTTTGCATGCACACGTATAAAAATTGCGGTTTTTATCCAACGCAATCATAGGTTTGAACGTTGTTTTCAATTTTGACTTGTTTATATATATATATATATATATAGCGAAAGTTACACACATCTGCATTTTCAGCTAAATTTTATGATGCTAAATTTTATGATAAAGTTGGGTTTTTTGTCACAGAAACCATTTAAATGTATCTCAAGATCTTTTCTGTTGTAACGGGAGAATTAATGTATATCCATTACAATTAGTTTTAACAATTTGTGTAAAAAATGAAAACAACACGTTATTAATTTCATGCGTCCGAAGCGCTTTTCTGGATTTAACTTCATCAGGAACGCTCAAAGTCGAATATTTGAAAGCCGAGGATGTACAAGAACCGAATCAGTTGAAGAGCTATATGACCATCAAGTACCTACAAAAATAGCCAAATTCATCTAAGGTCAACTTTGCCTGAGGGAGTTGAAACCTTAGTTTCATTTTAAATTTTATAAACGGACAATTTTAGAAAGGGTTGATATATATCATGTCAGTACCGAAGTACTGACTACTGAGCTGATGATACCTTCGGGGACTGAAAGTCAACCAGCAGAGGTATCGACCCAGTGCTGTAAAAAATGAAAACAACACGTTATTAATTTCATGTGTTCGAAGCGCTTTTCTGGATTTACCTTCACCAGGAACTCTCAAAGCCAAATATTTGAAAGCTGAGGATGTACAAGAACCGAAACAGTTGAAGAGCTATATGACCATAAATAGATGTGGTATGAGTGCCAATGAGACAACTCTCCATACAATGTGTAAAAGTAAACCATTATAGGTCAAAGTATGGCCTTCAACACGGAGCCTTGGCTTACACCGAACAGCAAGTTATAAAGGGCCCCAAAAATGACTAGTGTAAAACCATTCAAACAGGAAAACCAACGGTATAATCTATATAAAAAACGAGAAACGAGAAACACTTATGAGCCACATCAACAAATGACAATCACTGAACCTCAGGTTCCTGACTTAGGACAGGTGCAAACAAATGCAGTGGGTTTAAACGTTATAATAGGCGCCAACCTTCACCCTAACCTGAAACATTAGTGTAACATCACAACATAGAAAGACACACTATAAAATATCAATTGCAATGGCTTAACTCAATCAAAAGACATATTAACAAAAACAAGTGAACATACACTGAACGAATAAATTTGATCTATAACACAATGTAAATACAAAATTAATAAAACAAGGGGGTTAGATGTAAAACAATATCAGAAAGACAACCATAACCTTGGACAAAATGCCGCCAAATAAAATAACGTACACAGGTAAATAAAAATAATTTTGTTGTAAGGTATACATGGAGTACGGAAATATTTTAAAAAAAATAAATAATTTTGTTGTTCATAAAGTACATAAAAAAATAGCCAAATTCATCTAAGGTCAATTTTGCCTGAGGGAGTTGAAACCTTAGTTTCTGTATAATTTCAAAATTTATAAACGGACAATTTGAGAAAGGTTTGTTATAAATCATGTCAGTACCGAAGTACTGACTACTGAGCTGATACCCTCGGGGACTGAAAGTCCAACAGTAACATTTAACATGTATGAAGGGATAATAGAACAACAATATTCCTGGTTCATGGCTTTTCATTTATCTCAGTAAAGGGGACATAGTTTGTGTAGATTATAGTAGACCGTGGAGAAGCTTATAGAAATTAATAAAACAAAAGCAGTTTCTAAGACTTTGATGGGCATTTTTTAGTTACAATAAAGTTATAAGCAATAAGAATAGAATAAATCTCCCTAAAAGTTATTTTCTTTCTAATGAATTTGTAAAATATACATAGCATATAAAAATAAGTCTAATTATGAGACGACTTTACGACAGACTTTCTCGAATTAGTCCAACAATATCAAATCTGCAAATTTGCTTAGACGTGTGTACTTTCCTCCCCTCAGTGGGAATCTGATCTCCGCTTCTGTGACATCGTGGCAACACCGCCTGTACTGCTTCTAGCACTCTAGACCACTCGGCCAACGGTTATAAAAATAAGAAGATGTGGTATGATTGCCAATGAGACAACTCTCCACAAGAGACCAAATGACACAAAAATAAACAACTATAGGTTACCGTACGGCCTTCAACAATGAGCAAAACCCATACCGCATAGTCAGCTATAAAAGGCCCAGAAATGACAAATGTAAAACAATTCAAACGAGAAAACTAACGGCCTAATTTATGTACAAAATAATGAACGAAAAACAAATATGATACACAGCAACAAACGACAACCGCTGAATTACAGACTCCTGACTTGGGACAGGCACATACAGAAAGTGGCGGGTTAAACTAGTTTTTTGGCGCCAAACCCTCCCCCTAAGCTGGGACAGTAGTGTAACGGCACAACATAAGAACAAAATATGCAAAACAATAAACTAAAAACAAATACTAGTATGAGAAACAGCAAAAAACGACAACCACTCAATTACAGGCTCCTAAATTGGGACAGGCACATATAGAATGTGGCGGGGCTAACCCTCCCCTAACCTGGGACAGTGGTGTAACACTACACCATAAGAACAAACTATGAAATCAGTTGAAAAAGGCTTGACTCATCAGATGGATACAAATAGAAATACATCTAACAAAAACACAGAGTGGACGTGGCAGGGTACTTATACATCCCCACAACAAAAAGACACTAAGTACAGATCTGAGAGTACTCGCAGTTACTGACAGCTAGTTGAAAGCCAATAACAGCTAATAAAAAAAATCATGCATCTAAGACTAAAATATCAATCAGTACACATCCAACATCCAATGGCGTCATTAACAGTCAGAGAAAAACATGACCTTGTGCAATGCCAAGATACAGGTATCGACAGATTGTAGAGCCATGAATGTGGGTATGTATATAAAAATAATATTTAGTTTGATTTTAATTTACTGATAACAAAATCGATATTTATACAAATAAAAAAAAATATTCAAAAATCTAATTACAGTGTTGAATTGGTAACCTTTTAGAATAAGTTTATTTAAAGGATCGATAAGTTTATCCGGATCGTATTTAAATTTCCTGACTCGGCAAACAACATCTCCGTAAAAATTAGGATGTGCTATCCTGCTAGAAAAAAGTTTTCTACAGGTACAACCAAACTTCAAAATCAAATTTTTATATCTATGGAAGAATTTAGTAAATGTTTAAAGTAATTTGTGGTAACGAAATCCCTGACTTAATAATTTACCAGTTATACATAAATTACATTCATTGAAATCCAAAACGTCACAACAGACACGGGCATAGCGAACGAGTTGAGATATATAAAGATGGTGCCAAAGGAACATCACCGTCCAAAAAAGGAAAATTAACAATAGGGAACGAAAAATCGTCCCTTTTGTCGTAAATTTTAGTGTAGAGTTTCCCGTGTAAAACTGAAATATCTAAATCTAGGAAAGGACAGTTATTATCGTTTATATTTGATTTTTTTAAAGTAAGTTCCTTTGGATAAATTTCGGCAGTATATTTAGAAAATTCTTGATTATTTAACGAAAAAAAATCATCAAGATAACGGTAAGTGTTGTTGAATTTATCAATTAAATGCAATTTAGACGGGTCTTTATGAGTTTGGTCATAAACTGTGATTCATAACAGTACAAGAACAAGTCTGCTATTCAAGGGGCGCAATTGGTGCCCATAGGAATACCATAACCTGTCGATAAACTTTATTGGAAACGAAAATATATCACAACTTCAATCATCTCATCACACCTTCAGTAAGTATATCTAGCATATTTACTTTTCTCATTAGAGAAGAAGGCTTTAAATGAGTTGCAACAAATATATTTGCATTCAAATTTACCAAACGACCATTTAATTAAATGGGAAAACTTTTGTTTGATAAGATTGTGTGGAAGTGTAGTGTAAAGAGTTGAAATGTCAAAACTGTCAACAGAATCAAAAGGACCATCAAAAGCACGTAATTTATCTCAAACATCCAAAGAATATTATACACTCCAAAAATAGTTCATTTCACTATTTTCATATGTTTTATTACAAAAGTTAAGGAACTAGTTAAAAACACTGAAAGATTAGTTGTAGAACACTTACTAGAGGCCGAGTTGAACCGATATTTTACTGGCTTTGTGTAGTTTAGGTAATCAATGCATAGTAGGGACATTCAAATGTTCGTGTAGTATTTACGGCATACCAACACCACAATATTTTGGTCCTTTTTTCAAAAAAGTTTTTAATCTTTCGGTCTTGAACGATATTGAGGTCCCCCGTAAAAACATGGCCATTGGGATCATATCTAAGGCTGTTTAAAATATAGCTTTCGTTACTACAGTAAAGTCTTTCCTCGTCAGTTTTATCTATATATTTATCGTAAGACTTCTTCATGGCTCAGTGAGTTTTGATAGATTGGGTATTTGTTTACTCTCTAGGTTTTACTAGTTTGTGTTATGAAAACTCCCTTTTCTTTGTGATAATTGGTTAATTAAGTCAAATGTCTTGTTGGAGGGAAATTCTTTTATTTGGTTAGAATTTGCTTATATTTTGAACTGAATAGTGCTGTACTGTTCCTTGATATAATTTGTATTCATATTTGGTGGACATGTTTGATTTTTACATCGGATGTGACCTTGAGAGGTCATACCGGTGTTATGTTGCCGCAGAAATTTCTGCACATGTCCCTTGCGCTTTTGACTGATAACCGAACGTATTTCGTATATAAATACGCGGATATTATCGAGTGCAAAATAACATTCCTTATCGCTTGTTATAAATTCATTTCTTCAATGAATACTCATGAAAATATTTTTCAAGATCATAAATAAATAATATGAAAATGTTTTGTCGTGAGAAATATATATATATAAGTAAAAAATCATTAATATCTATGCACACGCACCGAAAAATTGTGTTTGCGGATGAATATGTCATTTATATCATGTGTATTGAATAATTGTAAGGTGTACATATCTGTTTGGCAGGTATCATATTACCGCCTGTCATTTGTTCATCATCCAACATAACTTGCGGTCATTCGATGTTCAGTACTTCAGTACTTTGATTTTATCAAATAAGGTCAGTTTTCTCTCATTAATATCTCATATTATAGGGTTATTGCATGAATATTGTCCCGAGTAGAATTTTATATTGCACGAGTTTGCGAGTGCAATATATGTTCTACGAGGGAAAATATTCCCCAATATTCATGCAATAACCCTTTTATTGTATAGCAATATAATATTTGAAAGTAAAAATTGGTTTAAACTAAAATTTTGTTGTTGATGACGTCATAAATTTTGAAGATTTATTGCACTAGTGCAATATTAGAATTTATTGCACGCTAACTTTTGGTTACTTTCTGTGGAAATATTATATTGCTATGCAATAATCACTAATATACAATGTATACTGATATGAATGTATTGTATAGATGATTTTGTATGAATATAAAAGTCAAAATGAATGATTTCAGATTAAAAGGTGCATATTAAAGATTAAAACATATAAACATATATAAAATATTGGTTAAATAAGATAAACTAATTGACACAGTCAAAATAATCATTTTGTAAGTATTTAGGCCAAATTATATGAATACCTATTAGTGAAAAGAAGCAATAGTAATATCCTGATAACGTAAAAGTAAATAGATAAAATAGTTTTTGGTATCAAAAATAATAATTTGAATGTTAAAGACATATTTTTGTATATACAAAAACTATTAACAACAACAGTTATTATTATGTTTTAATTACAGATGTTGAACCATACTGTTCCATTATTGTACATGATGTAGTACCATAGGTTCCCGAGTTTTGTGTATACAGGACCGTTGTACCTCATACATGGTAGGTTTTGTTTTCTGTTCATAATTGTGTGGGTTTTTTTCTTTTGTGTGCTTAACATAGGTCTTAAACTCGGCTATAATATATTTTCAGCAAGCTTATTGTGTTATGTTGTTGTACGCTTTGCTTTATGTGTACTAATACAATGTTGCAATGGTGTTAGTCATTTTTGTTAAAATTTACATAAGTAGAATGTTTGGCAGAACTTAATAAGATGTATAATTCATGATGAGTTCAAAATTTCTTACAGTTTACATTTTTAAAACATGGAGAACAACAGTTTTCCAGTAGGAAATATTTAAGTACTGTATTTTCTATATTGTCAACTAAATTGAACAGATACCTTTCATTTGATACCTAAATTGCCAAAATGTATTCTACATATTTTGAAAT
Source organism: Mytilus coruscus (assembly GCA_017311375.1). Lineage (NCBI taxonomy): Eukaryota > Metazoa > Mollusca > Bivalvia > Mytilida > Mytilidae > Mytilus > Mytilus coruscus. The sequence goes on from CM029601.1 coordinate 59,722,460, forward strand.
TTGCGCCTATGTGTGGGTACTAATTGTTTTAAATATGTACTACTTTCCAGTTCCAGTATGTTCTTTTTGACCGGGCCCGATTTGGTGGTGTTACATATAACAAATTCTATCCGAATTATTTTGCAAAGAATTCCGCTCAAACCGGTGCTAGGGGCCATCTTAAACTTGCACTGAGGTGAAAAGTTGGTTTTTTTGTTTTTTTTTCTCCGTGTTATGATGCCTATTTGTGATTTTGAGATGAAGAACAGCAATAAAAGCGCTGTTCCTTTGCTTTTTGTGTTTGCTGTGCATGTACTGATTTTGTGTCATGGATTGATACCCTAGCTCCTTTGTTTTTCTAATAGAGTTATCTTCCTTTTGTACTGATTATTTGTATTTGCAGGGTCATTATAAAAAGCATTGACCTTAGGTGTTTATTTTTATTATACTACCAAAACTACCTAGTTTTATATAGATATTTTCAAAATTATGCCTATTTGTTAATCCTAATTCATGTTGTTTATGTTTTGCAGGTAATGATTAATAGCGACTGAATCAAATGAAAAATCCATAGAAAGGAAATATGAAAATAGCCAATGCATAAGGAGGAGCAGTTATGAGTTTTGAAATTGGTATAAAGAAGAGGTCATACATCAAAGAAGACTTAAAGCAAAGTTTACAGGTAGGAGACTTGATTGGTTGATTCTTATCAATTGTCATAAAAGAGAGGTGGTATGATTCCCAATGAGACAATTATCCACCAGAGTCCAGATTTCAGCAACTATAGGTTACTATACGGCTTTCAACAATGAGCCCATACCATATAGTCAGCTATACAGCTGCCCTGACATTGCTTGTTTGCTGTACATGGCAAATGTTTCATACATATTCAAGATGTTATCAAAATAATACCGGTAGATCACTTAATTTAAGTAGCTTCTGCAAATTTTGTAAAAATTGTTGGAGAGGGGAGGAACTATCACTGACAAATAGGATTTGTTGGTGATAGCCATAGATTTGCTTTGCAGCAAATCATCTGCAGATTCTTCATATAAAAAGTTGTTACATATTTTACATTAAACTAATATATATTAATTGCATGTTTTACCTGGTACTATTATATTTATTAGTATCTAGGGTCAAAATTTTGACCCCACTCCATTTAATTTGTATTTTACTTATAGATATTGGCATAGCTTTTTCAATATTTTGGTATAGTCTGTGATTGTAAAGATTTCAAACTTGAATAACTTCGACAAAAACCTCCATGGATTTTTTTTTTAATTTAGACAGAAGCTTCTTCGTAATCAAAAGATAATACCCTGAATAAAATTAATACTAAGTCGAAAAGGAGAGACTTAGGCCTGCTGTTTCCTTTGAAGGTGTCGGCGGCGTCAACAATGTATTAGTTTGTGATTAGGTCAGTTTATGGGAAACCACTAGTGGTAGGTCAATGATATTTGGTATACAGTTGTATAAGCATTGGCACTTCTCATCTCCATGGAGATTATTTTGTTCTTGAACCCTCAGTCATGGTTTATTGACTTTGAAACTTTTACCTAGTTTATATGTATTAGTTTATGATTAGGTCAGTTTAAGGGATCCTCTAGTGGTAGGCCAATGATATTTGGTATGCAGTTGTATTAGCATTGGCACATCTCATATCCATGGATATTTCTTGGTCCTGTACCTTCAATCATGGTTCATTGACTTTGAATATTTTGCATAACTTACATGTAAAAGTATTGCAATTTTAATTTAAATTTTTGCATTTTACTATCAAAATAACACAAAGGCGAGACATATCTGTGTTAACAGATATTAAGTTGATATTTTCGTAGTAGAGATATTGTGTGTTTCGTAAGGAAAAGTCAATAATGACCATGCAAAAATACTTTGACTATGATTTTAATTTTTGAGTAAAATTCATTTGTTTTTCATTAATCATGTGACAATGATTACCAAATGGGTGACCACAAATGATAATAGTCAAAATCTCATTTTAGAAACTCTTAATTTATGACATCTTGAAGGGTCATTCATACTTTTACATGCAATTAACAGTAAAAGTAACTGTTCAACGTTCATCGTATTAAATACCCGGACCATATGAGTATATGCTGTAACAACTTTCAGATTTTGATCCTGCAAGTGGCTAAGGTATGGCAAGCTGTTTTGTATATTTATTTTAATTTCAAGACATCTTATAAACTAGATAATATGTCTTATAAACTAATTGAGATATCTTATAAGTTGAATATTAAATGAGATATCTTATTAAACATTTTATAAAGATATCTTATTTAGTTTATTAATTATCTGTTTTAGGTTTAAAGATATCTTATTGAGTTAAACAGATATCTTGTTTCGCTTAACTGATATCTTATATATTCTTTTGTTTTAAAGGTATCTTATAAACCAAATAGAATATAATTATAAGCTAAATAAGATATCTTGTAAACTAAAAACAATATCTTATAAATTGAATAATATATCTTGCAAAGTAAATAAGACACATAGTATTCTATATGTGATATCGTAATTAGTTTGAAGTTTAAAAGATATCTTAAATACTTGATGAGATATTTGATATATTTAAGATATCTTATATGTTGAATAAAATATCTGATAAACTAATTGAGATATCTTATAAACTAAAAAGATATTTTGTACATTAAATTAGATATATTTTGTTTATTAAATAAGATATATTATAAAGTAAAAATATATCTTATGATATGACTATAAAAGTTCTCTTTTCTCATTGGCCAAAAACGTAGGAAATCTTCTTTGATAAAACGTTATATTCACCACGGGAAAAATCAAGGTTAATATAAGATTTGGAATAGCTAACATGTATCTATAAATAGTTTTTCCTATGCAAAGCCAATAACGTAGGCTTATTACATCATGCACACTCTCATTTTCTTATGTAATTTTTTTAATAAATCTTATTCTATATTTCAGCTTATAAGAGTTTAACAACTGCCAAAGCAGATAATATATTTAGTACAAAAGGAACAGTTAAATATATTGAGCAAGTACTAGCAATTGGAGATGGATTTCAAAGTAATATAATAAAACAATTGTTGACTTTTGATATCAGTTGATACAATGATTTATCAACCCCAAAGATAAGACATTCACCCTCGGTTGTTGGCTTCGGTGAATATCATATCTCTGGGGTTGATAAATCATTGTATCAACCTCATCTAAAGTCAATAAGTGTATATTATATACTTTTAAGATATCTATTGAACTATACAAGATATCTCATAAATTATACCAAATATCTCATAAAATATATGAGATATTTCAAAGTATTTGTTTAAAAATATCTTAAAAAGATATAAAATATCTTATTAACAATATATAATATTAATGGTTTTAAACGATTTTCTTTTAAAGTTAACAAGATATCTTATAAAGAACTAGTGTATTTTATCATATATTTAAAAAATTCAAATTAAATCAGATATCTCATTAATAATACAAGATTCATCCTTTCCTCTTTCTCGTTGCCATTTAAGGCATCAGATACCTATTGCATTGTGTAATTTTTTTATAAAATATTTTTTCATTTTGTCTTAAGTTCCTATTCCTATGTACATACATGTTGACCCTATGACCTCCCCTTTAATTCCTTTTTGCATTTATCTGACATTAAATTTTGTATTTTGCATTTATTTACCAATCATTTGGCATTTAATAAAGTTTCATAGATATAGGAAGATGTGGTATGAGTGCCAATGAGACAACTCTCCATCCAAGTTACAATTTATAAAAGTAAACCATTATAAGTCAAGGTACGGCCTTCAACACGGAGCATTGGCTCACACCGAACAGCAAGCAATAAAGGGCCCCAAAAAATTACTAGTGTAAAACCATTCAAACGGAAAAACCAACGGTCTAATCTATATAAAAACGAGAAACGAGAAACACGTATGAACTACATAAACAGACGACAACTATTGTAATCAGATTCCTGACTTTCCAATTCAAAATCTATTTTTCAAACTGAACTTTTCATATGAATGTTTGATTTAAGGCTCCAACAAGCAACATACTTTAGGATTATAAATGTTGTTTTTACTTTTCAGTATGTTGAGAGAAGTTCAGAACAAGCTAATATTTGTTTGAAGAGGAATCACAGTGATCAAGACTTCATCTTTGAATAAAGTTAATTGTATTAGAAGACTCTATATATCTTTATTCTCGTAAACCAAGGTACAATGGTATAGAGACATATACAAATAAATTAACATACATGTAGTATAAAATCTAAATACAAATGTAAAGTAGAGACATAAAGTGGTTACCCAGGAGATTCTAGGCATTTAATAATAATTATTCGTATAAACTTGCACAGCTTGTTTAGTTCAGACCGGTTGTTGCTATTGATGTGAAGCCTTAGCAGTCATGCGACAATAATCAATATTTAATTGTTATTTCAAAGGCTATGTGGATGTAATTTGACTAGCATTTGTATGACTTAAATGAGGCATTTTTTCATATGAAGACTTACTAGGCAAAGAATTAGATGTGACAAAAATGACTTGAAGAACTTGTACTGTCTACTTCAGCTTTCATGATAATTTGTTTCAGACAGTAAATTCTGAGTATGAAATGATGAACGTGTGCTCATTAAATGAATTATAAAAATATGTTTTCTACTTTGAATTTATAAAAATAACATAAAAGATAGACGAATTTCTTTCTTTTTTTTCATGACATTTATTACAGAATTAATTCTTATATACTAGTTCTTGATAGATGTGCTTCGCGAAACTCCACACAAGGTGCCTTTTGCAAGTCTATTTGTTAGCCTGAAAGTGTAACTCAATGGGTTGTCAACACAGAAAACAACAGTTAACTCTCAGCCATATAAAGATAAGGAGATGTGGTAGGATTTCCAATGAGACAGCTATCCCTAAAAATATAACATTCAAATACCATAAGGTACTATTAGTTATAATCGTTTATTGTTAAAGACTGTAGTTTGACATTTTCATTTCTTTCTGGCTTTACTCTATTGTTGGGTTACTGTCACGCTGTGTTTACCCAAAGGCCACATCTTCTTCAATCCTTATGACAACTTTCAAGAAAATCAAACCTACACTACTTAGAAAATCTTTTATTGAAAAAAATATTTCACTTCTTATCACAGGAAACTTAGAATCACTTATTATTGCAGTAGGTTCTTCAGAATCTACATTTCATCAATCATTTTCAGTGACTGACACAAAAAACATGATAACGTTTCTTATCAGTAAGCATTGGATACACGTATGGGAAGTTAAGCCGCTTTCTGTGTTTAGGGTTCACAGATGATAAACCTCCTTTTTAGGTATAGTAACGTCCCCTACCACACGTACCAAGTATCCACTATTACTGGTACAAACTGAGTGAGGTGGCTCAGTTTGACAGAGTGAGGTGGCTCGGTCAAAAAACTTTTGGGGATAGGAATATTTTATCTACCAAGTATCCGCTTTAACTGGTACAAACTGAGTGCGGGTCTCAGTTTTTAACAGGGAAGGGTTTTTTTATTTGTTTTTATCAAATTTCAATTGGAGATATTTTACTGTTTTTATCCAAATTTTAATTGGGGATGATTTAGGGTTTTTATCCGAATTTTAATTGGGGATGTATTACTGTTTTTATCAAAATTTTAATTTGGGGATGTTTTACTGTTTTTATCTAAATTTTAATTGGGAAATTTTTTACTGTTTTTATCCAAATTTTAAATGGGTCATTTTACTGTTTTATCCAAATTTTAAATGGGATTTGTTTTACTGTTTTTATTAAAATTTTAAATGGGTCATTTTTATTGTGTTTTAAAAGAGACTGGGTATTTTATTTGTGTTTATCAAATTTAATATGTGTTTTACTGTTTATATCCAAATTTTAATTTGGGGATGTTTTACTCTTTTTATCCAAATTTTTAATGGGTCATTTTACTGTTTTTACCAAATTTTAAATGGGAATTTTTTACTGTTTTTATCAAAATTTTAAATGGGTATTTTATTGTTTTGAAAGGGACTGGGTATTTTATTTGTTTTTATCAAGTTTTAATTGGGGATGTTTTACTGTTTTCAATCAACATTTTAATTGGGAATGTTTTACTGATTTTAGTCAAATTTTAAATGGGTATCTTTACTGTTTTATTAAATTTTTATATGGGTTATTTTACTGTTTTATCAAAATTTAAATTCGGGAAGTTTTACTAGTTTTATATTTTACATTTTTACAAAATTATAATTGGAGGTTTTAATGTTTTATCAAAATTATAAATATTAAAGATATTTTACCTTTTATCAACATTTTAAATTTCCTTTCTTTCTTTCTTTTTTTTTAAACTTGGCTGTATAAGTCATGCCAATGTCAAATCATAGACTTTAAAACTGATACTCCGAAAGGAAGAGGCAAGTGTCTTACTGCGGGCATTTTATCTTGGTGAAATAGCACCTTAAAGTCCAGATAACCCACAGGCCAGCTGGCTAGTACAAGCAGACAGGTACTTTTGTGCCATTTGGCATATTTCAAACTTTTAAGCAAATTTTACTTTTTGACTTTTTACCTTTTTTTACCTAAATTTTGTTTTAAAATATTTTAACACCTTTCAGTTAAATACACATTTTGGCTGCATGATGGTTATCAAAGGATGATTTCTTTTTATAAAATTTAAATCACACATTTTGGCTTATTGTAACTTTGGCTGTTATCTTAGATTTCAAGAAATGATATGATAACCATTTGATATTGAAAATAAAAACTACAACTTCAAAATTGGCTCAATACTAAAAAAATATATTCCATATTTCATGTCAAAAAGTTTTGATCTTTTCAATGTTGAAATTTTTATTCTTCCATGCCCGGTATGTAAAGAAGTAGGTTTGGGAGGAAGTGAATGAGCGAGAAAATGTTAATTTCTTTGTAAGGGCTTGATGTTCTGGTCTAATGGAAGTGCAGTTTTCTCTTTTCTCTCGTGCAGTTTCTATTTTCTTCAGAAATCTGTTAACATTTTAACTTCTGAAATTACTGCTGGCTAAAAATTTACAAGTTAACAGCCTTTCTTGTTACTGATTATGTGCTGCTTTTATATAAACATTGTAGCACTTCCCAGTGACTAGATAGGGTTGTAGCTTTTCGTCAATTTTAACAGCATCCTCTAACAATTATATATGGAGTGATATAAACACTTACACTATATGTTTCTTTGAATTCGTTCTGAAAAATTTTGCTTTCCAGTCTTTTCAATGCAGGCTCAGCATCTTTTTATAACTTTCTTGGTCTTAATTCCTCTTTGTGTATCTCTGCTGTCAAGTTTATTATTTAGTTGCATTATATGGGTTTTATATCAGTCTTGAAATGCTGTAATTTGTTTTTTGCAGTTATCTAAAATTTTATTGTCAACTTCCAATAGTAAAATTATCTGTAACAAAATTCTATCAACTACAAGGAAACTACAAAATGGGTCACTAAGACATTATATTGACATACATCATTGTATATTGAAGTCTCTTTCAAACCGCTTTGGTGGTCCTATAGTGGTGTGTTCGCCTTGGTGAAGGAGGTTCTCAGTGTTTGAAGCCAAGCACAGTCGAACTAGACTTAAAAATTGGCATATGCTGCTTCTTCGCTAAGCACGCTGCATTAAGAAGAAACAGCAAAGACTGGTCGACTTGGGGGTCAGAATAATGTGTCCGGGTAGGGTGACACATTTTTCTTTCGAACTGTTTCCTTGTGAACTACTAGTAGCATGTTTTAAAAATCCAGCTCAGCGTGTTGGTCTAGACCAAAGCAGGGTTTTTAAGAGAAACTTTGCATATCAAAATTATCAGCAGGACAAGATCTACAAAATGATCAGCAAAACAATATCTGCAAATATTTCAACAAAGTCAAAATTGTAAGTTCTCTTCTTATAGAAGTTATTGTCTTTGAATGGCGGTTTTCATCTATGTTTGGTATTTTGTGCGAATAACTATATTAGAAAGAGAGAAATTAAAAATAGAAAAAAAAATTATCGGCAATACAAAATCAACAAAAAAGAGGTCATGAGTTATATAATTGTCTTCAATGTTGAAAATGCACAAAGATCCCTTGCGGTCATAAAACTTTCGAGCACGATTTTCGTACTCAGACTCAGAAATCAACCAATCAAAATCATGGATTTGGTGTTTCGAGCACAAATTTTGTACTCCGAGTACTGAGTAAAGTTTTATGACCGTGAGCCCAGGAGAGCGACTTAGGCTCATTAGCGAGCAACCATTTGATTCTCTAGGGTCCAAGTCAAAATTTTTGTTTACCCAGAACATAAACATGACCTATCACGAACTTTATTATGTTATTTTAACTTGAATTTATACGTGTTTACTTTATTTGATACATGTACATGTATTTACCAAGCCAAGTCAGTGTATATCTTGTTTCTCGTCTGACTTTTTAAAAGGCCAGGAGAGCTTTGGCCATCATTTTATCTGTCGTCTTTGATAAATCAGGTTGACAAGCTGTCTATATAAAGTAATGATGAGGATATATACAATCATATTTACTGGATATATGAAAAAGAACAGATATGGGGCATTGGCACGAAGATACATCAAATCATCCAAATGCAATGCACAATAAGACATTCAATACGAGCTTACCAACGGAGCAGGAACTACCCACTAACAGGAAATCAGTTCAGCTCTGGATGGCCCCAAACACAATAAGAGCAATCAAATTCAAGGGCACAGCAAAATGTCAAAATATTTAATTAAAACTAAAAGGTTCAACAAGACACATCAAAAACAAACACATATTTTTACTCTAATATAAATATGATCTAAGGGACTGGTCATTTTCTTACATTGAGGGGATCTGAGAGGAAACATTGGAATTTTTCTTTTTTTTTTTCAAGTCCCCACCTTGAAGAAAAATAAATTCAAGACCCCTCCCCCTTCTAAGGACATGATCATTTCAACAAAAAACATGAATACAATTTCTATTTATGTATAGATAGAATATTGCATCAGTAGTGGATCTAGAGCTTCTAGTGGGGGAAGTCGTTTATGACTTCAGGGAACGATATTAGTGTTATTGTCTCATTGACAATTACCACACCCCCATTCAATTTCTGCACATTGTTCATATCCTTTATTAAAGAAGTTAGTAAATTAACTTCAGATAAAAGTACTTTTCCTGGACGAACACGTTCAAACTAAGGATAAGAATCTTGATAATTGAGGCGAGAAAAAATTGACGTCTTTCGTGCCAAATGTTTTTATTATTTTTATTGTAGGGGAGAGGGGGTTTGGGGTGCCTGAGTTCGCATCTCCAAGTCATAAAGGAAAATTATTCACGTAAAGACATGTTAAAAATGCAACGCTTGATTCCCAGATATTATCTTAAATCATTGAATTATAAAGTTTGCAGTTCGAAAGTTTGATTGATTTCGTCACGTTTAATGTTCAAATCATGTGGTATGCACTGAAACCCTGGATTTCTCCTTGTCAATGGATGTGGCACCGTCGAAGGCAATGACTATTTGGCTTAGAACCAATACCTAAATGATTGACAGAAAAGTCAGTCAGTTCTATTGGGCATGTTTTGAAATTTTTGTTTCTGTCCCACCCATTACAGTCTGATTTAGCAATTATGCGGTTTAAACTGTAGCCCTTGAATGTTTTTCTGCAGACGATTCTATTGCATTTTAGTATGTGGGAAACATTTATGGCGTGAATCTGTCTCCCATTATATCCGACGACTTGGTTAGCAGTTGACGTTGCAGTAGTATGATTGCCAGTGAACATAAAAAAAAATACTTCCTGTGTGAATATCTTTTTGACGGCGATTGTACCATATATTATTTTTATTATTATTTTTTCTGTCAAAATCCGATTTTGTGTAGGGGCCACAAATTTACATTATTGAAAGCTGACCTAATTTTATTTTGCAAATATTTGTTTGTACCTGTACTATCAAGAATACAATAAGGGGCAATAAAATTGCTATCCGGATTTTTAGATGAAGGCAAATAAATGTTATGTGATTTTTAACAGTTTTCAAAATTCAAAAATTCTACTATATCAGGCTGCCATAGCAACGCTTCACAAACATTAAATTGCCCAATACTGGTATTTTGACAAGTATCTCAGGAAATAAAATGTTGCCATGGAAACCAATGGATTTGAAAAAATAAACCATTTTCATCTTTTTTTGTGTTATATTACATACAAAACATCATTACACATCAATTCTATGAAAAAAAATATTTTTTGACATTCCATTCAAAGCTCAGTGCTCTTAATTCATCAATATAGAAAATATCTGTTTTAGATTTGTACGTGCAATCAGTCAATCAGTATGGTTTTCTTGATTCAACAGCATGAGGACAATGGGTATTGGGTTGAAAAACGTACGACAGTAATCTCATAATGTACAGTGAATTATAACAACATCGCTTCCGTTCCTGTTGTCAATCCCCACAGTCACCGTGCTAGTGAACTAAGAATTAAGACCTGTGATATTCTTATAATGAAACACGTTGTAAGAATATCACAGGTCTTAATTCTTAGTTCACTAGCACGGTGACTGTGATATTCTTATAATGAAACACGTAAAATTCAAAATGGCATAGTGGAAAAAAGGAGTAGATGACACAGAATAAACATATTGTGTAGTGGTTGATGTGCTAGTTTCCAAAAAAAATTAGGCTCTTTTAGGGACGTGATTCGGTTCCCGTTCAATTTATCATGGTAATCAATAGAGACCATTCGATTTTCGGAAAGAGAGGATGTAAAGTTCTTCAAGATTCATTACTTATATATTTACTAGTATAATATTACTCAGTAATATTTTTTCCGACTAAACATGATTAAGTAATCACTTTAAAAAAAAACAAATATTCCATATAACTCGCACTTATCCTTTGTTTTTCTATTATACAAGCAAGTTAGGTTTCAATTTGATTCTAGCATCTCGGTAATAGTTGAATTACCTAGTCACGTTTTCTGACCAGACTTTTATAAACGTCCATACAATTTTCAAAGGGATAAGCTCAACTTCACCAATTAAAACTCTTGAGTTAAAAGCTTCCTTGTAAGCAGCAACCCTGTATTAAAGAAATCATGATATTAAATGCAATCTATGAAATATCGTATCAACTGTGGATATATACTCAATATCCGCTCGCTGCAGGAATGTTGCTACATAGACATGGAAATTGGGAAGCTGAATTCATTTCTTTTTGTCGAAAAGTTTTTTTTCTCAACCGACCCTCATTGTAAATTTCTCGATGTAAGTCAAGATTTGAGGCAGATTTAACTGTATCTGTTGTATCCTTTATTTCAGATTCGACAGGATAGATGCGTTTCACATAGTCACCAAACTTTGAATTATTTAGTAAGAGGACATCATTTATATAGTGGAACGTTAAACTAAAGGATAATTCTAGCTTGTTTATGTTCTTCTGAAGATGCTCCTGTATGAAGTCTGCCTTATATGAATAAAGGAACAACTTGGCAAGAAGAGGAACACAGTTGGTTCCCATGGAAATGCCGATTGTTTGTTGAAAAACACGTCCTTTAAACGTAACAAATATGTTGTCAATCAAGAAATTGAGTATCTTGATAATGTCAGTTTCAGAAATTTTTGGTTTGAGTCCGAGCGTTTTTTTTTACAAAGTCCGTTTTATCTCTCCTTAAGACAAGGTGGCTATTCTTTTTTATGAAATAAAGCAGGGCCCATTCTTTCAATTTGTCTTCTACTTTGGGATGGGGAATACTTGTGTAAAGAATAGGAAAGTAGAATGTTTTTATACTATTACAAGAGGAAAGAGACTTAGATTTTATATACTCCAATAGATCTTTGGATTTTCTTTTATTATCAACATCTGGTTCACACCTTACCTAGAGTAGATAGTTTCACAATAACTCAGAAGCCCGGCTTTGGTTGCTGATATAACTGGTGTTAATAATTCATAATGAGGTTTCGTGGAGCACTTGGACAACCCAGCAATATAACGTTGTTTGTAAGGATACTGATGTAATTTAAGTATCCAAAACAGTAAATGAAGATCCAGTTCTTCATCTTTGGTTGAAATTCCTCAATGCAGTTTTTAATGTGATTTACTAACAAAAATCGATGTTGTTTAGGGCTCTATATACGGAGAGAACAACATATTTATCATGGAGGTAGGACAGATGCTTAGCAGCATTTTAGTCTTTAAAGACCGATGTAGCATGTCGTCGTGTGAACCTTATAATGATGTACTTCTTCTAATAGTGGTAAAAATTTAGATTAAAGTTTAAAAGAGGAATATCATAAATATTTGAATGAGACATAAAAAGTTACATAGGAATCGATTTTACGTACATGAAAAAAATTTCAAAAACAACGGCAGACATTATCTGTTAACAAAGCTCTGTTCATTACCGGTTAATAAGTTAAATAAAATTTTAGAGGATTGCAACACAATTTCATATAGCAGTCCTAAGTATGAAATCGTTCAAATTATAATGGCATATTGTTATTCTAAACTGTTTCAAAATTGATCGCCCTGAAGATCATAAAAACATTTTATTAAAATAAAGTATGTCAATAAAGGTTTTGATTTTGTAAATATTGCCGGTATTTTAACGACCATTCTGTTAAAGAACAAATTCCTGGATATTTTGATAATACTGAGCTCCTCTTATTTGTTATATTTACAAGAAATCTACCCGGAAATATGTGTTTAATTATAGCCAATTGTGTAAAGATGTTAATATCAGTGAAAATACACCTACTTCATGTAATTGTAGTAATTCCGAATACATTCATGGACCCATTTCCCATGTTATAACAGGAGATCTTAACATCGTTCAAGACCGAGAGTTAAAATCATTCCTCAGTAAAGGACCTAAATATCGTCCCCGTCAATCATTAATTGGAATGAGTGTCGTAATATCATCCACGACTCACTCCATACTTACTGTTTAAAATGGATAAAACGGGAAAAAGCTGACAAAAATCTTTGGACTCTTTTTAATTCAGTAATGAACATAGTTGATATACGTATTCAACATTTTAAAGAACATTTTACTCTTAACAACAACCATAATAAACCTATTTCTCGTATCAAACATAAACTTAAAGAACTAGCCAAGGAATTTGTTTTGTCCCGGCCGATAAAGCTGCTAATAATATCATTATTGTTTGACGTAAATTTTACATTGAGGTCCTGAAAAAAGAAATCACCAATTCACCAACATTCCAACTGACTCCATTTTCAGAAAACGACATCTGTAACAAACATAAACTTTTAGCTACCTCTTTACAAGCAGAACCAAATACAATGAAAGTCCCAACTATGTACTGGCTTCCGAAGCTACATAAAACACCTTACAAATATAGATTTATTTCGTCTTCAAGCCATTGTTCCACTACTAAATTGTCTATTCTTCTTACCAGTTCACTTGGTACAATCAAAACCTGATAATAAATTGTTCAAATAAGGCCTTTGAAAATAGTGGAATTAATTACTTTTGGAGTGTCAAAAACTCGTTGGAAGTACTTGATAAATTGCATGCTTATATTGGTGATTTTGAATCTGTTCAAAGTTTTGATTTTTCTACCTTGTATACCACATTGCCTCACATTCTCATTAAGAAAAATTCACACACCTAATTAAATGGGCATTTAAAAAGTCAGAATGTGAATACATATGTTCTAACTCTTTTAGGTCATTTTTTAGTAGCAATAAACAAAAGAAATATGTCAATTGGACATGCTTTGATACTATATCTGCCCTTGAATTTTTACTGGATAATATTTTTGTTCGCTTTGGAGATTCCGTATATCGTCAGGTTATCGGAATTCCAATGGGGACTAACTGTGCACCACTTATTGCGGACCTGTTTTTGTATTGCTATGAGTTACAATTTATGACTAAAATCAGCAAAGACCCATCGAAACAACATCTGATACAAAATTTAATAATACTTTTAGATATTTGGATGATATATTGGCTCTCAATAATGACGACTTCAGTATGTATACTAAAGAAATTTATCCTGTTGAACTTACTTTAAATAAAGCTAATACTAACAATGACCACTGCCCTTTCCTCGATCTTGATATCCATATCATTAACGGAAAGCTTAATACAAAATTTATGATAAAAGAGATGATTTTCATTTCCTATCGTTAATTATCCATTTTAGATGGTGACGTTCCTTGTCACCATCTTACGGTGTTATATATCTCAACTTGTACGATTCGCTCGTGTATGTAACAACGTTTCAGATTTTAACGAAAGAAATTTATGTATTACTGAAAATTATTACACCAGGGTTTTCGATATCACAAACTAGTCAAAACATTTACTAAATTTTATCATCGGTATAAGGACATCATTCGTAAATATAGCTCAACATGCAGACTTCTTATACGTTCAGGTATTTCACATCCAATCTTTTATGGTAATATTCTTTATAAAGCACTAAAATGTCAGTATTCACCTCAGAAGCTAACAAAACCTTTAAATAGACTTATTAAGAAGGGATATAGTTACGATACTGTTGTCAGGTCATTAAAGATTGCATATTTTGGCTTTAATATTGATTCACTTATAGGGTCTTTGCATCGGAACTAAACACATTTATTTAAAACCAGTTGTTGGCATGACACGGGTTATGCTCTTCTCATATATTTTATGATGGTATGATACTAAACCCTAACGGAGGGATTGTGCCTGATATTCATATGATGAAGACATAATCTTTCAATCAGTTTAATTGAGGTCTGGAGCTGGCATGTCAGTTAACTGCTAGTAGTCTGTTGTTATTTATGTATTATTGTCATTTTGTTTATTTTCTTTGTTACATCTTCTGACATCGGACTCGGACTTCTCTTTAACTGACTTTTAATGTGCGTATTGTTATGCGTTTACTTTTCTACATTGGCTAGAGGTATAGGGGAGGTTGAGATCTCATAAACATGTTTAACCCGCCGCATTTTGCGCCTGTCCCAAGTCAGGAGCCTCTGGCCTTTGTTAGTCTTGTATTATTTTTTTTTAGTTTCTTGTGTATAATTTGGAGTTTAGTATGACGTCCATTATCACTGAACTAGTATATATATTTGTTTAGGGGCCAGCTTAAGGACGCCTCCGGGTGCGGGAATTTCTCGCTGTATTGAAGACCTATTGGTGACCTTCTGTTGTTGTCTGTTCTGTGGTCGGGTTGTTGTCTCTTTGACACATTCCCATTTCCATTCTCAATTTTATGAAGAGTAACTCTTTGTTCGATTGTTTTTAATAGACCAGCAACTAAGACAAGTAAAGCATCCGCTTTTCTGAAGATTGAACACTTCACTACAAATAATGTTGTTATAGGAATTTATCCTGATTGGAGATAGACCATTGATTTTTAAACTGTGTAATATCCCGAATTCTGGACTGCTGGAATTTGCAAAAAAATTGCTCATAGATTGAGCTCAAACCATGCAAACAATTCAAGCATAGTACTACTAAATAATTTTGATAACAATTATGTTACAGCAAAAATACCTGAAGAATAGTGGAGATACAACACCATAAACTATTTTTCTCTGAACTAACTAGATGAATAAACAAATGGGAGTGTGGAGATGGGTTAAGGCTGTATGGTCGTTGATACAAATTAGAATTAAAACTGAATAGGTCACGAATACACATCGTCGTGTGAATCTTATAGTGTTATATGTCCACTTTTGATAAAAATGGAGATAGCTACATGTATATATGTTTGATATCCAAGTGCAATATTCTTCCTTTCTATACAACTATAATATGAGATTTCTACACCCTCATTCTGAAAGAGTGTCTACATCTTTTTTTGGGTTTAGTACATTGCTTGTCTCAATCTTCTACTGAATTTAGCAGTATTTTGAAGTTGTGTTTCCAATTGATGGATTTAGGCTGATGATATTTCGGGCCTTTGGATAACACATTTCGCATAGAGTTTTCAGGTCACCAGTAATAACGTGGCCAACCAGATTATATACGAAAGGGGAACTGCAACACGTGTTTGTAATTGAAAAGTTTGGTACATGTATAAGAGATGATCGGTAAAGATGGATCTTTAAAGATGGAAGGTGTTTTCGAGGAACTGATTTATGAAGAAGGATATTGCCAAAGTTGATGTCATAGAGACCTTTGTTGTTATAGTGCGACTTAATATCATTTTTTTTTAAACGGCACTATTGTAAAATACATTCAGGGAAAATTGTCTTCTATTCCTTTGATTTTCTAGATCGTTTTATAGGGTGGAACTCTAATTTTCTCGTTTTAGTTACATTTTTAGCAAAACTGTATCTACTGCCTTTTTAAAAAGTAAACTTAGTCCGATCATGGTACATGTACATGTGTTAAAGATGATTTGTAACATTGTTCGATAAAAGCCCTTGTGCAAAATTTTACTTCACATTCTGAAACATGTTCTTGGAGTAAAATAAACTTATCCTCTATCTAAGTGCACGCGCAGAGCTTAATAGACCTTCTACGGACGAATGCATATATTTGTTCAAATTTTTCAACATTATTCCCGTTTAGAAGTCTACAACATCAACCCTTTAAACACTTGTGTGTTGACATGATTTATCATTGATATTGTCATATTTATAAATTAGCTGATAACAAAACTTTAGTTTGTTTGAAATTTCTATTCTAGAAATAGACTACCTTTATAGATGTGCTCTTACTTGGTACTATATTTGACCTTTTAACTTTTTTAATTCGAGCGCCACTGGCGAGTCTTTTGTGGACGAAACTCGCGTCTGGTGTAGAAAAGTATCAGCCTGGTATCTTTGATGAGTTAGTTTTATTAAAAGAAGCTAATATATAAACGTAGTACAAAATGAATTCAGATGGAATATAAACCCGTGGTGATATTTTACATGAATTATTACACATTCTTTTAAAAGAAGGCAGGCAGACTAGAAACTCGAAACTGCAAATTTACAATACCTTGGAAGACGTAAAACATTTCTTTCTTAACTGTCAAACATAGATACAAATGAACTTAAATCGATAAAATCAACCCAACATCTCACAGTCAAATTAAAACAATAGTTTCCTCATAAAACAGTCATCGGGAATGAGATCGGGAGACAAGCCTTTTTCAATCTTTACTTGTAGTTATATGATTTAATTTGATTTTATATTTGATTTTTTTGTCACAAACAGTATAAGTGTCTGATGGCAATTGGATATTCAATTTGATTGTAAGTATTATGAAACAGACGCATTTGAGTATCATGCCTTTTCTGCTCTTTGGTCGGGTTGTTGTCTCTTTGACGCATTCCCCGTTTCCATTCTCAATTTTATACTGTATACCTTAGCAGCGCAAACTGTATCCTTCAATTTATAGAGTTTAAACTGATTCGTTTTATGATTATTACTTCATCTTACAAAGAGCTTTTAACGTTGTATGCGAGCACTATACGGAATATTTTTTTTGTATTTTGTTGAAAATAGTTTAAGAATTTCATTAATGCAGTGGATACAATGTAGAAACTGTAGCTTTTTTACGGTGTTTAGGGGTAAGTAGGAACCGTAGCCTTGCACAGTTTTGAAAAACGGCAGGATTTTTAGTCACCAAATGACAGTGAAGATTTAGCAGAAGAAGAGTGCAGTACGTTGCACTAATAAGTTGTTCTGCGGAATGATATAGAATTAGTGGACACTATTGAAAAGAATTTCCATTCATGAAAATTATGGTTGTTTTTTTTTTTTTGTATTATTTTAGCCTAATTTTTAGGCTGCAGTGGTCAGTTTAAGTTTCAAATGTTTTATACTATACATTTACTATACATTATAGGTCAACAGTATTATGTATTATGATCTGTTGTGAGGAGTAGGTCTCTGTTCATTGGGAACTTTACATAAGTCAATAATATTTGGTAAGTAAAAAACACAGGACATGTGGATTTGGTTTGCGGAAATATATCAGTCTGACATGCCATATTTTTACAGCACTGGGTCGATACATCTGCTGTCTGACTATCAGTTCCCGAATGTATCATTAGCACAGTAGTCAGTACTTCGATACTGATATGATTTATATCAAATCTTTCTAAAATTGTCCGTTTAAATTTTGAAATTACAATGAAACTAACGTTTCATCTCCGTTAGGCAAGGTTACTCGTAGATGGATTTGGTTATTTGTTTAGGTCCTTTTCGGTCATAAAGTTCTTCAACTGTTTCGGTTCTTATGCATCCTTGGCTTTCAAATATTCGGCTTTGAGCGTACCTGATAAATGTTAGTCCAGAAAAGCGCTTCGGACACATGAAATTTATAACGTGTTCTTTTCATATTTTATATGATATTGAGCTCATTTTTAGCTGGGCAAGTTTTTGAGCTTGATTTGCAAATACCGGTATATATTATCAATATTTTGTATGTGAATTCATATAAAGTAACCTTGCGCTCAGGTTCAAAGTTATTTACCTTTAAACAATAATTGTATCTGGCGAAAAGAGTTTATTGTGTCAGTTATATTTTGATGGGACGTTATGAACTAATATGAGGCCTTCAAGTTTATTAAATTGCGTGAACTCTTTACAGTTGCTATAAAAACTACATTACTCAGCATTAACAGTCCTATAATGTTTGTTTCTTATATATATATATTTGTGCGTAATAAACAATTTACATTGTTGTTATTAGGAAACCTGTAAATGATGCCAGTCTGTTACCATGGAGTCGTTCTGTCTGTTTATTGCTGTTTGTTCTACGGGTCACTTCAATGACATCACCCTTCTTTAGTTCTAAAATAGCTTCCATGTCAGCAGTGTTATAATTTCGTTGTGCAGTGCTACGGGCGACTTCAATTCCGTTTTTGTTCATTTGCAGAAAAACTGCATCTTTCCCTTGCGACATCCCTGTACTTCCGAACCGGTACAATCCATCAAAAGGCGCAATGAATTTTCCTGTTTTCGGATTATAACCTTTACCAATGTTAGTGTATACATGATCAAAAACTATTGTTTGGCTATGCTCGAGGTCGAGATCTCTGGTTGAGATTGCGTAAAAAGCGATTATTCCTTGCTTAATCAAAGCTAAAAAGAAAGAAAATAGCACATCAAAATAGACATTTAATGGCAGCAATATATGAAAATATTGAATTTAGATTTATACATGGAATCAGCCGATCACAATGAGGTTTTTTTGTCAATAGTATGAGGAAATCGATATTGGGTGGATAACTGGAAACAAGACACAACATACCCATGATACAGGAAAATATGACCAATGTCAATCGGACAGCGTTTTAATTGCTGCTGTTCATCTTCTGAATCACGGTCACTGGAAGAATTGAAACAATAACCTATACTGAGCACTCCCTCTTTACTATTACGTGATATTCTTTGATATTTACCGAAAACTACTACAAACGTAGTTTATTGACTAATACAAAATGAAAACAACACGTTATAAATTGTATTCGTCCGAAGTGCTTCTCTGGATTTGCCTTCATCAGGAACTCTCAAAGCCGAATACTTATGTGTATAAGAATCGAAACAGTTGAAGAGCTACTTGACCAAAAAAGGACCTAAAAAAATCTTACTAAATTGTCTATAGTTGAATAAATATATTTAAAATGAAAAAAGTTTACGTTTGCAATGTTTCAAATGGATGGATCCAACAGTGTGATCACACATACACCGAACTTGTAAGATGTTCTTGAAAAATAAGATTTTCATATTTAGCTAATGAATTTCGTCTTGTAAAATCACCAAAAGTAGTATGTTTGGGCAGGATGGCACACAACATGCAAATATGTTTTGGTAACTGATAGGTTTGTTTTCGTCACTCTAGGAGACATGAATATACCACAGGAATAAATAGCGTTCATTCAAAAAGCGAGGCTGTAAAGGTGTATTTGAAACATTATCTATTTATTCATAAGATTATTCAGAAATATTTATAAGTAAGTAAGTAAGTAGTTATATTATAAAAATAGGAGATGTGGTATGATTGCCAATGAGACATCTCTCCACCACAGACCAAAAGACATAGAAGTTAACAACTATAGGTCACCGTATGGCCTACAACAATGGTCAAAAACCATACCGTATAGTAAGCTATAAAATGCCCGAAATGAATATGTAAACCAATTCAAACAGGAAAACTAACGGCCTGAATTATATACAAAACAACAGGCACATACAGAATATGGCGGGGCTAAACATGTTAACCTTCGATAGTGGTGTAACAGTACAACATAAGAACAACTTATAAAAATGAGTTGAAAAATTGTTTATTATAGTTAAATGTGTATTACTGTCTGTGCCTACCAAAATGTAGTTTTCTTACAAGAATGCTCACAGTAGCCAATACATATTTTTATCATAATATTATAATGTTAATTTATATTTCGAGGAATTAAACAAGACAAGAGCTAAAAATCATGTATGGTTCTACATTGGTCTCTGGTGGATAGTTGTCTCATTGGCAAGCATACTACATATTCGTATTTTTAAATGTAAGAAAGAAAGGAGAAGGAGGAGGGAAAAAGCAGAGTTGCTGCTGTGAAATCACTTACCGTTAGTCTTTTCGTTGCTTGTTGAGTTCCTCGAGTCCCTTATGACATTAAATATCTCGTCTTTTAAATCTTTTATAAGTTGGGTTATTTCTAAAAGTAAACATATTTGTTCAGTGTATGTTCAATGGTGTTAATATGTCCTTTGATTGAGTTAAGCTATTTCAGTTGATATTTTATAGTGTGTCTTTCTATGTTGTGATGTTACACTATTGTTTCAGAAAAAGGGTGAAGGTTTGGTACCATTAAAACGTTTAAACCCGCTGCATTTGTTTGCACCTGTCCTAAGTCAGGAATCTGATGTTCAGTAGTTGTCGTTTGTTGATGTGGTTCATAAGTGTTTCTCGTTTCTCGTTTTTATATAGATTAGACCGTTGGTTTTCCCGTTTGAATGGTTTTACACTAGTAATTTTGGGGCCCTTTATAGCTTACTGTTCGGTGTGAGCCTAGGCTCCGTGTTGAAGACCGTTCTTTGACCTATAATGGTTTACTTTTATAAATTTTGACTTGGATGGAGAGTTGTCTCATTGGCACTCATACCACATCTTCTTATATCTATATGATATATTATCGTGCCATGATATGTTTGTGTATGTCTCCTAAACGATTTATTGGTACCATACATAGAGCCTGTGTATTTTAAATCAATCATCGCGAAAGTTGATACAATATCAGTGAGGAAAACAATACATTTATTTGGTTTGCATGCTCATAAACCTAGAGTCAGAAACACCTAGTTTTAACTCCATTAATCATTCAGTCCAAAATACAATATGGACAAAATCAGGTTGTATAGGGCCTCGTCCTTCGGATAACAACAAAATCCAAAAGGGTTCCGCGGAACCTAGTATCTTGCCTGCGATTGATGCTGTCCGGGTAATAGTGTAATATTGATCGCCAAAAACTAAGTCAATAACATATTGGAAAATTTAGATTCGGACATTATCTTTTATAATATATATAGTCATAAAATGTATTCTGCCAAAGTTTCGATAATTAAATGAAGGTTGATGTCTAAAAAACTTTTACCCGAGGCAGTATATGAATGTTAACTGCACAAAAAAAACTTAGTCATTTAATAATCAAATACGGAAAATAAAAAAATATGTTCAAAATTTTACTCTGGATGCTGTATTTTGATCATAAAAAATCTTCTGTCCAAGTTTCATAAAATTCCAGGGATGGTTGACAAAGATATTGATGTTGAAAAAAAAAAAAAATAACCACAGACTGAACCTATATATTGACAATGACCGACTACTGAATGTAAGACCGCTAAATCCCGCTTCCGCGACAAAATATCGCAGGCTCAGAAAAAAGTGAAATGATTTTTTTTAATGTATATCTCAGTGAATATTTAGCGGGTACTGAGTACATATACATGTGTAATAATCATAATAACCCGGTATGTATGTATGTGTATATAAATATATATATGTCAGTTTCCTTCAAATTGACTAACTGTTGACCTGTTGAAATAGTTCATTAAAATTACGGTATTCTGCTCTGTTGACAGATTCCCTTGTATCTACTTAGGTGATACTTTGAATTTAGTTGTGTAATAAGAAGTACAGTTGTGTACTAAATTTGTGTCATGGATGGATACCCAATATCCTATGTTTTTCTAATACAATATCTTACACGAGTTTGACAAGGGTTTATTTTAATTTCTTGAGCACAAATTACGGCAATTTGAAAAGGGAAATTTCATGAAAACTGGAAAAATTCATTGAAAAGAGTTTTCTTCTACGCGTGTATAAATTCCGGTTTTTTCGATTATTACTTTATAGTGACTTTTACGTTCCTTGATGGCTATGATAACCCTAATCATTACAACACCAACTCCCTGGATGCTACTTTGAACGTATTACGTACGTTAACACATAACACCCTTACCAACATATGTTTACATCTAAGAGCCTTACTCCTAAATTCTGCATGCTTTGCAGAAGCAGTAAAAACTATTTTGAAATATTCGGTTTTATCTTGACGGGGACCGAAAACACGACTTGATATGCCCTCTTCCTTTTTCTTGCCCTATAGAAAATAGAAGATAGCTCATTCCGATCGCAAACGAATATCCCAGAATTAATCCGCTGACTGTTTTTACCAACGTACAATTTCTACTCCAAAATGTCTGTAATCAGCTCATGTTTGGTGCCTTTACAATAAACTATCTGTGAAGCTTAAAGACGACTTCATACGTTCATCCAATTAATCAGGTTTTTCCCAAATAAACATGTGCGACATAAAGACAGACAAAAAAAGTAATTAGAGTACTTTGTACTTCATATGATTTATATATTTTTAAGTAGTTTATAATTTCAATTTTGAGTGCAAGAAATGGTCGCTTTCATTTACACTTGACAATTTTCTTTATTATATGTGCATACTGTATGAAAATCGCCCGTCTTTTTAATCTATATATTTCTACATGTAAAAGTTTATTTCCAGATTATTCAGTACCAATTCTGCTTTCAAGGAATTACCTAGCTAGCAGACCAATTAGAACGAAATCACCAACATTTGTTTTATTACGGTAGCATACAAGGTGGTTATAATGCAACATAGTACCATTTAATTGATTTTTTTATGAAATTTTACAAGTCATCTCATTTTTGAAAAAAAAGATCTCAATAATTTGCTTACCCTTTCAAAAAATGATAAATTTGAAATAAATGCCTCCTTTGTTAAAACAATTACTAGTATGGTAAAAGTAATCTCATAGTTTTGCGGGGGCTGGTAATAAAGAAATTGTTAACTAGAATCAATGCGTATTTAATTTTCTTTTCCTGTAAGATTATATGCAAAACAAGAACTTTCTCTAAACTGCTACCTAATAAAAATTTGACGAAAACAAGAATACATGCAATTTACAGATACTTGTGGTTAAAAAAAGACAATACATTAGAAACAATGTTCAAATAAACTCATCATTGATCACAATTATAAAAGTTTGCTACTTAAAACAGTATAAAGTCCTTCCCAAGGGCTTAATAAAAAGCCAGTATACCGATGTATACAACTCTCCACCACAGACCAAATGACATAGAAATTAACAACTATAGGTCACCGTATGGCCTACAACAATGGTCAAAATCCATACCGTATACTTAGCTATAAAATGCCCGAAAAGAATATGTAAACCAATTCAAACAGGAAAACTAACGGCCTGAATTATATACAAAACAATAAACGAAAAACAAATTTGATAAACATCAACAAACGACAACCACTGAATTACAGGCTGACTTGGAACATGCACATACAGAATATGGCGGGGCTAAACATGTTTGCTGGAGCCAAACCTTCCCCCTAACCTTCGACAGTGATGTAACAGTACAACATAAGAACAACCTATAAAATTAGTTGAAATATTATTTATCATAGTTAAATGTGTATTACTGTATGTGCTTCTATCATAATGTAGTTGTCTTACAAGATTATAGTATCTGTCTAAAATGCTCACAGTAGCCAATACATATTTTTATCATAATATCATAATATTAATTTATATTTCGAGGAATTAAACCAGAGAAGAGCTAAAATCATGTATGGTTCTACATTTGTCTCTGGTGGATAGTTGTCTCATTGGCAAGCATTCTACATATTCGTATTTTTAAATGTAAGAAATAAAGGAGAAGGAGGAGGGAGAAAGCAGAGTTGCTGTTGTGAAATCACTTACCGTTAGCCTTTTCGTTGCTTGTTGAGTTCCTTGAGTCTCTTATGCCATTTAATATCTCGTCTTTTGAATCTTTTATAAGTTGAGTTATTTCTAAAAGTAAACATGATATATTATCGTGTCATGATATGTTTGTGTATGTCTCCTAAACGATTTATTGTTACCATACATAGAGCATGTGTACTCCAAATCAATTATCGCGAAAGTTAATACAATATCAGTGAGGAAAAACAATACATTTATTTGGTTTGCATGCTTATTAACCTAGAGTCTGAAACACCTAGTTTTGACTCTATCCATCATTCAGTCCAAAATACAATATGGACAAAATCAGGTTATATAGGGCCTTGTCCCTTTGATAACAACAAAATCAAAAAGGGTTACGCGGATCCTTGTGTCTTGTTTGCGATTGATGCTGTCCGGGTAAAAGTGTAATGTTGATCGCCAAGAACTAAGTCAATAACATATAGGAAAATTTAAATTCGGGCATTATCTTTTATAATATATATATATATATATATATATATAATCATAAAATGTATTCTGCCAAAGTTTCGAATAATTAAATGAAGTTTGAACAAAGTTATTGATGTCTTAATAACTTTTATCCGAGGCAGTATCTGAATATTTACTGCGAAAACACTTAAACATTTAATAATAGAATACGGAAAATGAAAACATATGTTCAAAATTTTACTCTGGATGCTGTATTTTGATCATAAAAAATCTTCTGTCCAAGTTTAATAAAATTCCAGGGATGGTTGACAAAGATATTGATGTTGAAAAAAAAAATTAACCACAGACTGAACCTTAATACTGACAATGACCGACTACTGAATGTCAGATCGCTATATCCCGCTTCGTCGACATTTTGCCACAGGCTCAGAAAAAGGTGAAATTATTTTTTTAAAGTATATCTCAGTGAATATTTAACGGATACTGAGTACATATACATTTGTAATAATCATAATAACTCATAATAATATGTATGTATGTATATATATCTGTCAATTTCCATCAAATTGACTTACTGTTGACCTGTTGAAATAGTTCATGAAAATGACGGAATTCTGCACTGTTGACAGCTTTCCTTGTATCTGCTTAGGTGATACTTTGAATTTAGTTGTGTAATAAGAAGTACAAGTGTGTACTACTTTTGTGTCATGGATGGATACCCAATACCCTATGTTTTTCTATTACAATATCTTACACGAGTTTGACGAGGGTTTATTATAATTTCTTGTGCACTAATTACGGAAATTTGAAAAGGGAAGTTTCATGAAAACTGGAAAATTTCATGAAAAGGAGTTTTACTTCTACGCGTGTAAAAATTCCAATTTTTTCGATTATTACTTTATAGTGACTTTTACGTTGCTTGATGGCTATAATAACCCTAATCATTACAACACCAACTTATTGAATGCTAGATCACAAGGTTATGTACTTTAACACATAACACCCTACCCAACATATCTTTACATCTAAGAGCCTCACTCCTAAATTCTGCATGCTTTGCAGAAGCAGTAAAAACTATTTTGAAATATTCGGTTTCATCTTGACGGGGACCGAAAACACGAGTTTCAGCATTCAGAGCAAGCAACAGCACACTACCACGAGGCCAGTGAGGCAGTTTATATTGTTCTCAATAGACCATTATACATGTTTATGCTTACCAAAAGACTGGATATGCCCTCTTCCTTTTTCTTGCCCTATCGAAAATAGAAGATAGCTCATTCCGATGGCAAACGAATATCCCAGAATTAATCCGCTGACTGTATATGCCAACGTACGATTTCTGCTCCAAAATGTCTGTAATCGGCTCATGTTTGGTGCTTTTACAATAAACTATCTATGAAGCTTAAAGATGACTTTAAACGTTCATCCAATTAATCAGGTTTTTTCCAAATAAACATGTGCAACGCAAAGACAGACACAAAAAGTAATTAGAGTACTTTGTACTTCATATGATTTATATAATTTTAAGTAGTGTATAATATCAATTTCGAGTGCAAGAAATTGTCGTTTTCATTTACACTCAAAAATTTTTTTTATTTTATGTGCATACTGTTTGAAAATCGCCTGTCTTTTTAATCTATATATTTCTACATGTAAAAGTTTATTTCCAGATTATTCAGTACCAATTCTGCTTTCAAGGAATTATCTAGCAGACCAATTAGAACGTAATCACCAACATTTGTTCTATAACGGTAGCATAAAAGGTGGTTATAATGCAACATAGTACCATTTAATTGATTTTTTTATAAAATTTTACAAGTCATCTCACTTTTGAAAAAAGAATCTCCATAATTTGCTTGCCCTATCAAAAAATGCTAAATTTGAAAACAATGCCTCCTTTGTTAAAACAATTACTAGTATGGTAAAAGTAATCTCATAGTTTTGCGGGGCTAGTTATTAAGAAATTGTTAATTAAAATTAATGCATATTTAATCTCTTTTCCTCTAAGATTATATGCGAAACAAGAACTTTCTCTTAACTGCTACCTAATAAAAATGAGATGAAAACAAGAATACATTCAATTCACAGATACTTGTGGTAAAACAAAAAGACAATACATTAAAAAAAAATGTTCAAATAAACTCATCATAGATCAAAATTATACATAGTTGTTACTTAAAACAGTAAACATTCCCTTCCAAGGGCTAAATAAAAAGCCAGTATAGCGATGTTTAGGTAATGCTAATGTCATCAATCCAGGTATAAAACATGCAAACAATGAAATCAAGGCAATCGGAATTGCTTTAACCCGAAAGAGAATGATACGGGTGTGAAGTCATTTACTGTTATGCATATATCACTAGTCATACCATTCCAATGTCACACTATGCACACATCCAATAGTCAAAGTTAAAGTAAGGAGCATAACAAGACCGGTTCTGATGTTAGACTAACTTCAGTGAACATGTTTTATGTCAGACTAACATAAGTGGACATGTCTGATGTTAGACTAACATTAGTGGACATGTCTGATGTCAGACTAACATTAGTGGACATGTCTGATGTCAGACTAACATTGTTGGACACGTCTGATGTCAGATTAACATTAGTAGACATGTCTGATGTCAGACTAAAATTACTAGTAGTGGACATGTCTGATGTCAGACTAACATAATTGGACATGTCTGATGTCAGACTAACATTAGTGGACATGTCTAATGTCAGACTAACATTAGTAGACATGTCTGATGTCAGACTAACATTATTGAACATGTCTGATGTCAGACTAACATACTCATACTGATCTCTGACAAAATTTATGTCTCTATTAAGTTGAAAAACTAATGATGACGTTAAATTTCATTCGTCCTTCCTTATAACCTTTGCTGCGGCAGTTTTTTTAATTACAATGTAATAGAAAAACAAAGTATATGGGGTATCTATCCATGACACAAACTCAGTACATGCACAGAAAAAAACACACAAAAACGCAAAGGAACAGCGCTTTTATTGCTGTTCTTCATCTCAAAGTCACAGTGAAGCCTTCATCACGGGGCAAAACAACTCTCACCTCACTGAAAGTTTAAGACGGCCCCTAGCACCGGCTTGAGCGGAATTCTTTGTAAAAATAAAAAAATAATTTTAATGTAATCGACTTGTGCAAATGAATGTTCGTCGATTTTGTTCTTATGTTCTGCTGTTAAACCACTGGGTGGAAAGTTCATGTTTAACCCCGCCACAGTATCGATGTGCATGTCCCAAGTCAGAAGCATATAATTCAATGGTTGTCATTGGTTGATGTCTGTCATATTTGTTTTTCATTGCTGTTTTATCATGGTTTTCTCTTTTGAATTGTTTTATATTTTCTTATATAGGAGCATTTGTTAGCTTACTATACAGTATGGGTTTTCCTCATTGTTGAAGACCGTTTGGTGATCGACCTATGGTTGCTGACATTGATTATTTCAACAGTTGTTACTGGTCGAGTTCTGATCGGAAAGCATTAAAAAGGTTTAGGATGCAACTCTTTTATTAGAATTTTTCATAACATGAAAAAAAAAAAAAAAAAAAACATCACGTCCCTTTGGAAAAAATCAGGTCAGTGATTTGCTTACTCTATGAAAAAGTTCTACGATGTACTATGAGCACAAGAGTTACTAACCCTTTCAAGAATCCGGATGTTGTGGATGCTTTATCCTCTTTGCATGACAAATATGTCGTTGTTCCAGCAGATAAAGCCTCCAATAATATTGTCTTCATATGTGAAAACCATTATTTGCAATGTCTCACAACAGAGCTTGGAATAAATAGAAGTACTGGTAATCCTACATATTCTTTAACATCATTTACCAAGGACGAAATTTTACAAAATCACAAATCTGTCCTTCTTTCTTTTGGTATCAACATCAAAGAAAACGAAGAAAATTTACCATCATTATACTGGATACCAAAACTTCACAAAACTCCATATAAAGAACGATACATAGCTGGGTCATCAATATGTTCGACTAAACATCTTTCTAAAGTACTGACTACTGTTCTTTCTACAGTTAAAGATGGGCTTCAAAAATATTGTGATGAGATATATTCTACCAGTGGTAGACTACTGTTGCCTTTATTTAACCAGATGTGGATTCTCAAAAATTCGAAAGATCTTCTGCTTAATCTTCAATCACAATCTTTGCAATTTTGCAGCAACATAAAGACTTTTGATTTTTCTACGCTTTACACTACTATTCCCCATGCTCAGTTGAAAGATCGATTTCACTATCTCATTAAACAGAGCTTTTTCTATAAAAATGGGAATCGTAGATACAAATTTCTTGTTTTGGGTTACAATAATTTATATTTTGTGAAGAACCACACTGAATCTACCAGAAAATATACTAAAGATGATATTATCAAAATGCTGGACTTTTTGATCGACAACATATTTGTTGAGTTTGGAGGATTTATATTTCAACAGACAGTCGGTATTCCAATGGATACTAATTGTGCACCCCTACTGGCCGATTTGTTTTTGTATTCGTATGAAGCAGAATTCATTCAGAACCTTCTAAAAGACAAAAAGAAAAAGCATCTTGCAAAATTCTTTAATTTTACTTTCCGATATATTGATGATGTCCTATCATTGAATAACCCATATTTCAGCCAATACTTACATCTCATATATCCCAGTGAACTTGAAATTAAGGATACTACTGATACTAGAAGGACTGCTTCATACCTTGATCTTTTCCTCAATATTGACACAGATGGACGACTTTACACGAAAATCTATGATAAACGGGACGATTTCAACGTCCCAATTATCAATTTCCCATTTCTCAGCAGTAACATACCCTCTGCTCCTTCATATGGTGTTTACATATCTCAGTTGATACGTTATGCTCGTGCATGTTCACACTATACGGCCTTCATATACAGGAGTGTGCTCCAAACGCAGAAACTGCTCCAAAAAAGTTATGAGGAGGACAGATTAAAAATGACACTCTGTAAATTTTACGGACACCATCACGAATTGGTTGATCCATACGATGTGTCTTTGTCCAAACTAACTAAGGACATTTTTACCACGTGTTAGATTGTGGTTTGACATTATGTCGTCTGATCTTTTAATTACCGAACGTGACTTATTCCCGATTTTGACTGTTTTGAGTGTGAATTCGCATTGCTATAAGACGTGTCACGGTACTTTTCTATCCAAAATTCATGTATTTAGTTTTGATGTTATATTTGTTATTCTCATCGGATTTTGTCAAATGTCTTATCGTTTGTAGTTGTAAATCTTATTTTTTCTGTTGTATTCGTGTGTTATGGTAAAGATAATTAATCACCCAGTTCATTTATTAGATTTTAGTTTGGGTCAACTAAATTTATACGATATATTTGGTTTACAGTTTGATTTAGAAGAACACCGACATAGCTAGAT
This sequence comes from Mytilus coruscus, assembly GCA_017311375.1. NCBI lineage: Eukaryota > Metazoa > Mollusca > Bivalvia > Mytilida > Mytilidae > Mytilus > Mytilus coruscus. The sequence continues at coordinate 59,752,552 of CM029601.1, forward strand.
GATACAATTAATTATCTGATTACTACCACAATTTTATATTAATTAGTATTGTACTTTTCATTGTTATTAATAAATGTTATATGAGTATTACAAACCTAATCTTGAATTCTATCCTAATTGTATCCTAATTTGGGGAAATTTTTAGAAATTCAAATGTGACGTCGCATTGTGCGTTGATTTCTTTGCCTAACTCGGCTGTGAATTTTTATGTGCTGGTTTATATTGTTTTATGTATCCGTTTTTATTCTGTAGTTAGTCACCACTTCGGTGTTATCATGTATATCTATTATATAGTCATTTTTATAAATTTACTGTTTGCAAAAATATGAATTATTCTAAATAATAAGGATGTTCTTATCCCAGACAGAAAACCTTAGCCGTATTAGGCACAACTCTTTGGAACTTTTGGTCCTCAATGCTCTTCAACTTTGTACTTGTTTTGGCTTTCGAACTTATTTGATTTGAGCGTCACTGGTTAGTCTTGTGTGGACGAAACGCGCGTCTTGCGTATTAAATTTTAAACCTGGTACCTTTTGTTAGCTATTATTCGTATGTTTCTCTGTCCTATATGTTCTCCCATTTTATTTGTATTGTAGTACTGTCATGTAATGTTGTCATTTTAATGTTATATTTAACATTGCCATAAAAGCGGGAGGTTTGGCTAGCCAAAAAACCAGGCTCAACCCACCATTTTTTTCTTAAAATGTCCTGTACCAAGTCAGGAAAATGGCCATTGTTATATTATTGTTCGTTTCTGTGTGTGTTACATTTTAATGTTGTGTTTCTGTTGTGTCGTAGTTCTCCTCTTATATTTGATGTGTTTCCCTCAGTTTTAGTTTGTAACCCGGATTTGTTTTTTCCTCAATCGATTTATGAATTTCGAACAGCGGTATACTACTGTTGCCTTTATTTAATTATAAAAAATATCCATTCTTTGTAAAATAAACTATGTAATTAATGTATTTTATATTTAGGAGGAAAAGTGATAAAGCTGTACGTATAATATTCACAGCCATAATGAAATGTCACAATCAAGGATACGTTTCCATTATTGTAACAGAAATCATCCACCTCAAGGTACGATGCAACACTCTTTTTTCGACTTGATATCAGTGTTTTTTTAAAACAGCAGTATTGTAACATACATTCCAGGGAAATTGGCTTCTTTTCCTTTTGTATTCTATAGTATGAAACTCGAATTTTTATCGTTTTAGTTACATTATGGGCGAAATTGTATCCAGTGCCTTTTAAAAAAGTAATCTTAGTACGACCCTTGTGCAAAAGATCATTTTTTACATTCGATAAAAACCCTTGTGAAAAAGGTTCACTTAAAATTCTGTAAACACATTCTTTGAGTAAACAAAACTTATCATCATACCTACAATTAGGTGCACGCGCAGAGCTTAATAGACGTTCTTTGGAAGAATGCATATATTTTTTTTCTAATTTTACATTATTCTCGTTTAGAAACTCAAAACATAAATACTTTAAACACTTTCGTGTTGACATGAATTATCATTGATTCGGGTATTGTCATATTTATACATTAGCTGATTTCAAAAATTTATTTGTTCGAAATACTATGGGTTGTCTATCCCAGGAATATATGACCTTAGCTGTACTCTTATTTCGTTCTTTATTGGCCTTTTAAGTTTTTTTATTCAAGCGTCACTGATGAGTCTTTTGTAGACGAAACTCGCGCCGGGCTGAAAATTATAAGCCTGGTATCTTCGGCGAGTTATTTTAATTAAAAAGAGGTCAATATATAAACGTAGTACAAAATACATTCAGATGGAATATAAACCTGTGGTGATATTCAATATGAATTATAACACATTCTTTTAAAAGACGAAAGGCAGACATTGTCAAATTCTTAGTGACAAGAGACTCTGCAAATTTACAATACATTGAAAGACGTAAGTTTTCAGATAAGGTCTCTGTTCTATACACAAGTCATAGTTCTATAATGTTTGTTTTTAAATTCTTTTGTCCGTTATACATTATCTACATTGTTGTTATTAGAAACCCTGTAAAAGACGCCATTCTGTTACCATGGAGTCGTTCTGTCTGTTTATTGTTGTTTGTTCTACGTGTGACGTCAATGATATCGCCCTTCTTAAGTTCTAAAATGGCTTCCATGTCAGCAGTGTTATAATTTTGTTGTGCAGTGCTACGGGCGACTTCAAAACCGTTTTTGTTCATTTGCAAATGAACTATATCATTACTTTGCGACATCCCGGTACTTCCGAAACGATACAATCCATCAAAAGGCACAATGAATTTCCCTGTTTTTGGATTATAACCTTTACCAATGTTGGTGTATACATGATCAAAAACTATTGTCTGGCTATGAGCGAGATCGGTAGCTCTGGTTGAGATTGCATAGAAAGCGATGATTCCTTGCTTAATCGCAGCTAAAAGGAAAGAAAATAAGACATTTAATGGTATTAGTATATACAAATATTGAATTTAGATTTATACGTGGAACGTACCACAGTATGATGAAATCGATATTAGTTGGATAACTGGAAACACGAGACAATATTCCAATGATACAGGAAAATATGATCATTGTCAGTCGAACAGCGTTTTTATTGCTGCTGTTCATCTTCTGAATCACGGTCACTGGAAGAATTGAACAATAACCTACACTGAGCACTCCTTCTTTACTATTACGTGATATTCTTTGGCATTCGCCGAAAGCCACTACAAACGTAGTTTATTGCATAATACAAAACGAAAACAACACGTTATATATTGTATTCGTCCAAAGAGCTTTTCTGGATTTACCTTCATCAGGAACTCTCAAAGCCGAATACTTGTAAGCCAAGGATGTATAAGAACCGAATATAAACAAATATATACTAAAATGTCTATAGTTAGATAATGAAAACAACACGTTATGAATTGCATGCGTCCGAAGCAATTTTGTAGATTAACCTTCATCAGAAACGCTCAAAGCCGAATATTTGAAAGCCAATGATGAATAAGAACAATAATTTAGATTTGAATAGTTTCTCAACCCTGATATTTAAAATGAAAAAAGTCTACGTTTGCAATGTTTTAAATGGATGGATCCAACAGTGTGGTCACACATACACCGAACTTGTAAGATTTTTCTCGAAATAAACAAATGTCATATTTAGCTAATGAATTCCGAAAAGGAGTTTGATTGGGCAGGATGGCACACAACATGTAAATATGTTTTGGTAACTGATTGGTTTGTTTTCGTCACTCTAGAAGACATAAATATACCGCAGAAATAGCGTTCATTCAAAAAGCGAGGCTGTAAAGGTGTATTTGATACATTATCTATTTTGTTGTTAGATTATTCAGAAATATTTATAAGTAAGTAAGTACTATACGGTATGGGTTTTTCTCATTGTTGAATGCCGTATGATTGCCTATAATTGCTTACATCCACTTTATTTGAACTTTGGTGAATAGTTGTCTCATTGGCTATCATACCACACCTCCTTATTTTTATAAGTAAGTAAGTATTTTATAAAAATAGCATGATGTGGTATGATTGCCGAAGAGACAACTCTCCACCAGAGACCAAATGACATAGAAGTTAACAACTCTTCGTCACCGTATGGCCTTCAACAATGGCCAAAACCATACCGTATAGTAAGCTATAAAATGCCCGAAATGACTATGTAAACCAATTCAAACAGGAAAACTAACGGCCTGAATTATATACAAAACAATAAACGAAATACAAATTTAATCAAGAGCAACAAACGACAACCACTGAATTACAGGCTGACTCGGAACAGGCACATACAGAATATGGTGGGGCTAAACTGTTTGTTGGAGCCAAACCTTCCCCCTAACCTTCGACAGTGGTGTAACAGTACAACATAGAAAACAACCTATACAAATTAGTTGAAATATTGTTTATTATAGTGAAATGTGTATTACTACCATTATGTAGTTTTCTTACAAGATTACTGTATATGTCTTAAATGCTCACAGTAGCCAATACATATTTTTATCATAATATAATGTTAATTTATATTTCGCGGAATAAACCAAAGAAGAGCTAGAAATCATGTATAGTTCTACATTGGTCTACGGTGGATAGTTGTCTCATTGGCAAGCATACCACAACTTCGTATTTTCAAATGTAAGAAATAAAGGAGGAGGTGGAGAAAGGAGAGTTGCTGTTGTGAAATCACTAACCGTTAGTATTTTCGTTGCTTGTTGAGTTCCTTGATTCACTTATGACATTCAATATCTCGTCTTTTGTATCTTTTATAAGTTGAGTTATTTCTAAAAGTAAACATGATATATTATAGTGCCATAAAAGGTTTGTGTATGTCTCCTTAAATATTCATTGGTACCATACATAGAGCCTGTGTATTTCAAATAAATTATCGCGAAAGTTGATACAATATCAGTGAGGAAGAACAATACAGTTATTTGGTTAACATGCTCATTAACCTACAGTCAGAAACATCTAGTTTAACTCTATCCATCATTCAGTCCAAAATACAATATGGACAAAATCAGGTTGTATAGAGCCTTTTCCTTTGGTTAACAACAAAATCCAAAAGGGTTCCGCGGAACCTAGGGTCTCGCCTGCGATTGCTGCTGTCCGTGTAAAAGTGTAAAGCTGATCAGCTTTAAGCCAAAAACTATCTCAGTGAATATTTAGCGGATGCTAAGTACATATACATGTGTAATAATCAAATTAACCCGGTGTGTATGTATGTATTTATATATATGTCAGTTTCTTCAAATTAACTTCTGTTGACCTGTTGAAATAGTTCATGAAAATGACGGTATTCTGCTCTGTTGACAGCTTTCCTTGGATCTACTGAGGTAATATTTGGAATTTAGTTGTGTAATAAGAAGTACAGCTGTGCATGTACTAATTTTGTGTCATGGGTGGATACCTAATATCCTTTGTTTTTCTATTACAATATCATACACTAGTTTGATAAGGGTTTACTTTGATCTCTTCTGTACTGATTACGGCAATTTGTAAAGGAAAATTTCATGAAAACTGGAAAATTTCATGTAAAAGAGTTTACTTCTACGAGTGTATATATTCTGCTTTTTTTCGATTATCACTTTATAGTGACTTTTAATTTGCTTGATGGCTATAATAACCCTAATCTTTACAACACCAACTCCCTGCATGCTACTTTGAACGTGTTAGCACACAATGTTACGTTCGTTAGAAGACATTACACCCTCCCCAATATATATTTACATCTAAGAGCCTTGGTCCAAAATTCTGCATGCTTTGCAGAAGCAGCAAAAAAAAAAAACATTTTGAAAAATTTGGTTTCATCTTGACGGGGACCGAAAACACGATCGTCAGCATTCAGGGTAAGCACCATCACACTACCACGAGACCAGTGAGGCACTTTAATTTGTTCTCAATAGTCTATATATACATTTTTACGCTTACCAAACGACTGGATATGCCCTTTTCCTTTTTCTTGTCCTATAGAAAATAGAAGATAGCTCATTCCGATCGCAAACGAATATCCTAAAATTAATCCGCTGATTGTATATACCAACGTACGGTTTTTTGTCCAAAATGTCTGTATTCGACCCATTTTTGGTGCGTGTATAATAACTATCCGTGACGCTTGAAGATGACTTCATACGTTTACTAAATTAATCAGGTTTTTCCCCAAATAAACAAGTGCGACATTAAGACAGCCACAAAAAGTAATTAAGAGTACTTTGTACTTCATATGATTTATAGGTAATTCATGTTAATACTAATTTTATGCAGACGGCGGAAACCATTAATTAATTTCTAAATTTACATTTTCCTAACACTTGTGAAACCCCTGCATTACGATAATTTGGCTCGGTGACCGTTGGTCAGTTTCTACATAATTTATCTTATTATTACACATTCTTGCTGATCTACAGATCGATAATTTTGTAAAAAAAAGATTTTTACTTTAGGATTTTTTATTGTAGTAGACATAAGTGGTACATATATAGTCTATGGAAAATGCGAATCGAGATAACCGTTTCTTATGTAGAGTAGCCATATTTATTGTAAACGAGATGCATTGTGGGAAAATCGTAGACGAATATCACATTGGTAAGAACAAAATAAGATTGTTTGGTAAAAAATGTTTTTCTTTTTTTAAAACAAGGATGCATTTAAAAGGATAAACGTCTGTATAACTTCCCATGCATTGTGTACATATAATTCCAAGTAATAGTATGTTGAATTTAGACGAGAAAATATACAGATTTGATTAAATGAAACCTATTTGTACGATCTATAATTTTGAAGTGTACAAATACTAAGACAATCATGTAGCAAAGACAGTGGAACACACTTTCAATGTGTTCGATTGTATTTTAAGCCATGCTCACGTGTAATAGATTGCTAATGCTGTATTTTCTTATATGAGTACGATATTTTTCTAATAGAATAGCGATATTTTTTTTTATTATTGAAAAAGGTTATTAATGTTTTACTTTTTTCATAGAACTGCGATATTTTTTTTCATATGAAAACAATTACGATAATATTGTACAATGCATTTCAAACACACAAGAAACATCGGCATTTATTCGTCACAGGTAAGATGAAATATGCAAATTATGACCGCTGACACTTTAATTTCGTACATGATTTTAAATAATGAGATGGGGTATAATTGCCAGTGAAACAAATATCCAACAGAGTCCAAAATGACGCGAATTTAAGCAATAATATGTCAATAAACGTCCTTGAACAATGAGCATAATCCATACCGTATACAGTCAGTTATAAAAGGGCCCGACATGATAAAAAGAAACGATTCAAACACAAACAAACAATGGTCTGATTTATGACAAAACAATAAACGAAAAACTGATATAACAAACAACTAACGACAACCACTGCATTACAGGCTCTCGACAAGGGACAGGCACATACAGAATGTGGCAGGGTTAAACATGTTTGAGAGCACTCAGCACTCCCCTTACCTGGGAAAAATGGTGTAACAGCAAAACATAAGAACAACCTGTAAAAAAGAAATGGATTGACTTATCAGATCGTCACGAAACACAAAAATACAACTAACATGAAGACAAAACACACAAAATACCTATATAAGAGTACTCGCAGTTACTGAAAGTTTAACTTAGTTAAAGGACAATAACAACTACTAAATAAATCGTGTTCTCTCACACTAAAGTCTCAATAAGTACACATCGTACAGGTTTAGTGTAAAGACGCCATTTACAGTCTGCGAAAAGCATGACCTTGTGAACGCCATAACATAAGTACATTATATCGACAGGATGTATGACCATAACTTTTCATAAATGTAAAGAATTTCATATTTAGTTACATGGATCGTGTTGAAATTTACGCACTTTATAAACACCGTAACCGTAAACATTATGAAGTGATATCCCGTTTTTGTAAAATATCTGCAGGTACTGCCACACTTCAAAACCGTATCTTTGTATCTATGAAAGATTTTTTTTATTAACAACAGAAATAAATCAATTTTAATTTCTGGCTTGTTACAATACTATGAAAGAATTTAGTAAAAGTTTATAGTGATTTATGGTAAAGAAATGCCTGACTTAAAGTCATATAATACTTTGAATTAAAAAGGTGAATTTGTTTTATATACTTCAATGGCTAAGTTTTACTATAAAGAACATGTACATAGAATTTATTTTAAAAGAAAATCCTATATTTTATTCAAATCTCCAGAAATTCACTGCTATTGAAGTATTGTCTTCCTGTACTCTAACTGACTGACAGCTTTTCCGTATGTAGTGACCTTAATTATGACACTTCGGCAACCGCCAAGCGCAAGTGTGGAAAAACCGTGATGAAATAAAGGTAAACAAACGTGAAAAGAAGATAGTATTAATCAATTCTGGGGAAAAAAAACAGTTAATACACCATACAATTTAACGACTGTTATGAAAAAGTTTACTTAACAAAAGGTAACGCATGGAAAATATAAATAAAAACAAATATTCATGGCTTAATCATCTCATTTATTTTTCACAAGCTACAAAATACTGTGTTTAATGTTAACCAATAGGTTTCTTCGGCACCAAAACCCGAAAGTTTATTAGCAGCCAAAATTTTCGATCCACAATCAAAGAATTAAAAATTATTTTGTCGATTATACGTTATGGATTCGTAAAAATGTTTAAAAAAAAACTTGTATAGAGGACTTAGATTTTAATATATGCATTGGTTCAATAATTTCTTTAACGTTATAATAACCAGAAACTCGTTTTATACGACTTTATAAATAGGTTGACATGGACGAGTGCATTGATGTCCTCTGATCGTCGGTGAAGTGCATTGTGGTTGTTGAGGTGGGTGTTTTGACTTGTGGAAGGTTTTACCTAAATTCCAACACTCAAAGTCATCACCATTACTAAATCGATGTAGATGTGTTCCACACCACATGTTAAACATTGTTTTACCCTGTCGTCAAACGGTACAGAGTTATGGTCACACATATGATCATTGTTACTACTACTACTACTACTACTACTGCTACTACTACTACTATCAAACACTTCAACGTAAGGTTTAAAATCTTCAGGTATATTATCCATTCTTTATTAGTTTATAGAACTCTTTGAATTTTAATCTGTATTTTCCATTTTCCTTAGGGCTAGTCAAATCGATGGTGACAAATCCGTAAGGCTCTTCCCAACAGTGATTACACAACGTCTTAAACACCTATAAGGTGATATCTGAGCAATGATCGCAATGTATGTGTTGAAGATTTTTAGCGTCTTGTGAAAATAAACAGCTGAAATTACTGTTTTCCCGAATCGTTTGTCGTGGAAGTTTAAAGTAATTTTGACATAGGTAGAAACAATCCACGTTGTTATGTCGACCACGTACATAGTAATCTTCACACTTGTTTTATTTACTTAACATCAAATTATCAAACACCATAAAGTTTTTACGATGGGAATCCAGTTGTCGAGGGTCTGGTACATCGTCCCCTTGTTCATAAAAGAAGGTCTCGATACCACTAGGATGTTGAGGTGGGGGTAAGTCTTTTACAACATCGATTAAAGAGTGAAGGCATTTTCCTTTCAGGGAAAACAAAGATCGTATGTCTTTTTTGGTGTATCCCTTTTCCAATGCGTGTTGCAACAGTTGATAGATGGGTTGATGAAGTGATTTTCCAAACACGTGCAAGCAATCGTAATCTAACCAGTCCTCTTTAAGGAGAACGTTGTTGAGAAATGTCGTCTTACCACAGTCTGACTTACCAATAATCAACCCTCGAATCGAACGCTAGTGATTCTTTCTGTTCACAGTCATTTCATTGTATGAGATGTCTTCAACGTCCATTTATTTAAATAAATGACACTCTATTGTTTGAAATGTAAAATGACTACAAAAACGAAAAGTCTCTTCGAAGAGACGACTAGCAACGGACGACGACGAAAAGGTGGATTCTGTGCCGTGTGTGGATCAAAGAAATCCCAGTTTGTAAGATCTACCGGTAAGGGTTTTATGAACAAACTCATTAACCATCTACCCGTAGAAATGCATCTTCCGGGACATCAGTTTACGGGACCTGGAACAAAGTTACATTAACGACTGAATGCAGATAAAACACCTAAATCTTGGTCTAAACCTATCAATCGAGTCGATTAAGCTGCCTATCGTCATGATCTTTGTTATGCTCGACATAAAGATACACCGACACGTAATTCCGTGTGTGATAAAAATATGCTCTTACAATTAGACTCTATCCACCATCCAACTATGAGAGAGAAAATGGATCGTGGTATCGTTAAACCTCTCATCGGTACTAAAAGACGATTTGGTTTGGGACATAAAAAAAAAGTTCTTTGGACAGATCAATTAGCAGAAGAATTACATAAACTAGTTCGACGTCAATTCAAGAAAAGACGTGTGATCGCTGGAGGTGTGGATGAGATTTGGACTGCCGATCTCGTCGATATGAGTTCATTTTCTCGCGATAACAAAGGATTTAAATTTATTATAAGTATCATCGATGTGTTTTTTAAATACGGATGGCTCATACCTCTCAAAAACAAGAATGGTTGACGGTCAAAGATGCCTTTCAAGCAGTTTTCACATCATCATCACGACTTCCTCAAAAGTTATTGACAGATAAAGGTGCCGAATTTTACAACAAAGAGGTGAAGGAGTTACTTCGAAAGCACAACATTGAACTGTACTGTACTGTACCGAGAATGAAGAAAAATCAAGTGTCGTTGAACATTAGAACCGTACCATGAAAAAAAAAATGTTTAAATACTTTTCGGCTAATTCTACGCGCACTTACATCGATGTGTTGGATGATCTCGTGCATCAGTACAATACGTCTAAACATAGATCTATTAAAATGACTCATATCGCAGCAAGTAAAAATGAACACGAAAACAAAGTACTGGAATTTGTATGGTAACCTTCTTCCATTGAAACAGGGTAAATTTAACGTAGGGGATACAATTCGAATCACTAAAAAGAAAGGCGTGTTTGAAAAGGGATGCACCCCTAGTCATTACGGTGTCCCACGTGTTAAACACTCAACCCCAAACGTATCGTATAAAGGATTTAAATGACCAGGAAGTAAAAGGTTCCTTCTACGAGCCCGAACTTCAAAAGACGGATCAAGACTTGTACCGCATCGAAAAGGTCTTGCGAAAACGAACCAAGGGTGGTGTGAAAGAAGTCTTTGTTCAATGGAAAGGGTACCCTAAGTCCTTTAATTCTTGGATTGAACAATCAGACATGCAATAAGAATGTGTAAGCTTTTTGTTCTTGAGTCCCAAGAACAAAAAGGTTAACGCTTCCCCTTAAAAACGTTTCACCAATCGAAGGTATATTCTAAAATCGTTTATATCTTTCTTGTTTTTCTCTCCCATCGCCAACGAACGTTTCACCAATGTATCTATTCTTGACATGGTAATACTTTGCATGAGTAACAAACGTTTTTCCAATGCATCGTTTTTTTTTGTTGTAGGATAGTTTTAAACTCATTTACTTTTCCATCGAATTCTTGTTGCAGTCTGGTTTCAAACGTATCCACTTTCTTCTTAAGTTTTTTGATGGTTGCATCATATTCTTTTTCCATTTGTTTGATATCCGTTTTTATTTGCTCACACTCGGATTGTAATTGTAATTCTAATTGTCTCGTATTGTATTTTAGTTGCTGCATGACCCATTGTTTCGTTGCAGCATCCATACTGTGACGCGGAGATTTTAAGGTAGCGATACGATTGTTGTTCATGTTCAGATCTTCGAGAAAACTATTCCTATTGATGTCTTCATGTCCATACATTCCAAATTTGTCTGTCATTTTTATTTATATTATGGTGGTAAAGGCTTAAACAACTGAGATATGTCTTTACCAGATACCGAACCACTCACAGTTTTCCCAGCAGGATGTTTCAATTGCATGAACATCCTTATACCATCCAAGTCTTCTTTGGTTTGCTCTTCCATCGCCAACATGTGATCCACCAATGCATCGATTTTTTTTTTTGGAGGTTTTAATCTTATCCACTTTTTCTCGAGTTCTTGTTGCATGGTGGTATTAGGCTCTAACCATTTTTTCTCGAGTTCTTTGATTGCTGCATCATATCCTATTTCTATCCGTTTACACTCGGATTGTAATGCTTCGGTTTTACTCGTCATGTCTTTCACTTGTTTCATGACCCATCGTTTCGTTGTAGCATCCGCACCGTGACTCGGATGTTTCAATTTGGTAACACGATTGTCGTTCATGTTTAAGTCTTCGAGCAATTGACTCCTATTTATGTCTCTCTTTCCATAAAATCCAAATTTGTCTGTCATTTATTTATAGCATCCAATGGAAAACACGACGTCATCAAAAGGTTGACCTTCCGACAAACATTTCAACACATATACACAAAAGTGTCCACAGACCACTGTTCCTCTTATCTGAAGTTCATCGGTGTTGTAGTAGATCTTAGGTTTTAAGTAATTAACCATTTCGTTGGGGGGTGGAGTCGAAACACACTTTGCTAGTTGTCGTCTTATACCAACACGCCCAATGGGTTCCCGGTCCCCTTAATGTATCGTGGTTTAAAATACCACACTCTTTACTGTGTGGTTGGGAAGGTAGGGTATCCCGCATGAATACACCTCTAAAATGAGGTATCTTAGGGGCTTTTTCTGATTCTTCCAACTCACTGTTGGACAGGGGTTTGTTGGGGAGTTGGATGTTGTGTATTTGTATCATTTATTTTACGAGCCTCATAAGGAAGGCGAAGTTGCAATCGTTTTTCCTAAACATTCATCTTTTGTCTACATGTGTTAAAGTTTTTTCGTTCTAAACCCAGTGTTTTACTACTACATCTGTAAGGTTTGTGTGATCCAGGTATTGTTACTTCTACCAACACACGTCTTTAAGGTATTTTTTCAATTTTGTAATGTCCATGTGCCAGGGTACTGATGCCATCGGGTAAAATGTACTGTTTATCATCGTTTGCTAACAGGGCTACTTTGTTAATTTCTTCACTGTACATGGTATGGAGATGACTACGAATGACATTCATCGTTCTATAACATGCGTGTTGTGTTGTTAAACAAGTTTTGTAATCTTCAAATATAATGTCACGTTTAATGACTGCCCTTTTCATACCTTTCGCTCTTTTACTGTCTTTACCATCATCCATCTGATACGAGTACATTTTAGCTCGAAGACCTACAAACTCAGCCATACACTTACCCTTACATTCATCTTTAAATTAACCAATGATTTTTTCGTTAACCCCTGTTGGAATTCCAAAAGGATTATCAACCGCGTATTTAAAGGTGTCAAACGTGTCTTGTATATGGGGTAACATGTCTTTGTAAAAATCTTCGGTTTAAATTTCATAGGTTAAACTATCGGTATCGGTAAACAAAAGTCGTGCCTTATTCCCATACATGTTTTGTATAAACCCATAATGAAAGTTATACATTAAAATTTTAGAAATGTCTAAAATGCAACTCCCTAAGTAAACAGGCTTGTCAAATTTGAGTTTGGTTTTTTTCATATGCACAGCTGCCATGTTTTCAGTAAATTCGACTCGACGGCCAAAGTTGGGTTTGGCTACTAGTTTTAATGCATGTTTCTCTGTCGTCACTAATTTTACATCTACACGTTTATGAATGTTTTCCATCGTTTTTCCAAACACGGAATTGTTCATCAGTTTAAAAAAAATCCTTTTCATACCGCATACCGCATACCGCTCTAAGTTTCGTATTTTTGTCAATGTAAGAATTAAGCCAACGTGATTGTTTAAATGTAATGACACGATGTACTTCTTTAGTTTCCTTATGTGTATACTTAACACGGTAATAAATAACGGCAGGAACCGTTTATAGTTTTGAAAATAAATACAATGACCTTCATCTGGCATCATCTCAGTTGTAACTGGATCCTTTTGATTACAATACTCCATGTGTTTATCTAAAACTGTCTTGAAAAGTGGTTTAAACATCTTCGACAAAAATACACCGATTCTTTATGATGTGTTACTTGTGATGTTAAAAGACGTGATATACTCTTAATCCAACATTAATGTTGTTTAGTAGCGTTGGTTAAAAACAAAATGTCTACGTGTGTTGTGCCAGTATTGTTTGAAATTCTTAAAGGGTACACTTGTAATTTTTCTTCTTCATACTCATCTATTTCTACACCATGATAACCAAACACATTAATGTTAAGGTCTGTATTTCGTCTATCAAATTTGTTAATGGATTTTAATGACACTAGGAAATCAATGCTGTCAAAGTTAAGGTCGTTTCCCCATTTGATGTATTGACTTACACGCTTAGTACAATTTCTGTCCACTTCTTCATGGTGTAACGCTGATAGCACCGCCCACTGAAAACACTTGTCGTCCTTGTTTTGTACATTAATAATGGCTTTCTTTTTAGCTAGTTTAGCTGGAAGAGGTATTTATGAATTCCCCTTGAGTGGTATAAATTTATTTATATGAATTTCTACTTCCTCAATGTGACTAAATGTCCAACCAATCTAAAATAAGGAGTCACATAAGTGCTGTCACCTGTGGCTGGGTTAGTTTTTACCAATTCTACTCGAAGTACTAGTTGCACTTTTAAAGCCTTATCTTTTATAAGAGACTCTGTAGTTGCTTTGCTTATTTTACCTTTACTTGCCTTAAAAAACATATCTACATCAAAAGGTTTTAAAGGTTCAATCATTACTGTGCGAAACGTACCTTTTAATGCTTTTTTTCTATCATATACTTTTAAGGGGGGTTTTACTAATTCTTGTAAATCATCCTTTATTAGCCGAGAATACTTTTTACCTTGTTTTTTGCCAGTGTTTTTAGTTCCTTTTTAGTAAACACTTCTTTACGTGTAAACTTATGATTGTTTTTTTTTTTTCTTCAATGAATTTAATTAACATGTCTTTGGATTTCCTGCTATACCCACTTAACCCCTTATCCTTAGCCAACTGTCGAAGTTGTTTTACAGTCATGTTCACATGGAACTTTCCATTAGGTGCATCTGTTTTTACAAATCTAGCACCACCACTTTCACTTGGTATGTGTGTTGTAGATGACAGCCCAGATGGACCAGGCATGTCGTCTGTATTCATTTCTTTATTTACTATTACTAACTTATTTCTTTATGATGTTTTTTTTTTTTTCAATTTTCACAAATATTTTTTTAATCTAGTGTTACCTAGATTAAAAAATGAAGTGGTATTCATTCCTACTTACATTCTAACCAAGTCGTATGAAAAATACTCTTGTTTAGTCTTTTTTACTTATTTTAAAACTTGTACTTCTTACAAAGGCACCTTCCAAGGGTTCCTTCTCTCTGTTTAACCCACTGCAAGCCCACACCCTTGTCGTCTCCTCTTCCCTAGTTTTCAAGGTAAGTATACTACTCTTACCAAACTTACCATATACTTCGTTCACTTCTACAATTTGGTAAATAACCCCGGTGGGAAGGTCTTTTCATTTTAAAATGTCTTCATTTTGTTCCTGTACCTTGTCTTCAAACGCCTTGACACTCATAAATTCATTTTGTAACAAAGCCATCGTAATATAATTACTACAAACACTTGTCTTTATAATGTTTTTTTTCAATTTTGTAATGTGTTATATAACCCCTAACCCTAAACGTTTAATTTTCATCTCTTACTCCTATTTGAAATTTAACCCTAACACATAACCCTAACCCTAACGTTCAAATTTCATCTCCTACTCCTATTTAAAATTTAACCCTAACCCCTAACCCTAACGTTCAATTTTTATCTCTTACTCCTATTCGAAATTTAACCCTAACCCCTATCTCAACTTTCAAAATTCATCTCTTACTCCTATTTGAATTTTAACCCTAAAATTGAAAGTGCCGCAGAATCCCCCTCTTCCTACTACTACCATATCTATTTTTGATGCAGATATTCGCAGACTAAGATGGAAATTATAGTAAAATAGAATGTTTTTAGTAGATATAAAACAGGGAATAATGAACTCTTTTAGCAAAAGAAGGATTGGCTCGGGGTTCTGTGTATTCACATGATTTGTATTTCTTTGACTACTCTTGAATTTTTTGGTGGAATTTTCAGACCCAAATGGTTCACCAAAACATTTATTTTATCATATAGTATAATAATAATGATTTGTAGATATATACATCTTATATAGACCATGTATTTGTTCAATAGAATATGATTTTTAGATATATACATTTTATGTAGACCATGCACATGATGTATTTGTACAATAGAATACGATTTCTAGATATTTACATTTTATGTAGACCATGAACTTGATCAATAGAATATGATTTTGAGATATATAGACGTTATGTCATGTATGTATATCCATGCATTTGGTCAATAAATGTTGGTAATATACCATGTATTTGGTCAATAGATGTTACTTATAGACCATGTACAAAACAATATATCTAATATTAAGAAGTTTGTTGATATATCTGATATTCTGGTCAACCATCAGCTAGAATTTAGCAAATTAGAATTAAAGGGTGGGTCTTCAGCTGGAAAGAAAAGACAGAAAGTTGGACAGATGGATATGTAATCTTTGTTTTTGGTCAAAAAGATGTTATTTATAGACCATGTATTTTGTCATTAGATATATGTATAAGACCATGGGTTTTGTCAATAGATGTAACGTATAGACCACGTATTTGGTCAATGGATGTTGATAATACACCTTGTATTTAGTCAGTAAATGTTTCTCATAGACCGTATATTTGGTCAATATATGTTGGTAATACTGTAAGAGACCACGTATCTGTTCAATAGATGTTACTTATAGACCATGTATTTGGTCAGTATATATAACTTTTATACCATGTTTTGGTCAATTTAATGTGATGTTTAGATATTCATTGTATATAGACCATGTATTTGGTAAATTTAATGTGATGATTGGATATACATTGTACAATTATAGACCATGTATTTGGTAACAAATGTTACATATAGACCATGTATTTAGGTTGACAGTTATTTCCAAACATTTATCTGAAACTTCAAAGAGAGGCGAAAGATACCAAAGGGACATTCAAACTCATAAGTCGAAAATAAACTGACAACGCCATGGCTTAAAAGGAAAAAAGACCAACAGACAAACAACAGTACACAAAACACATCATAGAAAACTAAAGACTGAGCAACACAAACCCCACCAAAACCTGGGGGTGATTTCAGGTGCTCTGGAAGGGTAAGGAGATCCTGCTCCACATGTGACACCCACATAAAGAATTAAGATTATAGAGTTTATCAGTATGTCGGATATTCTGGCCAACCATCATCCTGCTGAATAAAACATGAATAGAAACTTTTTAAACATTGAATGTTGAACAGATGCATTTGTACTCTTTTCTGTTGTACTTGGGAAGTTTAACCCCCCACTACCCCACGTTGGCAGGGGATTTTTGCAATCTATATGGATTTGTTTCGCCAAATTCAGAAAGATGGTGGAGACTGGTATTCTTATGAAGTAAATTTTTCAATCCAATCAAAATAATGACACATTTTCTTGGAGTTCTGTTGATTAAAATTTACATTCCAACCTCTAAACATGGCCATTTCAAAAGTTCACAGTCAAAACACAAAAAAGAAAACACATACTTAAAAATATTAAACCCCTTAAGCTTTCCACACTGGGTCCATCGTGAATCATGTCACAATCATAATAGGAGCAAATTAGTGAAGGAAATTGTGGATACTCCCAATTCTGCTATCAGCTGCAAAGGTCATAGTCCAAATGCAATAGAAATAGGAACACTTACAGAACCAATCAAATGACTCTGGTACAGCAAGAAAAGATTTTAAATCCACAGTTCATATCCAACAGCCTGAAGCTATGCCACTACACATAAATAAATAACTTATTTTATTGATAAGGAAGTTGGTAGTTAAAGAGCTAAGGCCCTTAAACCGGCTCATGACATCAGGTGTTATTCAAAATTCCCATCTTCAGCATTTGCTGTATTGGAGAGTTGGTCACATATAATGATAATGCTTTGCAATTGCAGGATGTTTAATTTCATATGTCTAAAATAAGGTCGCAGCAGTCCAGGTTTGCTTTCGCAAATTTAAACATAACGTTAGGGAAATGCCATAGACTATTTTTATTTCACATGGTTCAGCAATGGGACGGGCAGTCTACATTGCTAACCATTGTTGACTACCTCAAACTGCGACCATATTCAATACTTTCCACACCATTGTTTTATTCGATTAATGGCAACCTATTGCATCGACTTGACTTTGATAAAAAAAAAATCCTGGCATATTTTGGTATCGATAGCTCAAAATATAAGGGACATAGCTGTCGCATATGTGCAGAAACTTGTGTAGCCGAGAGAGGCTTATCCGATTCACAGTTCACATGCTCAATAAAACGTTGGAAATCTTGCCTCTTCCAATAACACTGTAGATCTCATTTAAATAATAGGTTTGGTAGTACCTGCTTGGGTCGGTACAATACTTTAAAGGAAACCTCAATTGACAGTTTTATTGGCATTTTTGCCTCAACTACCTGCTTAGTAAGAGATATTAAAAGCATTTTTATTTTTCTAAACTTCTCCATAAGTGTGTCTTCCATCATAAAAATTACTTTTTATGCACAAGATATGAATGAGTCATAGCAGTATGCTATCATGCTAATTAAACAAACTTAACTGCTTAGGCCGTTAAGTCTTTACTAGTATTACAAAATGTATATGCTTAATTTAATCTCTTACCGATACATTTGTTCATATTTCTTGCTCATCTAGTTTGTTTTATTTATGTGAAAGCAATATTTTGTTGAAGGCTAATATTGTAATATAGTTGATTAAAAATTGTTGACAAGGACATTGTCTTAATCATTAAATTATTTACAGTACTTGCTTGGAATGGTATTGTATCACTACTTAGAACTGTTCAAAGATTATTCATCACATTCAGCATTTTCACTGTTCCTAGTGGCTTAGTTAACCCCTTCATAGGCCAAGCTATAGTATTCTGTATTGTTGTATTATCGTTTTATGTTTTTCATTCATTATTATAGTGTTGTACAAATGTATATATATATATAAATTATTTATTGTTTATTTTTGCATGAGAACATGCATTTTTACCCTGAATAAGTAAACATTTCGCAATTCTCCTTGTTGCTTCTCTTTTCTTTTATGCATTGCCAAATAAAATGTAAAATACATGACCATACAATTGAATATTTAACCTCTGGTGGTTTGTTTGGGTTGTAGGAGGAAAGCATAAATAATTTTAAGTAGTATATAATATCAATTTCGAGTGCCAGCTATGGTCGCTTTCACTTACACTCGACAATTTTCTTTATTCTATGTGCATACTGTATAAAAATCGGCTGTCTTTTTAATCTACATATTTCTACATGTACATGAATGTAAGTTTTTTTCCAGGATATTCAGTATCAATCCTGATTTCAAAGAATCATCTAGCAGAGCATTTAGAACACAATCACCAACCTTTGTTCTATTACGGTAGCATACAAGCTTTTGAAAAAAAAAAACTTATAAATTTGCTTGCCCTTTACAAAAATTATTAATTTGAAGAATGCCTCCTTTGTTAAAACACTTACCAGAATGGTAAAAGTAATCTCAAAGTTTTTTGGGGAGAAGGTTATAAAAAGTAATAATTCAAAATCAAATGCATATTTAATTATCTTTTCCTCTAAGATTATATGCGAAACAATAACTTACTTTGAATTGTTACCTAATCAAAATGAGAAGAAAACAAGAATACATGCAATTTACAGTTACTTGTGGTAAAAAAGAACACAATACATAAACAATTGTTTCCTCAAAATTATACAGGTTTGTTGTTTAGGTAATATAGTAACTTATAAATCCAGGTATAAAACAGGCAAACAATGAAATCAAAGCAGTCGGGATGGCTTTAAATCCAACAAGAGTGGTACGGGGTGTAAACATCTGCTGCTATACATACATCACTCGTCATACCATTCCAATGTCACACTATTCACATGCCAAAATCAAAGTCAGGAGCACAACAAGAACGGTTCTGTGGTCAGACTAACATTAGTGGACATGTTTGGTGTTATTTGATTATAATGCGTCGTAGGGTTGCTGTCTCATTAAAATATACTCAAATTTCTTTTAATTCATACTGATCTGTGGCAACGTTTAATGTCTCTAGTAAGAAACGATCAATCAATTCATGATAACGTTAATTTTCAGTCGTCCTTCCTTACAACCTTGAAGAAGTGGTTTTTGAAATGAGCGTTTGCCGTTGACTTGTGCACATATCTTTCTGTCTTTGTGTTGGTTGATTTTTGATGTAATGTTCCTGTTTTGCGGCTTCATGATTAACCTCGTCGAATTCTGTATTGCATGTCCCAATCTGTTTGATAGTTATCTACCAATCATACCACATTTCCTTAATTTTATATTCTGATTAATATCAACAGTTGCTACTTATATTTATTGACTGAGATTAAAACGGGGCAGTTTCGTTGTGTAAGAGAAGTGTCGGATATTCTTAACAGTAGACAATGATTTTAAAGAAGGGATTGTGTATAAATTTACACACTTGACAAAACCCAAAGAAAAGAACAACTATTTTGTTGAATGAGGTTTATTATTAACAATGAAGCCATTGACCACATTTCCATAATGGTAAATTTGAAGTCATCACCTTGAAAGTATATTTGTGTCGCATATATCCCATGTGTCCGTCGTAGACACAATCCAATCCACTTTATTGTGAAATCGTCGAATACGAATTATCGCCAAAAATTTAAATTACCATGAACATGTGTTTGTCTTTCTTTTTTCTTTTATCCATAGTGTTCAATGGTCTTTTTATTTGACTTGCGTTTTAATTGCATCTTTGGTATCTGGTCAGCTCTTCGTTTTTGTCGAACCAGCGACATTTATGTCGCGAAAGCGAGACAGGACGATCCTAGATTCCGGCGTCGGCGTCGGCATCGGCGGCGTCTACATTTAGGTTAAGTTTTTTTAGACATCAATAACAATAATCAAACCTTCATGGAATGTTAGGAAATTTGGACAGAAGCTTGTTTATGACCAAAATACAGTATCCAGAGCAAATTTTTTTAAAATATTTATTTTCATTTTTCCATATTTTACTGAAAGGAAATTTGGACAGAAGCTTAGTTTTGACCAAAATACAGTATTCACAGCAAAATTTTGAAAATATTTATTATTATTTTTCCATATTTTACTGAAGGGAAATTTGGACAGAAGCTTAGTTTTGACCAAAATACAGTATTCACAGCAAAATTTTGAAAAATATTTATTTTCATTTTTCCATACTTAACTAATAAATAGACTTTTTTTTTTTACATTTAACAAATAGGTACAGTCTGGGGTTAAAGTTAGTTACACATCAATTACTTTATCAAACTTTCATGCATGAACTATTAGCTTCTGTTTCAGTTCTTCCTGTCCAAGTTGACACACAAATGTTGCTTTTTGGATCAACGGTACTCTCAGATGAGCAAAATAGTCATTTATTTAGTTTGGTGCAGAAATACATTATCAAAAGCAAACGCTTTAACCCTTGATGTTACTGCTTCACCATTCAATAACAACCCAAGCATTTCACTGTATACATTTTTTTCTCTCTCTATCGTATTTTTCACATTTTACATATTCATATATTTATTACAGAGCATGCCAGTCAATAAGTGTGTTATTTGTGTAATAGGAGACAGATTTGTTAAAGCAAATTTGCTACTTTCTGAATACTAAATATTTAATTCAATTGTATTATATCGTCATGTGATGATTTATCTGAATAAATATTGTTTCAACTAAACCTTCATAGAATTTTATTAAACTTTGGCAGAAGCTTTTTTATGACAAAGAGATAACGTCTGATAACGTCTTTTGAAAATATATTTTTTTCATTTTCTGTATTTTTCTGATCGATGGGCTTAGTTTTTTACTGTTAACATTTACAGACATTTGTAAACTTTCATAGATTGTTATGAAACTTGAACAGAAGCTAATCTTCAAGACCATCAAATAGCATTTAAAGAAAAAGTTTGAAGTTTTTTTTTTTAATTCTGTATTTTACAAATAAATGCACTCACTTTTAAGTCAACATTACACTTTTACACTGACAGCAGCAATCGCGGGCGAGACACAGGGTTCCACGGAAACCCTTACAAATTTATTTTATTATCGATTATCTGAGTTATTCAATTTGGAAATGTATATAAAATCTTCATAAAAGGTAAAGGTGTACGGGTACATAAAGTAATTCGTTCAGTTAAATATAGAAATTTATCACATTTAAAATATTTATACGTAGGTAGATAAAAACGTATAGGTATAGGTTAAATAATCCGCTCTCGTTACCGTAAATTACACAACATTTTTGTGGTAATAAAAACCTGACGTCTATAGATCATGCAGATTTAGCTTTGAAATATTGAACAATTACTTTGAATTGATTCCAAAAAGCCTACTTATGTCAAAACCAAAACTATGGAACTTTTCACCTTATATAAAGGAGCAAAGACAAAAGAACTAAAAAACAATGAAAAGCATTTTGTCTTTTTTTTAATTTTTGTATGAAGTTATGATAGAAGATCTTTTGTCTTTTAACTGGTGCATATATTTTTGAAGAACAATAGATATAAAAAGAAACTGACTCAAAACTATGTGAAAGTTCTTAGATATGAGTAGTTGATTATTCGCTTGTTATATTCCTGAATTTGAAATTTTTTTTAAGGTCTAGATGTTTCCTTCTTTTTACCAAAAAGACTCTGACATAAATGAAATATGTCATGTCTTTTCTCCACAGGTGACTATATTACCCAAAAAATTTATAAGAAGTATTGAATTGCTCATAAATCGAGTTGATTCGGGCGTCGTACGCACTTTTCTGGGTTTACCTTCACCAGGAAAGCCAAAACACAAAAAGACGAAAGCAAATGATGTATCAAACTACAATACTTGAGGAACTAAATTGCCTAAAGGGACCAAAAGGCGTTGAATTCATTCCCTGGTTCAACCTAAGGTCTTAAACAGTTAACAATAAAAACATGTCTACAAAATATGTCGACCGCGATATCGCACAAAAAATTTGTCAAGGGTTAAACTACAAACTTTTATATATATAAGTATATACCCCTCCCCTTTTTCATCAAAATAGACATGAATCAGTTATCAATCAATGTCGATTTTAATTTGAAATTGGCTCTTTTGAGGCAAACTCCACCCACAAGTCAATAAACATCTCTAGCAAATGTTACTGAAAAATGCTGCTGTTTAACAATTTTTTGGGTCAGCGTGATCAGATTAAAATAATCAAAGAGCTGAAAGCTCTGAGGAAAAATGACGCCACTGTCTCTAATATTGGGTTATTTTTTTATGCAAGTCTTGATTTTCACATACCGTAATTAGTTTAACATTGCAACATGTCTCGTTAGCATATAATTGATATTCGTATATGTGTGTGTGTGTGAAGTGAAGATGACAACTGGCTGTTTTTTTTTTAGTACAAATGAATAGGTCAAGACTACCTGAATGATCTACAGTTTCCAATGACTATCATGACTACTGGCTGTTTTTTATTATAAATAAATAGGTCAAGACTACTTGAATGATCTACAATATCCAATGACTACTGGCTGTTCTTTTGTACATATAAATAAAGACTACCTGAATGATCTAAAGTATTCTAAGTAATGTGATTTTTTTCTTGCAATTACATTTTTCTAAATCAAGAATACAGACTACTAGTATCCTTTTCAAACCAAATGATTATGAAGAGCGTGTTGTAAGCAAGCTCTTATACCCCACATACTCATTAAATAAGTTACTAGTGACCTAGTTATTTCTGTTACAAATGTACTTGAAGCAAATTATATTTCTGTAGATTTAGACAATAGTATAATATTGTTTTACTAGTTTTATTTCACCTTGAAGATTAGACAAATAGGGATACTCCTTTTGATTTTTTATTTCATGTCAGTCAGGTCGCTTTACATGAAACTTGAAACCACTTCTCTGCCATATTGTCATTTTACAACAACTCTGCCCTTGACCCATATAACTGATATTCATTCTTTAACCATATATCATAGTCAGTTAGTTTTTGATTTTGCACTCCTACACCATCTTTCAGGTCAAATGTCTGTCTCCATTTAAGTTAATGACATTGAACCATCATGGTATTACACACAATTTCAATAGTGATAATGCTGATATCGTGGGTCACCATATATTCAACTTTGGTAGCATTCCATTTATTGAAATTTGTGTCAGATTAGAATAATGATCTAAATGGATCTTATAATTTAATATGGAGCCATAGTATGGGACCCCTACACGGTAACAAAATAAACAAGCTTGAAAGGATACAACATCAAGCGGCAAAATTTATCACCAGAGATTACAAGTCAAGAGAGGACGGATGGGATACGTCTCCAAAATGCTTGCCAAACTGGAACTACAACAAGATCTCCAGACAGGACGAACAAGGCGTTGAAGCCAGAAGTTAATATTTATGTAAAAAGTAGTTGAGGGGCTGATTCCCGCTATTGAACAAGACGAATTCCTCAAAAAAGCATGTCCGAAGAAAACCATAACTGCTGAGAAATTCAAAGAATACCACGCAACAAATATTGTGGAAAAGCAAGTGAAGAATAACTCTAACTGTAAGTGTATTGACATTCCACCAAGTAAAACACCGTGCAATGTTCAAACTCATGCTTTGTAAGACAGTGATCGCGTTGAATCAACTAGACGACACTGTAGTGCACGCATCAAGCGTAGAGAGCTTCAAATCTGTCCTCACGCCCCGTCAATAAATCGGTGGCGCTCTCTCAAACCGTTGTATAATAACAGTATTAAAGCCAGTATCGGTATCGACAATTTATTCACATGTCATTCTATAATATTATCACGCAAGTATTTCTGTATTGGCCTTGTTATTGGTCTGAGGCTTGGTGTATTGGCCTGAGGCGAAGCCGAAGGCCAATACAGCTGGCCGAAGACCAATAACAAGGCCAATACAGAATTACACGTAATAGTATCTTTATTAATTAACTACAGTGTTACAATATTTTTTTTTATTTCATTTCACAAGAGATAAACATTTTTACCTTGAAGTTGAACTATCCAAATCTCAGTTTCTTTATAAGATGCAGTATCTAATGATCTGGTGCCGTTTCCATGTATCTTCAGTCTTTTCTCATCTGATGAATTTTCTACCCTTTCCAGTCACTATAAAGTGTTGCAACTTAAATTTAGACAACACATAAATAGTAATTGGAAAGGTACTGCCATTGCATGTGTAATGCAAATATATTTTTTAAAAAAATAATGTAAGAGTTGAAAATGATAATACTATTACAGAATGCATATGCCTGGTCCGGGTTTAAAAATAAAAGACCGTTTACAAAACATGAGAAGCGAAAGTAAACAGTAAATCGATTTGTACCAGCGACATCGTGAAATTACATGTATGAGGTCGTCAAGAAATGAACTTTGTGATAATTTCCCTAAACCTGAAATAATTCCATCGTCTGCTTTCAAAATGCTTTTTAAATGAATGGGACCGTCTTTAGCCTAAAATATATGCCATAGTGAATGTTTCAGCTTGTTTATGGTGAGTAAATAAAAACTGCATCTTACAAACAACTGTTTACCTTCAGTTTGTGTTTATCGTGACTTACTATCTAAAAACTAGAGACGTTCCGAAATCCTGTTTTGGCCGGACCAGAACTCGGCCAATACAGAAAAAAATCTATATTGGCCGAATTGACACCTTATATTGCATAGGCAGTTTTCATCATATTAAGTACAATAACAGTGTAGTTAATTAATAATGATACAGTTACAGACTCTGCTGATGTAACTTTGTAAACAACGATTCATACGCACCGCGTGGGTATAACGTATTACTAATTTCCGATTATTAAAATCTTCGTAAATCTGGATAAAGACAAGTATCTATCCAATGGATATCAAAATGATTCCGATTATTACTTTTTTTAATGATTGTAAAGTTGAAATGGCAAGAAAGGCTGACATTATTTAGGAGAACTATTTTGTCTAGCTATTGCTGACCATAGGAGTGTACAAAGTCAAACACCATAACAAAACGGATCTATTTATACATACCGATTGTTTTACGATTGTAAGACATGTGCATAAAAGTGAAAGCTCGAATAAATATGAAAAATATAACAAAGGGATAGCTCCAAATACCATTTGATACAAAAACATATGGACAGGTGAAGATATTTTTTTGGTAAATAAAATAAAGTATGTAAACTGGTTCCCGTCAGACTACAACACTTTGTTCGGGTGTAGCGTAATACAAGCAGATTCCAGTTAGTATGTAAAATAGTAAATATGAAACCGAGTGCGGAAGGCGGAGAAATATAATCAACTTCCGCAAGTTCTGGTCAATGGTATCAGAAACATGCCGCTGATAGCGTCATTTTTCAAAAATGTTTGTTTCATGTATGACTATGAGACCACTTAAGAATTAAGGAACTGAAGTCCAAGCAGGACTGTGTGAGTAACATGTAGGAAATGTTTGAAAACTTTTTTATATTTTTATTCAAACAGTCACTAAAGGGGCTTGGATTATGATGTGTTTAACTTCTAGTGGCACTCAGTATACATCTATGTAACTATACATAGATAGTAGGTGACGACCATTTGATATTGTGGTTGTGGGAGAGGGCAAGAGGATATTCTGCGTATTGACATTTCAAATCATTTTCATTATTTTTGTACACAATTTCATTATCTCTTGCATATTGCAATTGTGTGTTGCTGAATAGTCAATTTTATCCTGTCTTGCGCAAGATTATTTATTTTCAGTTCTTACCAGGCCAGGATATTAATTTTCAAAATCCTCCCCCGGATCATCAAATGGACGTCCTATCATCTTCAATTGGTTGTTTTATATAATGTGTATTTTTTATACCAAAAACCACATTATATGGTACATGTATATGGGACAGACACCTGATTCAATTACGTACAAGTTTGTGTACATCCATTTTTTTAAAATAACTATATGCCTCAGTAGTAATTGATGATATGTTGACTAGTTTCCTCAAAAGATGGTCTTCAACCTTAAATGTAAATATTTATATACAGTGGTACGTCAACAATTATCAATATAAAGACAGAGTTTGTACATATACGGCCTTAATGCAAAAATTAAAAGACCAATAAACATGAGTCACCAATGTGTCGGTCTAGTTTCGTGCTAGCGAAAATGTGTATAAACTGTTGACAGATATCTTTCGCCCTTATGTAAAACATTCAAAGCAAATGAACCATTATTCTTATGGTGTGTGCAGTTTCAGCATTGTCACGTTAGAGGGTTTCCCCACTCGTATAGGTAACACCACCATTCTGCGTGTGCCTGTCCCAAGTCACACGAGTCAGGTGCATGCAATTCAGTTGTTGTCTTTTGTTGTATATCATATTTGCTTTTTGTTTATTGTTTTGTATATTAATCAGGTCGTTAGTTATCTCATTTGAATTGTTGTCATTTTAGGGCCTTTTATAGCTTTGTATGCTTTATGGGTTTTGCTCATTGGTGAAGGTTGTATGGTGGCATATAGTTGCGAACTTTTTACCTCATTTAGTCTCTGGTGCAATCAAACCACATCTTATTTTTACATGACTAAAAGTACAGGGCCAAATAACCTTGTGGAGATGATACCTCACAACTGCCAATCCTGATACAACTGCATACAAAATGCCATTGACTTGAGTTTTTTCGTTTAATTCACCGGTCATGACAGGTTAATGGTTTTACGTAAATTGTTCTGTTATAAATTAGGCTGTTAGTTTTCTCAATTGAATTGTTTCATATTTTTCATGTCCAACGGACTATATGGTATGGGTTTTTCTCATTGTTGAAGGCCGTCCTGGTTGTCTGAAATTACATCCACTTCTTTTGAACTTTGGTGGATAGTTGTCTCATTGGCAATCATACCACATCTCCTTATATTTATACTTATGACAAACTCTAACATGTAAACTTTGAAAACGTTTTAAAGTCAATAGCATTAATAAGACCATGATGGGGCCAAATATTCCCCATGGAAATCAGACAATGCTAATACAACTGCACACTTAATATCATTCACCTACCACTAGTGGTCCCCTTCAACTGACTTAGTCACAAACTTTTAACAGGTAAACAAAGCTAAAATTTCAGTCAATAGACCAAAACTGAGGGTAGAGGCCATATAATCTCCAAAGAAATGAGGTGTGCCAATGCTTATACAACTGCTTACCAAATATCATTGATCTACCACTTGCAGTTGCCTTTAAAATGACTATGTCATTTGGTCTCTGGTGGAGAGTTGTTTCATTGACAATTATACCACATCTTTTTTTTTTTTCAATTAATCACAACCTAATATGTTGTTGTTGCTGTCAACAAGAAATGCTAAAAAAATTAAATCAACATCAGGGACAGCAACTTCAAAATAGATAGAGATTTTTTCTAAAATAAAGCTTGTTGTGCTGACAATGTTCATCATCATTGTTTTTTATAAACTTACTTGATTTTTTGAGATATAAGCCAATAAAATGCTCCGCAGGGCGCAGCTTGATACGACCGCAGAGGTCGAACCCTGAATAGTTGGGGCAAGTATGGACACAACATTCAAGCTTGATACAGCTCTGAATTTGGATTGTGATTAAATATTTGACACAGCATAGGTTTCTGACACAGAATGAACGTGGTCTAAGAACTTAAAAATTTTAAATTGGACATTCACCTATTATGGTCCAATATCCAAAATCTAAATACATGGTTAGATTCAGCATATCAAAGAACCCCAATAATTCAATTTTGATGAAATCAAACAAAGTTTAATTTTGGACCCTTTTGACCTCAATGTGGACAAAGTTGATAACGGGCCCAAAATCTAAATACATGGTTAGATTCAGCATATCAAAGAACCCCATATATTCAATTTTTGTTGAAATCAAACAAAGTTTAATTTTGGACCCGATTTGGACCAACTTGAAAACTGGGCCCATAATCAAAAATCTAAATACATATTTAGATTCAGCATATCAAAGAACCCTAAGAATTCAATTTTGTTAAAATCAAACTAAGTTTAATTTTGGACCCTTTGGACCTTAATGTAGACCAATTTGAAAACGGGACCAAAATTAAGAATCTAAATACACGGTTAGATTCGCATATCAAAGAACCCCAATAATTCAATTTTGATGAAATCAAACAAAGTTTAATTTTGGACCCTTTTGACCTCAATGTGGACAAAGTTGATAACGGGCCCAAAATCAAAAATCTAAATACATGGTTAGATTCAGCATATCAAAGAACCCCATATATTCAATTTTGTTGAAATCAAACAAAGTTTAATTTTGGACCCCGATTTGGACCAACTTGAAAACTGGGCCCATAATCAAAAATCTAAATACATGTTTAGATTCAGCATATCAAAGAACCCTAAGAATTCAATTTTGTTAAAATCAAACTAAGTTTAATTTTGGACCCTTTGGACCTTAATGTAGACCAATTTGAAATTGGGACCAAAAATTAAGAATCTAAATACACGGTTAGATTCGCATATCAAAGAACCCCAATAATTCAATTTTGATGAAATCAAACAAAGTTTAATTTTGGACCCTTTTGACCTCAATGTGGAAAAATTGATAACGAAAATCAAAATCTAAATACATGATTAGATTCAGCATATCAAAGAACCCCATATATTCAATTTTGTTGAAATCAAACAAAGTTTAATTTTGGACCCTTTTGACCTCAATGTGGAAAAATTGATAACGGGCCCAAAATCAAAAATCTAAATACATGATTAGATTCAGCATATTAAAGAACCCCACGAGTTCAAGAATAAAACCCCATTGAAATTGGTCAAGAAATAAGCAATTTATACAAAGTATCTTCTTTTGCACAATACTGTGCAATTGAATATTTCTTGCAATTGCGCAATACTGTGCAATTGAATATTTCTTGCTATTGTGCAATACTGTACAATTGACAATTTCTTGCTATTGCGCAATATTGTGCTATTGGATATTTCTTGCTATTGCGCAATACTGTGCAATTGAAGATTTCTTGCTATTGCGCAATACTGTGCAATTGAAAATTTCTTGCTATTGCACAATACTTATTATATAATAATTTACACAGCCTGTTAGGTGTGTGTCTCCTGCCATATCATTATTATTTGCTTTTAAATATAAATCAGAAATAACCAACTTAAAATGGAAAATTTTACAGAAAAAAAAAGGAAAAAAAAGAACCCCCAAATTTTTGAACCCCTTATGATTCATCACCCCAAACTCAATCCCAGCCTTCCTTTGAGGTATGGTACCTTGCAGTACAATTTCAGAGAGATCCATACACTTGAACACAAGTTATTGTCTGGAAACTAGAAAATGCTTATTTTGGCCCCTTTTGGTCCCTAATTCCTAAACATTTCAGGCAATTACCCCAAACTCAATTCCAGCTTTCCTTTGTGATATGGAACCTTGTAGTACAATTTCAGAAAGATCCATACACTTACACACAAGTTATTGTCATGAAACTAGAAAATGCTTGTTTTTGCCCTTTTTGGCCCCTAATTCCTAAAATTTTGAGGCAATTACCCCAAAATCAATCCCAGTATTCCCTTGTGATATGGAACCTTGTGGTACAATGTCAGAGAGATCCATACACTAACACACAAGTTATGTCTGGAAGTTACAAAAATGCTTATTTTTGGCCCCTAATTCCTAAACTGTTGGTACCATAACACCCAAAATCAATCCCAACCTTCCTTTTGTGATATTGAACCTTATGGTAAAATTTCATAGAGATCCATTCACTTAAACTAAAGTTAGAGTGCGAAAACCAATGCGTCTTCGGACGACGACGACGACGCCAACGTCATACCAATATACGACCACAAAAATTTTTTTGCGGTCGTATAAAAACTGCAGTTTGACCCCATGTTCTATTTTAAGCTATGCTAGTCATGTTCGTTAATCAACATAAAAGAATCTATAACTTTAAAGTAAACATCCTATAGATGAAGCAAACTTATTTTGGTTGCAATCCATAAACTTAAAGCAGTTTCAGAGAAGAAGATTTTAAAGAAAATTTATGGACAACAGACAGACGCAGCTCACATGGTTCTATTTACCAGGTGAGCTAAAAATATGTATTCGTTGCAGATTTTATTTTGGAATCTCTTTCAAATATAGTCAATAGGTCGTCTGGTTCAGATTAAATCACATAGCACGATTTGATTACAGCAGTCGCATATAAAAACATGAGGAATCAGGATGTGGCCCTTTCCACCAAAGACCAAATAATGTATTAGTTAACAACTAATTAGGCCACCATGGAAATCAGATATGCTAATATAATCACATAAATAACTCATATCAATAAAGCATGTGGAAACATGTGTAGCAGGTTCTGCTTACCCTCCCTGAGCACCTGAAATCACCCCCAGATTTTGTGGGGTATTTGTTGCTCAGTTTTTAGTTTTCTATGGGTTTTTTGTTTACTGTTGTTTGTTTTTTGGTAGTTTTTTGTCATGTCAGTTTTTCATTGACCTGAGCTTGAACATACCATTGGTGTTTCCTAAAAATGATCAGAATCAAATTTAACTAATCTTTGCTGACATCAGTTATATTGATTTATTTCAATAACTTCAACATGTTCAATGCAATCTAAATAAATGAAAGATGAACAGATTTTTTGCTTATCTGGAAAAACACAGCTTGCTGAATTTCACTTTCTCTTTCATTTTCAATATGCAGATTCCCATTATGTTTTTTTTTTTTTTTATTGTTTTTTTCATGAAGGTCATTGACTTGCATGGCTCATAAATGATATTTACAGTAATGAATCAATGTCAGTGCATGTAAACTTATATCTAAGTTACTTGTTTTTCAATGTTCAATAATATTTCTTCTTTTCATTTATTTTAACATAAAAAAAAACACATGTACTTGTGTAAAACAATGACTAAAACTGAAATGTTCCTGAGACTAGGCCACATAAATTTGATTTCTAAAATTTTATCTCATTGCACATTAAAAGGGCACAGCAAAAAAAAACACAATTTAAACCAAATCTAAAGATTATGTGTGTTTCCTCTGCCTCTATTGGTTTTTTTTTTTCTTAATCACATTGATCTAAAGCAAATCAGAAAATTCAAAATACCATGGTTGAATCATTATAAATTCAACTTTGGTCTAAATAGTACAACTAATTACTTTTTGCATATTTTTTATTTGTTTTGGTTTTATAATCACTTTTATTACTTAATATTAATCATTTCCAATAAATTGGACAGAGTTGAAACACACACACTTTAAAATGGCCTAAATTTGATACCTATATATAGTCAAATATATTTTTATAATCATTTTTTTTTAATTCTGTATGGGGAATTAGATGGCAGATGAAAAAGCTAAAAATCAACTACATGTGGCCTATTGAGATTATTATTGGGCTGCAACCACTGTAGCTAAAGCACCAAGTCCCATTGCAGTATAAACAAGTCCTTTCCAAATTTTATCTTCAACAGCTCCTTGCTCAGGAAAATAATCCACAAAGGCATCCTAAAAATAAATACAATAAAATATTATATATGTACATTCTAAATACCATCCTAACCTTTAATATTCAGATATATAAAATGTATTTTCATCAAGATATATTATATAATTACTCTATTTTTGGTTGATTAACTTTTGGTCATCAGACATTATCAGATACAGCAGTCATCATGGTCAAAGAACTTCGATTTTTGTAGCATTTTTGTAAATACATGTACATGTACACCAAATGGGAAACAAATCATGTTCTACATTAATGTGTATTTTTTTTTTCTTCATTAATAAAGTCTAACTTGAATAACCTTAATTACAGTAACAAAAAATCAAAATGTTAGATTCAAATCAATAGCATTACTACATGAGGACAGGTAAAAATGTAGTACTGTACATTCTATATTTAAAATTTAAATGTTTTAGTTGACTGGATGAATCTATGGATAGGTTTTTCTGTGTTAAGAGTCTATAAACATGTAAATGTATCATCATATGATCATGATCATTGTACATGTTATTCTAAAACTTGAACATTTACCATTTGTTTACATTATAACATTTCTAAGTACTTGTGAATCATACACTTGTATACATAAATGTATATTGTATGTGTGCCTTTAACAAAAATAGTTTTACCAAAAAGAAATGTTTAAAGGTATAGCAGTAGAATGCAAAATGTACTTGGTCTATAAAATTCCCAAATTCATGTACTGTACATGTACCTATAAATAGCCCAATTACAAGTAATCATTTAAATATCCATTTAAACAAAATATGCCACCTTTGATCTTTATATCCTGTTTCACATACATTCAACATAAATACCTGGCACATGTTTAAAGGTTTGATCAGGTGATCAGATCACCTCACTTCACCCTTTGGCATGTTTGGCAAATATCTTTCTTCATATTTATATCAACCATTAACTGAATAAATGTTTTGTATATATTGTATACTGAATGGTCAAATGTACACTACTTTTGATAAATGCAGTACATAAATGCTTGTTACCCATAGATACATATACATGTACATATTTGTTACTTCATGTCCATGATGTAATTATGTTTGTTAATTTAAGTCTGTTAACTTCATGATTACTGTACATGTTACACTGTACAGTCAGTCAAACCCAAGTGGATAGTGGGGACTGGCTGTCAGAATCATAAGTACATGTACCCGGCCACGTCCACTCTGTGTTTTGTTAATGTACCGGTATTTCTATTTGTATCCATCTGATGAGTTAAGCCTTTTTCAACTGATTTTTATAGTTCGTTCTTATGTTGTACTGTTACACCACTATCCCAGGTTAGGGTTGGGTTGGGATCCCGCTAACATTTTTAACCCTGTCACATTCTGTATGTATGTGCCTTTCCCAAGTCAGGAGCCTGTAATTCAGTGGTTGTTGTTTGTTGCTATGTTACATATTTGTTTTTCGTTCATTTTTTTGTACATTAATCAGGCCATTAGTTTTCTCGTTTGAATTGTTTTACATTTGTCATTTTAGGGCCTTTTAAAGCTTTGCTCATTGTTGAGGGCGGTACAGTGACCTATAGTCGTTTATTTCTGTGTAATTTGGTCCCTTGTGAAAAGTTGTCTCATTGGCAATCATACAACATCTTCTTTTTTATATGTTCAAAAATATGTACAGTTCTAATGCACAGGTTACTTCAAATAAAATGAGTGTACCTTCATGGGTGATTGACCTTAGGCAAAACCAAATACATATCTATAGATAGCGAATGAACTATCAAGAATTGAAATTTTATCTTATTTAAAAAAATTTCTATAAAATTATATTTTTCAGAATGTTTTAACTGTACGTCTAATTTTGTTCCAGCACAATAGTAATTTTCCTCTCAATTTATAAAAAGCAAGCATCTTTTATTCAAGAGAGCAATATTTTTTTCCTTTTTTGTGTACCAAGTTACCACCACAAATTTATAAATTCGAAGACAAAAAGTATTTGACTCTGGACCTGCATCTTTCTTTACACGTTTATATTTCAATTTATATCCATAAATATATCATTTGCATATAGTGTCAAATAAAGGCATTTTAAGTATACACTACTACTGTACAACTCAGTCTGCACCATTAGCCATTAGTCTGATGCCCCAGACTAGTTAAATTTTATTCGATGCCTAGATTAGTAAAAGTTTATTTTCGGACTAGTAACTATTTGCAAATATTTATAAAATATGGACTAGTCGATGGAAAAGACTGGTGCAGACTGACAAAAACTGACTGAATATTTTTGAGATGTAAATTCTGACCTGAATGTTTGTACTAAGAACTGAAGAAAAGTCTTTATTATTGTTACCCTTTAATTATTCAACAGACATGGATCCTATTAATTAACTACATGTACTTGTAGGTTTTGACTTGGCATGACATACATATACATGCAAAAGATGCAAGGTCCTTGCATGTATATATGCAAATGTACATTTTGTACATGTATATGCATACATCATTAAATATATCTAACAACACTAACATGTACATGTAGATGACAGTTTACTAGTTCTTACATTCAGCTAGTAGAGATTGCTCTGACGTTGGAGCTGTTTTGTCCCACGGACCCAGCTTGTCTGGCAAAACAGCCATTGGAGGCAGAGCAATCTCAAGCAATCTCGGACTAACATTCAGCAAAATAACTTAATACATGTAGGAGATAACGTACATGTATATGTATTCCTGTCCTGCTCTGAATGCAATTGCAAGTGGAAAATAAGACAACAGTAATTTATTTTAAGATTAAGGCTCAGTCAGGTATGTTCCAATTGGAAAAGGGGTGTTGGTAGCTTGTGACTGGTGTGGTGGTAAAATATCTCTTTTTGATTCTTACCCATCCTCCATTATCAAGTATCCATCTACCAAGTTTATTTGCCACATATTTTCCAGCATACAGTGAAATTCTTTCATCACAATCTGGACAGGATTCTTTACAATGCTGTGCTAATCTTGCTGCAAATGTGTATACTGCTACTATTCTCCCCCAATTTATTTGACCGTCTTCAAATATTTCATCGACTACTGAAACGAAAGTTGGAAAAGCGTTTGTTTCTGTTATTTTCAACTTGTTCACCATTCCCTTGAAAGCAATATCATGGCGATTTGAAAGTTCGCGAACAGTTCGTCTCATTGTTTTACAGTACTTATTTGATGGTTTCTTCTCCTCTTTTTCATAGTTCATAATCACGTCTGTTGCAATTGTTTCTGACATTGTTCTTACATTTTCCAAAGGCGATCCACTACCCGGTGTCTGTGTTTCCTGGTCTAATTTATTCATGTCCTGTGACAATCCTCGAAATCCTGGCAACAAACCCAGTTGTTTATGAATATCGGCGAAGAAACTTGTTTTAAAAGATCCATTTCCTCCACTATTAGAAGGGTCCATTAACGAGATCCCTTTAGTCGACATGATTGTCCTGTAAATTAACGGGGACTCGCCGTATTTTGGGCGAACTGTCCCTATATTCTTGATCTGTATGTACGAATTAACAAAGATGGCTGAGGATCAACATCGACTTGAAACGACTTTTTATTGGTTCATATTAATCAAATGCGCAAGGCAAAACAAAGTGTTATTTTTAGTACCGAAGACGTCATACTTCTTAAATTTAATTGGTCAATTATTTTAGGATACCCCAAAACAATCATTGCAGAATTTCACTCACCAACCAATCAAAAATTCGGATACAAAATAAGACTAGAAATTTACAGGGTGTCCTACCGGAAAAAGTCGATTAAAAAGTTTAGAAGAAATCCCTAACGCATTTGGTAAGATATTGATCAATCTATTTCCTTACGCGTAACAAACTGAAACTATGGGACTAATCGTCAGACAATAAATAGACGCTGTATATTTATGGACAATTGCATCAAGAGCGATGGGAAAGAATAAAGGGGGAGGTTGAGTCAAAACAAACCGAACGACTTCAACAAAGACATGAGTGTTGACTTGATGTTAGCGTGGAATTTAGTGTTACATTGTATTTACCGCCTTCATTTAAATTCAGGGAGATTGTATCAGTGACAGTGACGAAGGATTTGTATAGTCTAACGATACAAATTCTTGCATCGACTTACATTACACTAGTCAGGCACCTGGTTAAATCTTCAAATCGGCACCTGGTTAAATCGGCACCCGATGTAGTCATTTCGGCACCCATGTTAAATATGTTGAATATATATTATTTTTTCAGTATTTTAAGAAAAAAGATTGAAATAAAAAAGCTGTTGTCAGAAATTAAAAGAATAAAAATTGACAATGTAAAGTGAGGTGAACGCATATTATATAGGGTATCGGGTCCATTCTCCCTAATTACATGTTTGCCCTGGGTCCATTCGCCCTGAGTCCGTTCGCCCATAGAGTCTGTTTGCCCTGGGTCCGTTCGCCCTATCTTTTATAAAAAAAAAATAATATTAATGGTTTAATTTAAAGATTTGTAATCTTATTCAGACATGTAAATGGTAATTATTAAAAATGTATATCTCCAAATTCATGAAAAAACATTGAAATTTAAAAAAAGGTTTTTGTTTTGGAGCATTGATCAGGCTAATTGGCTTCATTGTTACATTTTTTGTTCAGAATTACTTTTAATGACTATTGATTTTAAATAAACTCATCATAGATACCAAGATTGAAACTTTGTACGCCAGACACACGCTTTGTCTACAAAAGACTCATCAGTGACGCTCGAATAAAAAAAGTTAATAAGGCCAAATAAAGTACGAAGTTGGAAGAGCATTGAGGACCCAAAATTCCTGAAAGTTTTGCCAAATATAGCTAAGGTAATATATTTCTGAAGTGGAAAAGCCTTAGTATTCCTAAAATTCAAACTTTTTTTGTAATTTAGAATGCTGATTAGATATGATTACGATGTCTTTGGTCTAACTGATTGTTGTAGTTATTGTTTTTGATGGATTAATAATGAAATTGGTTTTTTTTAAATAAACAAGTCAGCTTGGAATGAGTTAAAACAATGATGTAAAAATTGTAAGACATTAAAGGGAAATTGTTTTCGTTGCTTGGCTTCTTTGATCTCAAGGTGTTGAGTGAGTTGGATCTTGTTATACCTGTTTGGATTGTTTTGAAATTGTTACAAGGTTTCAAAAAAGATAAATTCATACAGATAACTTGGTCTCCAGTTCCTGAACACTTCTTCTTCAAAATACTGTCCACATTCAACATGATGAATATTAATATATTCTTGCAAGAATATTCAATGCAAATCAAAAGAAAAATCATTATCTGGTAGCAATTATACAACATAAATCCTCGTCTCATGGGTTATGTGCTATTAAGAATGCATTGTGACGTAATAATTTCCATTGAAAAAGCATGCATAGTACGAATTCATATGACGTACAAAAACGTATGATCTGACCAAATATTTCGGCAGAATTTTCAACAAACTTTAACATAATTAATTCAAATAATTTATATTATACAAGACAACAAAATAAAATGGAAATTAGGGCGAACGGACTCAGTGCGAACAGGAATTAGGGCGAACGGACCCAGAGCGAACAGGTACTAGGGGGAACGTGAATCAAGTCGAACGGACCCGGATTCATTATATAGTGGGTCTCATTGGGGTCTAAGCGTGACACGTGATTGCCGATTTTTTGTAAGCGTGACACATGAAAGTCAAATTATTGTGCCGTGAAAACGGGAAATGAAGTCGAGCGGGACACGGGAAATTACAAAAAAATGAGAATTGCTTACGTACATAGTGTAAGCGGGATACGGGAATCTGACAAAACAGTAAGCGGGATTTGGGATCAGAGCCCCCCAATGAGACCCCCTATATACGCATTTATTCTTTTTTTATTATCATTTCAAAAGGATCGTATTGAAGCTTACAGATTATCTATTTCATTGTTTATTAAATACACTGGACAAGTCCCAGAGTTTATCATTAGCCCAGTAGTCAGTACTTTGGTATTGACATGATTTATAACAAACCTTTTTTTTTAATTTTTTACTTCCAAGGGGGACAAATAAGAATTATTCATTATGTCTGTTTTATTTAAAGATGAATATTTCACATGCTCATTGGCTTATGGTTGATTAAACTTTCTAAAAGTACCAAATTTGTTGAATATTTGAAATGATACTTTGTTTAATGATTCAGATCCCCTTTATTGTAAATATAACCAAACTGTTTTAAATTAGAAGAGGCCTGAACATCTTTCACACTGAATTGCCTCTTGTCTTGGTCTTGCTACTTTGGTACAATTAAGACAGCTGTTGTCTGACATTGTGACAGTGATGAAAGGAACTCATAGTTTTCCCTTTTATTGCTTCTAATTTTCTCATGAATAAACAACAGCTTGGGTAATGCCTTCTTTGTTTTTTATTTAAGTTTTTGAAGAAAAAACATCAATAACTACCTGTATAGAGTTAAACAACAAACATGTTAATTATTTAATTGATAAAAGTTATGAATTAATTAATTGAAAAGAAAACTAATCAAAACATCAGTCATAGAATGTTGAGAAAACTTCAAACAATTAACTTGTGTATTGAATTCTAACTGCTTAATAACATGTGATGATTTAAACGATGTAATGAATGATACAATCCAACCCCAAAATTTATAATTATTTATATATATTATATCAAATATTTATACATATTTAGAATTATTTATATATATTATATCAAATATGGATGCCGAATTGACCAACTAAATCATCGTCTAAATGCCGAATTGACTTTAAATAGGTGCCGATCTGACCAGATGCCGATTTGACTTTTTCTATAGGTGCCGATTTGACTTGTACCCCACATTGGCATCTTCGCTAGCCAAGGGTTACGATCCAGTTCCCTCCTCTCCACTATTCAGTCATGACCATAAGTTCCAGTTGGAAAATTAAAGGGATGTTGGTAGAGCTTGCTTGTGACTGGTAAAATATCTCTTTTGGATTCTTACCCATCCTCCATTATCAAGTATCCACCAATTTGATGTTAATGGTAGCCAAAAATGACCGTTTGAGCCTGACGGTAAAGGACATTCCTACCCTCGTAATATGCACATCATTAAAGATGCATATAAACTGTACATTTGTAAAGATGTATATGTTAACTGTATTTATATATCTTTACAGATACATGTATACAGTTTATATACATTTTCACAGATGTACAGTTTAAATGCATCTCAACAGAAGTACATTTTATATACAGCGTATATTGAAGCGGGATCAATATACCTGTATTTATACATCAGACTGTACTGCACTGGTTACCGAAATTTTGGATACACCAAACCAGGCACTTCATATCTGAGAAATAGGTTATATATGCATTAATTTTAGAATTCAGTCATACATTTTTGTATTATTCAAAGTTAACAGTAAATTGTGTGCTCTACAAGGATCACCAGTCCTTCATCTTTAATCTGATACCTAGTTTAAGATTTACACCTGTGCGTAGGAACTATTTTGTTTTAAATATGTACTACTTTCCAGTATGTTCTTTTTTCGACCGGTCCCGATTGGGTGTTGTTACATCTTACAAAGTCCATCCAAATTATTTTTGCAAAGAATTCCGCTTAAGCCGGTACCGGTGCTAGGGGCCGTCTTAAACTTGCAGTGAGGTGAGAGTTTTTTAGCTCCGTGTTGAGGTCTCTCTGTGACTTTGAGATGAAGAACAGCAATAAAAGCGCTGTTCCTTTGCTTTTTTATGTTTTTTTTGTTGTGCATTTACTGATTTTGTGTCATGGATGGATACCCCATATCCTTTGTTTTTCTATTATCAGATGTACAATGAGTCTCCAATTTATATACAGCTTTACAGATGTACAATTTATTTGAATCTATAATACTTATATACAGTTTATATACATCTTAATAAATGAACATCAAGGTTGCTTGTACTAAAGTAGCTGTGTATTGGATGTCAGGTTATTGTTAAAAAATATGTACACTGTAAATCACTGGTAAAATAAAAAAAATAAATGCAACATGTACAATGTGTGTATTAAGGCCATACAAACATATTGTTGGGTTCCACTACTCCTGCCAGGCCTTTTCTTTTTTTTTAACAGATAAAAGAAAGCAAGACTCTCTTTTAATGACAATTTTCCCTTGTGCTCTGTTCTAGATCTGGTACAAGTAAATAAAAGACAGCCACAAGATTGGAGCTAGAGTTATCTCTCTTTGTACATATGTTTTAAATTTAACAAGTAAAACAGCAAAACACTCAATTCTACTAAACTTGTCCCATTTTAAAATTGAGAATGTGTCAAAGAGACAACAACCCGACCAAAAAGCAAAAAACAGCCGAAGGCCACCAATGGGTCTTCAACACAGCGAGAAAATAATCCTGCACCCGGAAAAACTGATGTCTATCTATAATATAAATTTTAAAATATGTTGAGAGAGTTATTTTTAAAACATGATAATATATATATTTACATGATAAAGACTGATGCACACAAACATTTATATGCATATTTTAGTTGAGGGGTCATCCATAATTGTCAACCATTTTCCAAAGTGTACAAAACGTACACTTGGGGGGAGGGGGTTAAAAAATCAAAATTTTTACCGTACGTTTTTTTTTTAAAAACAAAATGGTATCTTTATACACATTATTCTGACAAAACACAAGCATCACAGATAGATGTCATCAAATAAAACAGTCAGATATGTTTCAGTTTATTTTCAATGCAAATTTCTATATTAAACTTAACTATACTAGACATGATCTTCTTTTTATTAAGAATGATTGATTCTTGTCTTGAAATCTGAAAATGGTTGATGTACACTTTTTGAGGGAGGGTGGGGGTCTGAAAGAGTGTATGTTTTGTACACTTTGGAAAATGGTTGACAATTATGGATGACCCCTAATACATGTACCATACAGCTCTTATCCGTTTTTTTTCATACTACTTTTTACATCGACATAAAAGTTCTGTTTAATTTTTTTTCTGATTTTTAGATTTTTCCAACTACATGTATGGTTTTATAGGTTTTAAAACGCATCTATAAAAAAAAAAAATTTATGAACAATTAAAGTCAAAAATTGAAATTAAGAAATTGTAATTAATTCAAATACGTCACCAAAAGAGGAATGGTGTTGGGATGGTTGATACTTCTTTATTGTTATTAATAGTACAAATGTGATGCAATAAAACATGAAAATCTAAATGCAGTGGCATAGCTTCAATTGAGGCATTCCCTCAGGGAACAATAATTGAAAAAAAGAAAAATAAAGCTAGATACATTTGATCTTCATATATCCTTTATATTTCCAGTAAACAATTGACGCTATGGGATCTCCTGCCTCAGATGATGAGGAACTGGAAGAACCAACCCAGGTACATGTACCCCAGCACTTGTCAGAACATTTGAAAGTGAAAGCAACAGGAGAATCAGTCAAGTCAGATAAACATGATAAAAGGCCAAAATCTGCAGATGCTGCTACCAGGAATGTTGATAATATTGATTCCACACAAAATAACAGTACACAAGATATACAAAATCAATACCCATTATCAAATCAAGAAAGACGATCTTCCCTCCCACCTGGACTATTAGAAAGTGGAGAGATAAATAGTTTATGTGGACAAATGTTACGATACATGGGTGATGAGCAATATTCTATGGCGTGTGGTCGGCATTTAAGATGTATGGGTGACCAGTTATGCTACAATTACTTCATTAGAAATGTAATCAGAAGCTCAGGGGAGTTTCAGCACCAGAATCAAAATTCTCATGCATTGACAAATTCCCATTCTACACCAAATTTATCTAAACATTGAATAAACGATTAATTGGGTGCTAGTTATGAACATGTACACAGTATTTATACCCTTTATGTCAACTTTCATTGGTGTATTTAAGCTTATCAGCATGAAAATGAGTTTTTATGCCCCCGCCATAGCTGAGGGGGCATTAAGTTTTGCCCTTGTACGTCCGTCTGTACGTCCCAAAGTTGGTTTCCATTCTCTAACTTTAGTTTGCCTCAACCAAATATTATGAAACTTATACAAAATGCTTATTACCAGAAAACACAGATCAAGATTGAACTTTGGTGGCGTCACTTTAACCGTTCTAGAGTTATGCCCCTTTACAGATGGAAAAATTGCTGAATATTTCGTTTCTGTTCTCTAACTTTAGTTTGCCTCAACCAAATGTTATGAAACTTATACACAATGCTTATTACCACAAAACACAGATCAAGTTTGAATTTTGGTGGTATCACTTTTACTGTTCCAGAGTTATGCCCCTTTACAAATGGGAAAAATTGCTGAATTTTTGTTTCCGTTCTCTAACTTAAGTTAGCCTCAACCAAATGTTATGAAACTTATACACAATGCTTATTTACACAAAATTCAGATCAGGTTTGAATTTTGGTGGTGTCACTTTACTGTTCCGGAGTTATGCCCCTTTACAAATGGAAAAATTGCTGAATTATTGTTTCTGTTCTCTAACTTAAGTTTGCCTCAACAAAATGTTATGAAACTTATACACAATACTTATCGCCACAAAACTCAGATCAAGTACAAATTTGGGGAGCGTCACTTTAACTGTTCTTTAGTTATGTCCCTTTTTAACTTTATGTGATATGCAAGCGGGGGCATCATCTGTGTCCCATGGACACATTCCCCATTTATTTGGTACATGATTAGACCAGAAAAATATAGTGTGTTTACTGAAAATATAGTGTGTTTACTGTTACATGATAACATCCTTGAAAAAAATAGGGTCGGGATTTACAGTTTGCACATTTTTTCAAAAATTACATGTATAAAAGAATTAAACAGAGTCAGTCAGAAACCATAAACATAAAATATTATTTTTGGTCTGATAAAATATAGCAGGATGACTATCCAAATGGGGACTTTAGGTTTGCACTCTGTCCGTCCGTCTGTCTGTCCTTCTGTCAGTCCGGCAAATCAGTTTTCCACACATTTTTTCTTCATGCTTGAAGATATTGATTTGATATTTGGTATATTGTTTTATCATGACTAGTTACAGATCAAGATGGAATTTTGTTCTGGTCTGATGGTTTTATGCAGAGTTATGGTCCTTGGACTTAGAAAATTCACTCAAATAATCAGTTTTCTACACTTTTTTTCGTCATGCTTGAAGATATTTTTTTGATAATTGGTATATAGTTTTATCATGACAAGTTACAGATCAAGTTCGAATTTTGTTTCTGTTTGATTATTTTTTGCAGAGTTATGGTCCTTGGACCTAGAAAATTCACTTAAATTATCAGATTTCTGCACTTTTTTTCGTCATGCTTGAAGATATTGACTTTATATTTGTTATATAGTTTACACCATAACAAGTTATAGATCAAGTTAGCATTTTGTTCCAGTACAATTAATTTTTAACCGGTAGGGGACTATGTATTGCCATGCAATACACTCAGAATGCTTGTTTTTATAGGAATTTACAGGTGCTAATGTTGAAGTTAACTCCTTTGTCTACCTCGACTTTATGAAGAGCTTTTAAAAAATGAAAACTATGCAAATCAAATTCCATTTCATTGTTTGCAATGGGAGACAACTCAATCATTTTAGGTGTTAATTAAGTTGTATATTAAGTTGTTCAAACATATCAAAGATTGTATGTATAAAATATTAAAAATTTAGTTGTGGCATCTCAATCTGTCCAAAAAATTGAGACTTGTCTTTTGACAGCTTTTTAAGTTTTAATATAAAATATTTATGTTTAATATGTAAACATTTACTAGGACATTTTGTTTGTATTTAAATTAATATGTACATACTATTTGAATGTTTACATTTATATTTAAAGCTTCATTTTTTATGAAGCCCAGGTGGTCGTGTGGTCTAGCGGGACGGCTACAGTGCAGGCGATTTGGTGTCACGATATCTCAGTAGCATGGGTTCGAATCCCGGCGAGGGAAGAACAAAAAATTTGCGAAAGCAAATTTACAGATCTAACATTGTTGGGTTGATGTTTAGACGAGTTGTATATACATAATGTACACAGCCATGTATCACCATCACTGCTGGTGATCCGATGGATAAATCTGTTGTAGAGTTGTCACTGGCTCAGACGTACTTATAAATATAATTATTTTCTGTGACTGTATCTTACATTAATTTGTAGGATCCTTTACTATAGATAATTTAGCTGATCTGTAAAATAACATCTCCATGCCTTATATATCATGTACTGTAGTACGACGCTAGATTAAAACTGACGTGGAAGGTAACACCCGCCACCGAAAGCTTCATTTTTATGAAGCCCAGGTGGTCGTGTGGTCTAGCGGACGGCTACAGTGCAGGCGATTTGGTGTCACGATATCTCAGTAGCATGGGTTCGAATCCGGCGAGGAAGAACAAAAATTGCGCAAGCAAATTTACAGATCTAACATTGTTGGGTTGATGTTTAGACGAGTTGTATATATATATATATATATATATATAGTGCCTATAAATAGCAGCACATGACATACAAATCTATGGGAGTGTGGATTAATCAGTACAGAGATTAATTCAATTACACAAATAAAATTATAGATTGCCTAACAATGTAATTTTAACACACTATTTAGTATGTAAATATAAGAATGTTTAAAATATTTACAAAATGATGAAAATAAACGCAATATATGCTACTGAGATATCGTGACACCAAATCGCCTGCACTGTAGCCGTCCCGCTAGACCACACGACCACCTGGGCTTCATAAAAATGAAGCTTTCGGTGGCGGGTGTTACCTTTCCACGTCAGTTTTAATCTAGCGTCGTACTACAGTACATGATATATAAGGCATGGAGATGTTATTTTACA
This sequence comes from Mytilus coruscus, assembly GCA_017311375.1. NCBI lineage: Eukaryota > Metazoa > Mollusca > Bivalvia > Mytilida > Mytilidae > Mytilus > Mytilus coruscus. Next base: position 59,797,420 of record CM029601.1, read on the forward strand.
GATCAGCTAAATTATCTATAGTAAAGGATCCTACAAATTAATGTAAGATACAGTCACAGAAAATAATTATATTTATAATAAATAAATAAATATTATGTTTATTTTCATCATTTTGTAAATATTTTAAACATTCTTATATTTACATACTAAATAGTGTGTTAAAATTACATTGTTAGGCAATCTATATATATATATATATATATATATATATATATATATAGATGATGATTATTAAATGACTTAAAATGAAATTATTCACTTTATTTATTATAAGTAGTGTATATTCAGAATGAATTTAAAGTATCAATTCAAGGATAAAAGGAAATGAAAAAAGAAAGGTGTTACATCTTTAGCTATAGGGTTACTGTCCCATTACAGATACACATCTCTTGGCATGTTACATTTGCACAGATTTGAGGATTAAACTTTTTATACAACCGCAAGAAATTTTTTGCATTCGTATAATGCTATGATGTCATTGTAGTTGTCGTCGTTGTCGGCATTGTCCGAAGACACATTTGGTTTCCGGACAATAACTTTAGTTTAAGTGAATGGATCTCTATGGAATTTTACCAGAAGGTTCAATACCACAAAAGGAAGGTTGGGATTGATTTTGGGGGTTATGGTGTAAACAGTTTAGGAATTAGGGGCCAAAAACAAGCATTTTTGTAGTTTCCGGACAATAACTTGTGTATAAGTGTATGGATCTCTCTGAAATTGTACCACAAGGTTCCATATCACAAAGGGAAGTCGGGGATTGAGTTTGGGGTAATTACCCCAAACATTCTGGAATAAGGGGCAAAAAAGGGGCCAAGAAAATGCATTTTCTAGTTTCCAGACAATAACTTGTGTTTAAGTGTATGGATCTCTCTAAAATTGTACTTCAAGGTTCCATACCACAAAGGGAAGGCTGGGATTGAGTAATTACTCCAAGGGGGTGAAAAAGTATGGGTTTTTTTTTTTTTCCAATGTTTTTTTGGGGGTTCATATTTTTTCTTCAAATTTTTTGAAAAGTTACAAGAAGAAATCTTCAATTGCACAGTATTGCGCAATAGCAAGAAATCTTCAATTGCACAGTATTGCGCAATAGCACAGTATTGTACAATAGCAAGAAATCTTTAATTGCACAGTATTGTGCAATAGCACAGTATTGCGCAATATCACAGTATTGCACAGTATTGTGCAATAGCACAGTATTGAGCAATAGCAAGAAATCTTCAATTGAAAATAAATACAAATCTTTTAACCAATTTCAATGGGATTAATTTAAAGTCTTTAATTTTTGGAGGTTCTAACCTTGTATTACTATTTTGGATATTTGGTCTACATTGAGGTCAAAAGGGTCCAAAATTAAACTTTGTTCGATTTCATCAAAAACTGAATTATTGCGGCTGTATGATATGCTGAATCTTATTGTGCATTTAGATTTTTTATTTTGAGCCCTGTTTTCAAATTAATCCATATTAAGGTTTGAAGGGTCCAAAATTAAACTTTGTTTGATTTCAACTAAAATTAAATTTTTGGTGTTTTATATGCTGAATCTAACCATGTTGTTAGATTTTGGATATCAGACCATTCTAGGTAAATTAAATGTCCCATTTCAATTTTTTATGATCTTTGACCACATTTATTTTGTGTCAGAAACCTATATTATGTCAAAAATTTGATCACAATCCAAATTCAGACAGTATCAAGCTTGAATATTGTGTCCAAACTTGCCCCAACCTCTGCGGTCGTATCAATCTGGCTCAGCGAAGCATTTTATTCACGTTTGCACAGAGCTTTTGATTACATTTGTTCACATTCTTTTGACAGGTAACATAGGTAAAAATAAAAGATAATTTATTATTCATGGAATCATTCCATGTTCACTACAATAAGCAATTTTTTGTAGCACATCCATATATTTTAGTGTTTCTTGACAATATTTTTAAAATTTCAAACCACCACAAATTTCAAACTTAAAGGGGTTGATAAACCAGCAGAAGTACGCAGAATTGAGAAACAGAAAAAAGGTTATTTGATGGAGCAATTATGAAAATTCCAGAATGGAGAAGTTGATAGAATTTCAATTCTTAAAGCAGTGGGCTTTGAATATTCACCAAATACCGACATGTAATATCAGTATTTTTACTCTTTGGACTTGCTGAGTTTACCTGTAAAATGAATGCACACAATAGTTATCAAAAGCTGCACACAAACATAATATTTTTTAGATATAAATATAAAAGTATTGCACGCAAATTTAATACACCAACATCATCTCCTTTATTCGTTACCTTTTAAGCTCACATGGCCCTTGTGAGTTATTGCCATCACTGTCTGTCGTTGTCTTCAGTCGTCTATTAACTTTTACAAAGATTATCTCCTTTGAATCTTGTGAGCCAAAAACCAAACTTGGCCATAATCATCATTGGGGTATCCAGTTTTAAAAATGTGTCTGATGACCCTGTCTGACAACTACGATGGCCAACATGGCTTAGTATAGAACATAAGGGTAAAATCTAAGTTTCGTCAATTATTTTGAAAACTGCAATAAAAAGAGGAAGTCTGACAGGGGTTGAAATGTTGAGCTCTACCTATTATCTATTTAAGTCAAAATTGTCAGACAATTTCTTATAGGAGTTATTGCCCTAAAATGACAAGTTTTACTACTTTTTTTTCCATTTTGCCTATTATCTTGAAAATTATAATAGATATAGGAAAACTTTAAACAGCAAATCTGATTAGCAAGACAAGATCTTCAAATAAGTCAAATAGCAGAAATTGTCAATCGACTCCTTATTAGAGTTATTGCCCTTTAATTACATTTTCTTTTTGTGTTTTTGGTTTAAAAACTACAATATATAGATAGAAACTTCAAACAACATAAGTGATCAGCAAGACAAGATCTACAAATATGTCTAATAGTCGAATTCTTTAGTCAACTGGTTATTGAAGTCATTGCTCTTCAATGTCTATAATTACTAAATTTTGGCGTTCTTGCCTTTTATCTTGAAAACTAGATATATATATTTAGATCTACAATCAGGTAAAATTCTGTCCAAAAAGCTAGTAGATTGGAGTGATTGACCTTAAATGATGATGTTCATGCCCACGCCATTAGGAGGCATTAAGTGGTTCCCTTATAGTATGCTTTAAAAATTACATACCGCAAACAGTTGGGTGTGAAATGACCAAGGCTGAACCATAAAGAAGCGTAAAATACCAAAGGGACATTCAAAACTCATAAGTCGAAGATAGTCTGACAACGCCATTGCAAATTAAGCATAGTCACAAAAAGACTACACAAGAAAAATAAAGACTGAGTAATACGAACCACATAAAAGCCGGGGGCGATATTTGGTGCTCTGGAAGGCAGGAGCTGCTCTGGCTTTAAAAAATTTGGAGACAGAAAAATCGCCAACTGCTATATTTTGTCGCCAGTTTGAAAAGCTTGGAGGAAGCTAGATTCTTTATTTCCTTTACCCAAATTTAAGCCAAGTTCAATTAAAATATCTTGTGCACTGTACATCAGTTACCTTTAAGTGATTTGTCATGTAATGTATTGCCCTGTTATTTTTTTTTCCTGTCTGTGAAAGAACAAAACAAACAGGTTCATTAACACCAGGGTCAAAGCTAGGATTTTAAGGGCTTTAGTCACGTATTTAATATAATATATAAATACATTAATACGTGTGGAGCTATCTGACCAAAAGGATCAACTTTGCCTGAGGGAGCTGAAACCCCACTTTCTTAATAATTTCATAATTCATCGATGGAAAAAGAAAGAAATAAAGTATGTTATAAATCATGTCTGTACTGAAATACTGAGTTGATGATACCCTCAGGAATTAAGGGAGCTACCATTTGATTTGTATGGGGTGGGAGGGGCTAGGATGAAATTTGAAAAAAGTAGGCAGGACAGGAGTTTTGAGTAAAAAAAAAGGCAGGATGAGACACTTGCAAAAAAAAATCAGGATGACAATTAAGGTAAAAAAAAAGTCAGGATAAACTTTTAAAAAAAAGGCAAGACCGAATAGAGTGCAAAATAAAAAGGCAGGACAGAGATTACAACTAAAAAAATGCAGGACAACATTTTTCATCCTAGCCCACACCTCCCCCCCCCATAAAAATCAAATGGTAGCTCCCTAACAGTCCACCAGCAGTGGTAAAGAAACAGAGCTAGAAATGAAAATAATCCTTAACAATTTTTACCCTTGTTCTAAAATGAACATATTATAACTTGGTGAACTACGAATGCTGCCTCTTATGCATAAAAGGAACATGTCCGTCAGCAGAGTAGCATAGTTTGTTTCCATAGGAATAAGGACTGTCGGAAAAGACATCATTCAAACGTATTAGATATCTTAACGCATCATGCCAATTTGACATTTCTAAACTTATGTATTTGTGTACAAAGTATAAGTTGTACCTCTAAAACAAGATATTTGTTTTCTACGTTGGTATTTTTTTAAGATACAAAGCTTATTTAATTGTTTTAATCTATCTTTAAGTTAAAAATTAGGAAAACATGTACAAAAGGTAGAAAATCAAATTAAGGACACGTCTGTATTCACTACTATGAAATAAATTTAAGCGATATTAGTTGAGGGATGTTAAAATCTTATAAATCGAGTAGGAAGGTACAGATTAAGGTAACAAACAAAAACTGAGGGAAAAGCGTGAATTTCAAAATGAGATATACCGGGTGTGTCGACAGCGTAAGCGCCTCTTACTATTTAAGTCATCACCCGATCATGCAAATCCACACGCAGTAAAAAAAGAAATAGAGAACAGGATGGTATTAAATTGTCTCAGACTGCGAAAGCAATCTAATTAACATTAAATATCCGCACTCGCTCATTTTTTATGCTTGGTCGCTGCGTGGGAGCTCCCGCACATTTTTTTATGCTTGGTCGCTGCGTAGGAGCTCCCGCAGCGACCAAGCATAAACAATGAGCGAGTGCGGAGATTTAATTTTAATTAATTGACTGCGAAAGCACACGCTAGTTAGTAGAGACACAGTAAAATTGCACCGGTCAACCAATTCGTGGTTGTGACCGTTAAACGTACATAGTTTCTATATCAGTTGTTATTCCTAGAAGCACACCCGTGTGTGAACACCCACGAACGTATTTGTATTAACACAGTTCACATTATATCTTTTCATCCTTTTCTTTTTTTTTTTTTTATGAGGTCATGTCACTGCCATTATGGAAGCTTCGCCACTTACAACAAACACCGTACATAAAGGCAACAGTAGTATACTGCTGTTCAATAGTCAAAATTCGATTAAGCAAAAACATATCCGGGTAACAAACTAAAACCGAGGGAAAAACATCAACTATAATGAGGGATTTTCAAATCTTATAAATCGTAAACGTTGGGTTCAGAAAAAGCAAGTCAAGGTGTACAGAGAAGGTATGATTACAGCAAAACCATTTAGACCAAATTAATTGCTCTCCTAAGGAACACCCATGGGTTGATGGTGGGAAAGAAATATGATCACCTGGAGTTCTTCCTCCGATGGTAAAAACCAATGCTGCAGCAGCGCCAGTTTGGCTGCTTGGAATGTCGTATGTCTTGTCTGGATAGTGCCATGCTATCTGCATACTGAAAGACCATTGCAACAACAATCTGAAAGGAGCGTAACGCAGGGGCGGATCCAGGATTTTAGGTTAGGGGGCGCAAACTTAAATTTTCGCCAAGCGCTGCGAGTCGAAAAATTTTTTGAGGTAAAATTATCGAAATATACTTTATTAAGCTGAGGACAACCCATGCTTTGCAAATTTTAGGGGGCGCACGCCCCCGCCTGAATCCGCCCCTGGCGTAACGTTCCCTTTTCATAGAGACAAAATTAAACTTTCCGCTATTCAGCACGGTATACCAACTTTAAGAATATACCTAGCTACTAGATATCTTGTAAAAAAGTTCTTGTCCTGAATATACATGACATATTTGTCTTTAGACGTGAAGCAAATTAACGGACTCATCTACTACTAGTTTATAATATTGCATAGATAACATAAACACACGAAAGTTAGGTAAACCGATGTTTACTATGAAGATAAGAAAGAAAGAATTATAAGGTTAATGATAAGAAGCGAACTCCTTCATCTAACAGAATGGGACATGTTACAAATTTGTGTCTTATTTTCAAGGTTTGTATCATTTTTAAATGAGTGCATTAATGCTGTAACAGTCTCACGGACCACATGTTTTCTGGGTTTTTAATGTCTGTTATAAGTTATAAGCAAATTGGTTTTAATTTACTGTTTTGCCATTCCTTGGTTCCAATCTTGGTCGTCCTCTGAAACCAAGGGACAAAGTTACTAAGGTAATCTATTCCTGGGTTAGAAAATCCTTAGAATTTCGAAATATTCAAACAGTTAATTTATGATTATGATTACGTTTGTATAATTATGCACATTCACGGCTCTACAATCTGTCGATACCTGTATCTTGGCATTGCACAAGGTTTTTCTCTTACTGTTTATGACGTCTTTACACTAATTCCATTTGATGTTGGATGTGTACTGATTGATATTTTAGTCTCAGATGCATGATTTTTTGTTATTAGTTGTTATTGGCTTTGAACTAGCTGTCAGTAACTGCGAGTACTCTCAGATCAGTACTTAGTGCCTTTTTGTTGTGGGGATGTATTTCTATTTGTATCCATCTGATGTGTTAAGCCTTTTTCAACTGATTGTTATAGTTATTATGTTGTACTGTTACATCACTGTCCCAGGTTAGGGGATGGTTGGCGCCTTCAAACTAGTTTAACCCCGCCCGTGACATTCTGTATGTGCCTGTCCCAAGTCATGAGCCTGTAATTCAGTGGTTATCGTTTGTTGCTGTGTAACATATCTGTTTTTCTGTAATTCAGTGGTTGTCTGTCGACTATTATTTGATTTACAGCTCCTGACTTAGTGGTGTAACAGTACAACATAAGAACAAACTGTAAAAATCAGTTGCATTTAGATTAACCCAAAAGATCGGTACTAGACACAAAAAAAAACAAAAAAAATAATATATTTAAACAATAGACACAAAGCACCGAAATAACAATATTTGCAGTTAGTGCAAGTTTGTTCAAAGCTATAATTACAAGTAACACTGAAATAAATCTTGTTCTCCCAGACTAAAGTATCAATCAGTACACAACCAACTGATTTAGTCATAAACAGTCTGAGAAACGCCGTGACCTTGTATACCTTGTGGTTGTCCGAAGGTTTTTGACCATCGAAATTTTGCAATTGAAATAATAGTTAGTACCAGCAGATTTTCCTCAAGGACCACCATGGAAAAAAGATTTTGAGAATTCTGCGATATCTTTTATATACAAAAATAATCCAGTTTGGTTACTTCAAAAATGTTTGATAGACAAGATGTCCTTTTTGAGCATATACCAGACAAACATTGACAAATTTTTGTACAGTTTAAGATTGTTCCTGAAAATCAAATGGTCGGAGCTTTAAGCCGGATTTGTTTACCAAAATTGAGTTAGGAAAGCATAAAGCAAAAATGTGACGAACACAGCGATTTCTTCCAACTAATTTTCTTTGTTTTTACACTTATTGTATAATTACATCAATGCAAAAACAGAGCATACTATTACAGTCATGTCTACTGACTGAATTGACGTATCTTAATTTTCTAATAAATCATCGTTAACTTCATTTATGTCACCCAACACAAACAAAAATCTGCTATATTCGACGGCAAATTGAATTTTTGTTCTATTGCTTCTTCTACAGAATATCTCCAGAAGAGGTCCAGATTCATTTTTTGGACTCTTCACCAGAAGACATGGAGATGTACAGAAGAGACCGATAAAACACGCCCTAGGTCTCGAAATTCTTCACAATATTTTTTTTACTTTATTAAACATAAACATTAACCGAAAAACAGATGACACTCAACAACTTCACAGGTAAACGGTAAAAGGCGGGCGCCCTTAACATCGAATATTGATTTGTACCAAATGACTTTGCCCCCAGTTCATCCAAATCTCGCATATTCTCGAATGAATTTTAATTAAACGCTTGACCAACTCAGAATTCTAGGTCGCGAACAAGCTTTCCCTAACTAGAGTATTGACAAATTTGTTGGGACATAATTGACAATTTTATGAATGTTTACATTAATATATATTTTTTTTTCGGATAAAATCGGTTTTCAAAAATATTTTAACCAACTTTAACAAGTGTCCTGTAAAGCTTATAAAAAGGACTTTTATACTTTTCGCATGGACTGACGGGCTCATATCATTTTCAAAGTGACAAAAAAAAAAAAAAAATGCCAAAAAGATAGGAAATAGAAAATACTCATAATACTTTATATATCGAACGTTATAATCTTATGCGAATTTTGAAAAAAAAACAATTATCCATAACAACTAAAATTTTACCCTTAGCAACCACACACCAATCAGCAAAAAGTCCATATTCCCAATGATTTAGCTATAATTTGAAGCCGTTTCCAATGGATTTGGCATCTATCAAAACATATAGTTTGCAAAAAACACATCTGAGATATATTGATTAAACAAAAAAGTTAAGGCAAAATCACTAATTTACTATACCTAGAACTTACTTGATACTCCAGTCCATGCAAAAAGGTACAACAACGAAAACATTACCTAATTCTAAAGTGTGCATAATTATTGGTAGCAGACTTGTGATCTATAAAACTCAGTTACTTTTCCTAATACCCTTAAGCTGTAAGCTATACACATCTTCGTGTGCTGACCCCCCTTGTTTTATTCAAATCTTACTGAATTATTTCACAATAGTTTAATCATTTTCCAATTTTAGTTTAAATATCTTAAATTGCCATTTGATGATGATCTCTCCGGTAGCAGTGGGGATAAGGCACTCGCTTAATGCAGATAGCAATGCAAGGACGGTTGATTTCAAAAACACAAGATGACATCATTTTTGCATTTTCCTTTACGTATATATGTTGTCTTCCTTTCTTTAAACATAGGTACAGATGATGAAAATTGTTGACCTTTTGTCTCTTAAGTGTCGTAAATGGTTCTGCTCAGTATAACTGTAAAGTTTATAAAAAGGACTTTTTGTACCTTTTCGCATGGACTGACTGGCTCATATCATTTTCAAAGTGACAAAAAAAAAAAAAAAAAATTGCCGAAAAGATAGGAAATAGAAAATACTCATAATACTTTATATATCGAACGTTATAAATCTTATGCGAATTTTGAAAAAAAAAACAATTATCCATAACAACTAAAATTCTACCCTTAGCAACCACACACCAATCAGCAAAAAGTCCATATTCCCAATGATTTAGCTATAATTTGAAGCCGTTTCCAATGGATTTGGCATCTATCAAAACATATAGTTTGCAAAAAACACATCTGAGATATATTGATTAAACAAAAAAGTTATGGCAAAATCACTAATTTACTATACCTAGAACTTACTTGGTACTCCAGTCCATGCAAAAAGGTACAACAACGAAAACATTACCAAATTCTAAAGTGTGCATAATTATTGGTAGCAGACTTGTGATCTATAAAACCCAGTTACTTTTCCTAATACCCTTAAGCTGTAAGCTATACACATCTTCATGTGCTGACCCGCCTTGTTTTATTCAAATCTTACTGAATTATTTCATAATAGTTTAATCATTTTCCATTTTTAGTTTAAATATCTTAAATTGCCATATGATGATGATCTCTCCGGTAGCAGTGGGGATAAGGCACTCGCTTATAATGCAGATAGCAATGCATTCAAAGGGGCTAACGGTTCGAATCCCGTGCAAGGACGGTTGATTTCAAAAACACAAGATGACATAATTTTTGCATTTTCCTTTACGTATATATGTTGTCTTCCTTTCTTTAAACATAGGTACAGATGATGAAAATTGTTGACCTTTTGTCTCTAAAGTGTCGTAAATGGTTCTGCTCAGTATAACTGTAAAGTTTATAAAAAGGACTTTTTGTACCTTTTCGCATGGACTGACTGGCTCATATCATTTTCAAAGTGACAAAAAAAAAAAAAAAAAAAATTGCCGAAAAGATAGGAAATAGAAAATACTCATAATACTTTATATATCGAACGTTATAATCTTATGCGAATTTTGGAAAAAAACAATTATCCATAACAACTAAAATTCTACCCTTAGCAACCACACACCAATCAGCAAAAAGTCCATATTCCCAATGATTTAGCTATAATTTGAAGCCGTTTCCAATGGATTTGGCATCTATCAAAACATATAGTTTGCAAAAAACACATCTGAGATATATTGATTAAACAAAAAAGTTATGGCAAAATCACTAATTTACTATACCTAGAACTTACTTGGTACTCCAGTCCATGCAAAAAGGTACAACAACGAAAACATTACCAAATTCTAAAGTGTGCATAATTATTGGTAGCAGACTTGTGATCTATAAAACCCAGTTACTTTTCCTAATACCCTTAAGCTGTAAGCTATACACATCTTCATGTGCTGACCCGCCTTGTTTTATTCAAATCTTACTGAATTATTTCATAATAGTTTAATCATTTTCCATGTTTAGTTTAAATATCTTAAATTGCCATTTGATGATGATCTCTCCGGTAGCAGTGGGGATAAGGCACTCGCTTATAATGCAGATAGCAATGCATTCAAAGGGGCTAACGGTTCGAATCCCGTGCAAGGACGGTTGATTTCAAAAACACAAGATGACATAATTTTTGCATTTTCCTTTACGTATATATGTTGTCTTCCTTTCTTTAAACATAGGTACAGATGATGAAAATTGTTGACCTTTTGTCTCTAAAGTGTCGTAAATGGTTCTGCTCAGTATAACTGTAAAGTTTATAAAAAGGACTTTTTGTACCTTTTCGCATGGACTGACTGGCTCATATCATTTTCAAAGTGACAAAAAAAAAAAAAAAAAAAATTGCCGAAAAGATAGGAAATAGAAAATACTCATAATACTTTATATATCGAACGTTATAATCTTATGCGAATTTTGGAAAAAAAAACAATTATCCATAACAACTAAAATTCTACCCTTAGCAACCACACACCAATCAGCAAAAAGTCCATATTCCCAATGATTTAGCTATAATTTGAAGCCGTTTCCAATGGATTTGGCATCTATCAAAACATATAGTTTGCAAAAAACACATCTGAGATATATTGATTAAACAAAAAAGTTATGGCAAAATCACTAATTTACTATACCTAGAACTTACTTGGTACTCCAGTCCATGCAAAAAGGTACAACAACGAAAACATTACCAAATTCTAAAGTGTGCATAATTATTGGTAGCAGACTTGTGATCTATAAAACCCAGTTACTTTTCCTAATACCCTTAAGCTGTAAGCTATACACATCTTCATGTGCTGACCCGCCTTGTTTTATTCAAATCTTACTGAATTATTTCATAATAGTTTAATCATTTTCCATGTTTAGTTTAAATATCTTAAATTGCCATATGATGATGATCTCTCCGGTAGCAGTGGGGATAAGGCACTCGCTTATAATGCAGATAGCAATGCATTCAAAGGGGCTAACGGTTCGAATCCCGTGCAAGGACGGTTGATTTCAAAACACAAGATGACATAATTTTGCATTTTCCTTTACGTATATATGTTGTCTTCCTTTCTTTAAACATAGGTACAGATGATGAAAATTGTTGACCTTTTGTCTCTAAAGTGTCGTAAATGGTTCTGCTCAGTATAACTGTAAAGTTTATAAAAAGGACTTTTTGTACCTTTTCGCATGGACTGACTGGCTCATATCATTTTCAAAGTGACAAAAAAAAAAAAAAAAAAAAATGCCGAAAAGATAGGAAATAGAAAATACTCATAATACTTTATATATCGAACGTTATAATCTTATGCGAATTTTGAAAAAAAAACAATTATCCATAACAACTAAAATTCTACCCTTAGCAACCACACACCAATCAGCAAAAAGTCCATATTCCCAATGATTTAGCTATAATTTGAAGCCGTTTCCAATGGATTTGGCATCTATCAAAACATATAGTTTGCAAAAAACACATCTGAGATATATTGATTAAACAAAAAAGTTATGGCAAAATCACTAATTTACTATACCTAGAACTTACTTGGTACTCCAGTCCATGCAAAAAGGTACAACAACGAAAACATTACCAAATTCTAAAGTGTGCATAATTATTGGTAGCAGACTTGTGATCTATAAAACCCAGTTACTTTTCCTAATACCCTTAAGCTGTAAGCTATACACATCTTCATGTGCTGACCCGCCTTGTTTTATTCAAATCTTACTGAATTATTTCATAATAGTTTAATCATTTTCCATGTTTAGTTTAAATATCTTAAATTGCCATTTGATGATGATCTCTCCGGTAGCAGTGGGGATAAGGCACTCGCTTATAATGCAGATAGCAATGCATTCAAAGGGGCTAACGGTTCGAATCCCGTGCAAGGACGGTTGATTTCAAAACACAAGATGACATAATTTTGCATTTTCCTTTACGTATATATGTTGTCTTCCTTTCTTTAAACATAGGTACAGATGATGAAAATTGTTGACCTTTTGTCTCTAAAGTGTCGTAAATGGTTCTGCTCAGTATAACTGTAAAGTTTATAAAAGGACTTTTGTACCTTTTCGCATGGACTGACTGGCTCATATCATTTTCAAAGTGACGAAAAAAAAAAAAAAAAATTGCCGAAAAGATAGGAAATAGAAAATACTCATAATACTTTATATATCGAACGTTATAATCTTATGCGAATTTTGAAAAAAAAACAATTATCCATAACAACTAAAATTCTACCCTTAGCAACCACACACCAATCAGCAAAAAGTCCATATTCCCAATGATTTAGCTATAATTTGAAGCCGTTTCCAATGGATTTGGCATCTATCAAAACATATAGTTTGCAAAAAACACATCTGAGATATATTGATTAAACAAAAAAGTTATGGCAAAATCACTAATTTACTATACCTAGAACTTACTTGGTACTCCAGTCCATGCAAAAGGTACAACAACGAAAACATTACTAAATTCTAAAGTGTGCATAATTATTGGTAGCAGACTTGTGATCTATAAAACCCAGTTACTTTTCCTAATACCCTTAAGCTGTAAGCTATACACATCTTCATGTGCTGACCCGCCTTGTTTTATTCAAATCTTACTGAATTATTTCATAATAGTTTAATCATTTTCCATGTTTAGTTTAAATATCTTAAATTGCCATATGATGATGATCTCTCCGGTAGCAGTGGGGATAAGGCACTCGCTTATAATGCAGATAGCAATGCATTCAAAGGGGCTAACGGTTCGAATCCCGTGCAAGGACGGTTGATTTCGAAAACACAAGATGACATAATTTTTGCATTTTCCTTTACGTTTATATGTTGTCTTCCTTTCTTTAAACATAGGTACAGATGATGAAAATTGTTGACCTTTTGTCTCTAAAGTGTCGTAAATGGTTCTGCTCAGTATAACTGTAAAGTTTATAAAAAGGACTTTTTGTACCTTTTCGCATGGACTGACTGGCTCATATCATTTTCAAAGTGACAAAAAAAAAAAAAAAAAAATTGCCGAAAAGATAGGAAATAGAAAATACTCATAATACTTTATATATCGAACGTTATAATCTTATGCGAATTTTGGAAGAAAAAACAATTATCCATAACAACTAAAATTCTACCCTTAGCAACCACACACCAATCAGCAAAAGTCCATATTCCCAATGATTTAGCTATAATTTGAAGCCGTTTCCAATGGATTTGGCATCTATCAAAACATATAGTTTGCAAAAAACACATCTGAGATATATTGATTAAACAAAAAAGTTATGGCAAAATCACTAATTTACTATACCTAGAACTTACTTGGTACTCCAGTCCATGCAAAAAGGTACAACAACGAAAACATTACCAAATTCTAAAGTGTGCATAATTATTGGTAGCAGACTTGTGATCTATAAAACCCAGTTACTTTTCCTAATACCCTTAAGCTGCAAGCTATACACATCTTCATGTGCTGACCCCCTTGTTTTATTCAAATCTTACTGAATTATTTCATAATAGTTTAATCATTTTCCATGTTTAGTTTAAATATCTTAAATTGCCATATGATGATGATCTCTCCGGTAGCAGTGGGGATAAGGCACTCGCTTATAATGCAGATAGCAATGCATTCAAAGGGGCTAACGGTTCGAATCCCGTGCAAGGACGGTTGATTTCAAAACACAAGATGACATAATTTTGCATTTTCCTTTACGTATATATGTTGTCTTCCTTTCTTTAAACATAGGTACAGATGATGAAAATTGTTGACCTTTTGTCTCTAAAGTGTCGTAAATGGTTCTGCTCAGTATAACTGTAAAGTTTATAAAAAGGACTTTTTGTACCTTTTCGCATGGACTGACTGGCTCATATCATTTTCAAAGTGACAAAAAAAAAAAAAAAAAAAATTGCCGAAAAGATAGGAAATAGAAAATACTCATAATACTTTATATATCGAACGTTATAATCTTATGCGAATTTTGGAAAAAAAAACAATTATCCATAACAACTAAAATTCTACCCTTAGCAACCACACACCAATCAGCAAAAAGTCCATATTCCCAATGATTTAGCTATAATTTGAAGCCGTTTCCAATGGATTTGGCATCTATCAAAACATATAGTTTGCAAAAAACACATCTGAGATATATTGATTAAACAAAAAAGTTATGGCAAAATCACTAATTTACTATACCTAGAACTTACTTGGTACTCCAGTCCATGCAAAAAGGTACAACAACGAAAACATTACCAAATTCTAAAGTGTGCATAATTATTGGTAGCAGACTTGTGATCTATAAAACCCAGTTACTTTTCCTAATACCCTTAAGCTGTAAGCTATACACATCTTCATGTGCTGACCCCCCTTGTTTTATTCAAATTTTACTGAATTATTTCATAATAGTTTAATCATTTTCCATGTTTAGTTTAAATATCTTAAATTGCCATTTGATGATGATCTCTCCGGTAGCAGTGGGGATAAGGCACTCGCTTATAATGCAGATAGCAATGCATTCAAAGGGCTAACGGTTCGAATCCCGTGCAAGGACGGTTGATTTCAAAACACAAGATGACATAATTTTGCATTTTCCTTTACGTATATATGTTGTCTTCCTTTCTTTAAACATAGGTACAGATGATGAAAATTGTTGACCTTTTGTCTCTAAAGTGTCGTAAATGGTTCTGCTCAGTATAACTGTAAAGTTTATAAAAGGACTTTTGTACCTTTTCGCATGGACTGACTGGCTCATATCATTTTCAAAGTGACAAAAAAAAAAAAAAAAAAATTGCCGAAAAGATAGGAAATAGAAAATACTCATAATACTTTATATATCGAACGTTATAATCTTATGCGAATTTTGAAAAAAAAACAATTATCCATAACAACTAAAATTCTACCCTTAGCAACCACACACCAATCAGCAAAAGTCCATATTCCCAATAATTTAGCTATAATTTGAAGCCGTTTCAATGGATTTGGCATCTATCAAAACATATAGTTTGCAAAAACACATCTGAGATATATTGATTAAACAAAAAGTTATGGCAAAATCACTAATTTACTATACCTAGAACTTACTTGGTACTCCAGTCCATGCAAAAGGTACAACAACGAAAACATTACCAAATTCTAAAGTGTGCATAATTATTGGTAGCAGACTTGTGATCTATAAAACCCAGTTACTTTTCCTAATACCCTTAAGCTGTAAGCTATACACATCTTCATGTGCTGACCCCCCTTGTTTTATTCAAATCTTACTGAATTATTTCATAATAGTTTAATCATTTTCCATGTTTAGTTTAAATATCTTAAATTGCCATATGATGATGATCTCTCCGGTAGCAGTGGGGATAAGGCACTCGCTTATAATGCAGATATAACTGTATGTGATAAAAGTCTTTAGATTCGAAACATGAAGAATTTTATAAAATAGTTTGTAAAAGAAGTCGTATTAGCGGTGATGTGTTGATCGGAAAGATTTCTGATATGAACCTTATAGTAACATGTAATGTTAATAGAAAATCTATTGAAACAGTTGATAAACTGGATGGACGATATGAACACTATGAGCGATTACTATTTAAGGATTTTGATGACATAACAGAAACGGATTTTAATACGGACAAGGCAAAAGAAGCAATTGAACTGATGATAAGATATGTAAGATGTAATAAACTGTCGACATTATAAATAATTTTAAGTCTTTTGTGTGATAGTTTGCGTGAACTTTGTATAATTCTGTGAGCGATTTAGTTCAGAAATTGACATGCGGTATATACTTAAACAAAAGTTTTTTTTTTTTGTTTATTTAGGAAAAAACCTTGACTTCGTTGAATGCGTTTTCAGGAATGGAATCCATCCGCAAACGCTACAAATGAACATTGTTGAATTTAAGAATAGACAGTAAAAATGAATTTTGTATACTAAGTAAATATATATACGGTGTTTTATGTAACTAAGTAAATGTAGGATGTGTATTATAGATGTTGATTGTGAGATGAGAGAATGCTGCAGAATGTTAGTATAGGGACTCTATGTTTTCTGATATTGTAAAATTTGTTTAAATAATAAATTGATTTATAATTCCAGGATAAAAAAAAACTCGCTTATAATGCAGATAGCAATGCATTCAAAGGCTAACGGTTCGAATCCCGTGCAAGGACGGTTGATTTCAAACACAAGATGACATAATTTTGCATTTTCCTTTACGTATATTGTTGTCTTCCTTTTTTAAACATAGGTACAGATGATGAAAATTGTTGACCTTTGTCTCTAAAGTGTCGTAAATGGTTCTGCTCAGTATAACTGTAAAGTTTATAAAAGGACTTTTGTACCTTTTCGCATGGACTGACTGGCTCATATCATTTTCAAAGTGACAAAAAAAAAAAAAAAAAAATTGCCGAAAAGATAGGAAATAGAAATACTCATAATACTTTATATATCGAACGTTATAATCTTATGCGAATTTTGGAAAAAAAACAATTATCCATAACAACTAAAATTCTACCCTTAGCAACCCACACCAATCAGCAAAAGTCCATATTCCAATGATTTGTATAATTTGAAGCTTTCCAATGGATTTGGCATCAAAACATATAGTTTCAAAAACACATCTGAGATATATTGATTAAACAAAAAGTTATGGCAAAATCACTAATTTACTATACCTAGAACTTACTTGGTACTCCAGTCCATGCAAAAGGTACAACAAGAAAACATTACCAAATTCTAAAGTGTGCATAATTATTGGTAGCAGACTTGTGATCTATAAAACCAGTTACTTTTCCTAAACCCTTGCTGTAAGCTATACACATCTTCATGTTTGACCCGCCTTGTTTTATTCAAATTTACTGAATTATTTCATAATAGTTTAATCATTTTCCATTTTAGTTTAAATATCTTAAATTGCCATTTGATGATGATCTCTCCGGTAGCAGGGGATAAGGCACTCGCTTATAATGCAGATAGCAATGCATTCAAAGGGCTAACGGTTCGAATCCCGTGCAAGGACGGTTGATTTCAAAAACACAAGATGACATAATTTTGCATTTTCCTTACGTATATATGTTGTCTTCCTTTCTTTAAACATAGGTACAGATGATGAAAATTGTTGACCTTTGTCTCTAAAGTGTCGTAAATGGTTCTGCTCAGTATAACTGTAAAGTTTATAAAAGGACTTTTGTACCTTTTCGCATGGACTGACTGGCTCATATCATTTTCAAAGTGACAAAAAAAAAAAAAAAAAATGCCGAAAAGATAGGAAATAGAAAATACTCATAATACTTTATATATCGAACGTTATAAATCTTATGCGAATTTTGAAAAAAAACAATTATCCATAACAACTAAAATTCTACCCTTAGCAACCACACACAATCAGCAAAAGTCCATATTCCCAATAATTTAGCTATAATTTGAAGCCGTTTCCAATGGATTTGGCATCTATCAAAACATATAGTTTGCAAAACACATCTGAGATATATTGATTAAACAAAAAGTTATGGCAAAATCACTAATTTACTATACCTAGAACTTACTTGGTACTCCAGTCCATGCAAAAGGTACAACAACGAAAACATTACCAAATTCTAAAGTGTGCATAATTATTGGTAGCAGACTTGTGATCTATAAAACCCAGTTACTTTTCCTAATACCCTTGTGTGCTATACACATCTTCATGTGCTGACCCGCCTTGTTTTATTCAAATCTTACTGAATTATTTCATAATAGTTTAATCATTTTCCATTTTAGTTTAAATATCTTAAATTGCCATTTGATGATGATCTCTCCGGTAGCAGTGGGATAAGGCACTCGCTTATAATGCAGATAGCAATGCATTCAAAGGGGCTAACGGTTCGAATCCTGCAAGGACGGTTGATTTCAAAACACAAGATGACATAATTTTTGCATTTTCCTTTACGTATATATGTTGTCTTCCTTTCTTTAAACATAGGTACAGATGATGAAAATTGTTGACCTTTTGTCTCTAAAGTGTCGTAAATGGTTCTGCTCAGTATAACTGTAAAGTTTATAAAAAGGACTTTTGTACCTTTTCGCATGGACTGACTGGCTCATATCATTTTCAAAGTGAAAAAAAAAAAAAAAAATGCCGAAAAGATAGGAAATAGAAAATACTCATAATACTTTATATATCGAACGTTATAAATCTTATGCGAATTTTGAAAAAAAAACAATTATCCATAACAACTAAAATTCTACCCTTAGCAACCACACACCAATCAGCAAAAAGTCCATATTCCCAATAATTTAGCTATAATTTGAAGCCGTTTCCAATGGATTTGGCATCTATCAAAACATATAGTTTGCAAAAAACACATCTGAGATATATTGATTAAACAAAAAAGTTATGGCAAAATCACTAATTTACTATACCTAGAACTTACTTGGTACTCCAGTCCATGCAAAAAGGTACAACAACGAAAACATTACCAAATTCTAAAGTGTGCATAATTATTGGTAGCAGACTTGTGATCTATAAAACCCAGTTACTTTTCCTAATACCCTTAAGCTGTAAGCTATACACATCTTCATGTGCTGACCCGCCTTGTTTTATTCAAATCTTACTGAATTATTTCATAATAGTTTAATCATTTTCCATTTTTAGTTTAAATATCTTAAATTGCCATATGATGATGATCTCTCCGGTAGCAGTGGGGATAAGGCACTCGCTTATAATGCAGATAGCAATGCATTCAAAGGGCTAACGGTTCGAATCCGTGCAAGGACGGTTGATTTCAAAAACACAAGATGACATAATTTTTGCATTTTCCTTTACGTATATATGTTGTCTTCCTTTCTTTAAACATAGGTACAGATGATGAAAATTGTTGACCTTTTGTCTCTAAAGTGTCGTAAATGGTTCTGCTCAGTATAACTGTAAAGTTTATAAAAAGGACTTTTGTACCTTTTCGCATGGACTGACTGGCTCATATCATTTTCAAAGTGACAAAAAAAAAAAAAAAAATGCCGAAAAGATAGGAAATAGAAAATACCATAATACTTTATATATCGAACGTTATAAATCTTATGCGAATTTTGAAAAAAAAACAATTATCCATAACAACTAAAATTCTACCCTTAGCAACCACACACCAATCAGCAAAAGTCCATATTCCCAATAATTTAGCTATAATTTGAAGCCGTTTCCAATGGATTTGGCATCTATCAAAACATATAGTTTGCAAAAACACATCTGAGATATATTGATTAAAAAAAGTTATGGCAAAATCACTAATTTACTATACCTAGAACTTACTTGGTACTCCAGTCCATGCAAAAGGTACAACAACGAAAACATTACCAAATTCTAAAGTGTGCATAATTATTGGTAGCAGACTTGTGATCTATAAACCCAGTTACTTTTCCTAATACCCTTAAGCTGTAAGCTATACACATCTTCATGTGCTGACCCGCCTTGTTTTATTCAAATCTTACTGAATTATTTCATAATAGTTTAATCATTTTCCATTTTAGTTTAAATATCTTAAATTGCCATTTGATGATGATCTCCCGGTAGCAGTGGGGATAAGGCACTCGCTTATAATGCAGATAGCAATGCATTCAAAGGGCTAACGGTTCGAATCCCGTGCAAGGACGGTTGATTTCAAAACACAAGATGACATAATTTTGCATTT